>OZ025272.1:3586492-4006492 GCA_964019165.1 Mastigias papua
ACTCTCATGTACATTATATTAGTAAACTAAATCTAAAAACTGACTCAACAGCTATGATAAGTATGTTTAATAGCTCATAAGTTAATGGAGCTGATAGTACAAGGTAAGAATATACATAGGTCCTCAAAGTTTCTCATTGATTATCTTGATAGCAAAAATCAAATCAGCTTTTCTTTCTTTATATCATCTGCAGCCCCATATAAAAAATAATTGACTATTCTACGCATCGTAAATCGATAGGTCCAAACAATATACCCTTAAAACTATTGACAATTCCTTCACCTCAAATTTCATCTTAACTGTCCCTTATCAGCAATAAATCTTTTCATACTGGTATCTTTTAAAGTTACTTATGGCTTACTTTAAGGATCTGCCCTTGGCCTACTTTTATTTATGATTGTGAATCTCAATGGTTAACTAATCTTGAATGAATTGTACACAAAGAGTATATACATGTCAATAAGTGGTTAAATGCTAACACACTTAATCAATGTTGAAAATGAGATTTTGGATTTTTTATTTAAAAGAAAGAACTGGATCAAGTGATGGAAAACGATCAAAAAGATAAGAAAATACAGAAAGAAGCCTAGAAAATTTGAAAGTGAAACTGAGAGAACTAAAGCTTAATCGACAATGCTCAAAAAGTACTGTAATGAGAGTAGCGAAAAATTGCCGTCATTAGATGAAAAGAATAGGAAAAGTTAACTGTAGCAAGGGGAGCTTCATAGCCAGATCATGCAGTGCCCTGAAATATGAAAACTCCCAGTTCATAACTCCCATTTGATTGAAGCAGTAAGCCGATTTGCAATACCAAGCCCTGCAATACACGATAGCAGACGTAATGGAATGACATGAAAAGCCACATCACTTGATCAGTAAGCGGAAGCATTAAACCACGAACGCTAAGATTCAAAGCATTCTTCAGTTTATCTTCATTTGCTTCCGAAAAATTCAAGAACTATGACAGGAAAGAAACACACTCTCACGACTCTTGTTAAGCTTTATCAATCATATATATTCAGAACATTCAGCTGATGAGTCTAGGAATTTTTGCAAGATCCAATGCCAAAGCTTTGGAGGAAATCGCAGGCATTTTATGGCGAAAAGACGCTACTTTCATTCCATGGATAAAAGGAAAGGTTGGTCCCATATACGATTCCGTACTTTGGGGACTGCTTGTTAGAGAGGACACTTATCCTCAGCCATCGGCATACTGAGAAAGGGTGGACAGTTCCTTTCCTTGCCACCTTTAACCTTGTCATCAAGCACCCTTTGCTGCTGGGTGGACAGTGAGCGAGCATCCCACCTTTAGTCTGGGGTCAGGCTCGAGCCATCGATATTCCGCTCAGCAGTCTAGTGCTCTAACCACTTGGTCACTCGCCCATCAATTCCATGGATGCAAAGAGAATGTCCCGATCGGTATCAGAACTGCAAAGAAACAAAAACTCCTTTGCTTGCGCATATGGAATATTAAGTTACTCTGCCGGATCACTATTACATTTTTGGCTCCAAGAATTGGTTGATTCCTTCGGCTATAGGTGATATGAGGGTCGTTAGGTGCAAAGTTCTCAATAATGAAAGTGTAATCTATTCAGATCCAATATGCAACGCAATTAGAGGTATAACGCATTCAAGTTCATCTGTCTTTCACCGCCTTCATGACATTGAGCAGCCGGCATACTGTTTAAAGGTAAACGAACTATCATGCCACAATGTATGAGAGAAGCAATTTTCAATCTTATACCTGAAGACCACCTCGGAGTGGGGAAATGCTAAACTCACGCTAAAGCTATCAGTGCGTATTTTAAGGAAAATTTTTAAGACCACACTACTCTGCGATAATCTTAGGCAACGCCTTGCACGAATTCTTAGTGAAAGTACCTTGCGACTGTCCTAAATGCTATTTCTTAACATCGGTTGTTTGACTTTACGATAAATATGCCTTCTGTCTGTCATAGCACCAAGTGTTGCATTAGGCTATCGTATGGAATGGTATTCAAACGGTATAAGCGAAGTTTCAGAGTTTTCAGCATTATTAAACGTTCATGACACGTAAATTTCCAAGACCACACTCTCGTTTTCAATGACCACAAAGTGTGACCAACAGAAATCTAAAATAGGCACTGAGAGCTATTATCTATTGGCCTGGAATGTCACAAGGTAAGTCAATGCAAGGTTTTCCTTACACTGCAGAGCAAGAATGTAAGGAAACAATGCAGCCACTTAAAATACCAGACTGTACATGCCAAAGAGTCGGATAAGAGGAACTAAAAGGACATGACTATTGGGTTGTAGTAGACTACTACTCCATGTTAACTGAGACGTGTATATTACCCAATAAGACTGCAAATACGGTAGTAGTACGCCATAAAACAATGCTATCATTCCTTCCGCCCAGGTCCCAGACATTAATAATGACAAGTCCCTAACACGAAGTTGGGGATTTTGCAAAGAACTGGGGATTCGTTGTAACGACATGCAGTCCCCGATTTCCTCAATCCAATGATCAAAGTGGGAAAGCAGTATAAATCATAGAAAGGATATTAAAGAAATCTATACAGATACTTGCATTGCCTTGCTGGGATATCGTAACACTCCAGTCAACAGAATTTACTACTCCCCAGCACAATTATTGAGGAGTCGTACTACAAAGACCAAACTACCCATAAACAAGGAATTGCTTATGCCTATGGTATCTACAAGAGTATCAGAACAGTTAAAGCCTGTCCAGCTAGACAAGTGTACAACTATAGCTGAGGTACAAAGCCGCTACAACCCTGTTTATGGAGCTGTCATAAAGAATGGAACAGAACGGACCGACAGGATTCAACAGGAGCACCAAAACTTTTGAGGGAAAACGTTGGGTCAACAAATTATTTCATACTGGAAAGATGGGGCATTATTCTTCATTCACTAGTTATCTGAGTATCATTGTTGTACCTGTCTGCTACACCAACTGCTCTTAATGGTGTAGAAAGGAATGTAGATAATTTTCGACTCAGACAATTAAAGCATCTTTTCCAAAGTAAAGGTAAAAATGCATTTGAAGGGGACATGTTGCAAGAATTCTGCAATAAGTATATTATTGACAGGAGTATTGTAAAGAGGTATGTTAAGCCTCTACAAACTGTTTGTAAGACTATAGTCCTTGTTCAGTTTTACAGTTTGTAGAACTAAACAAGGTCTTGTAAGCAACTACTTTCTTTGAAAGTAAATCCCGTATATTCATGCAAAACCTTCTTGCAGGAACTTAAATCTCTTTAAAGTGATTCCTAGAACTTGGCAGATCAAAGGAAAAGTTATTGGACCACACTTTTAACACGCAGTTCTTATGACCCATTGACACTTTTCCGTTGTCAAACTGGTCCGTTTTTGTAGATATCTGTCACTTCTTGACACTGCTCCGTTGTGTACAAAAAAGGAGATGAAAATATCTGTGAGATTGATGCTGATGAAGAATATGTAATAATCAACATTACTGGAAAGGAGCACAGCAGTATCTCTTTTAGTGAAGGAAGTCAAGATGAAGCAGCAGAAATTTCTAGTGATGAAGAGTTTGAGCATGTGTAACCAGGAGTGAAAGATTGACTCAACCTTGGGCTTGCCCCAGATACAGACGAAAGTTGTCCTTGCCACCATTGCAATGTCAGGCATAGTAGATTTTTTCAATTTGAAATTCAAAACTATGGAATTGTTATGTATATATGATGATGCTCTGAGTGTGTTTGAAAAAAGAGAAACAAAGCAGATAATTGATTGCTTGGTATGTAAAAGTTTGCAAAGATTTATGCTGCAAATTTACAATGGAATAATGTGCAACACAGTAAAACAGTTAATCGTGAGCAGCATTGAGGATTCATTTTCTTTTCTAGAATAGTGCTGAATCACCTTCAAAATAGTGATGCAGTTTGTAAAACTGCAACTTGTTTTGTACTTACTCCAGGCAGCAGTTGTAATTCTTTCCAATCGAGGCTTTAGGGGGTAAGAAATTCTATTTGAAAGATACATAGGGGCAAAGTAAACCTTTTTGATTCTTGAAATGGGCTATATAGTTTTACAAAACGCTTTTATATCCCTTCCGCCCCCCCCCCCTTTGTTCCATATTTTGTGATAGATCCCTTAGTTAATAAAAGTGCAAGAGTTTACGACATCAAAAATGGGTGCCAAGTACATAAATCAAACAGAAGATGACCAGGAGCTGAAACTTAACCGTCAACATGTTTGGGCACAAATGAACCACCCCAAAATAACTATTGAACAAGATTTGAAAAGCCAACTTGACAGATCGTCTGTTCAACAATCGTATATAACAGTCAAACAAACTACACCTCGACGATCAGAGAAAAAGAAATATACCGCTAAAAATGGCCTTTTTCCGTGCAATTGGAACAATTCCCGTACCCCATATTTTGGTACTCTTGACATGGCTTTTATCCATTCTGGGCCACTAGCTTGAATTATCTCTCCGGTCACCATATCAATACCTGGACTCTCTCTTTAATTTCTATACAACTCATTCTATTTCCTCAAATAGCATGTCGTCATTTGATTCTCTAGCCCGGCGAGGGGTATGTTTCCAAATGTTTCACCCACATCTTCTCTAACATGTGGGTCATGATTTCCTTCCTTTGATTGCTATATGTTATAACAAATATCATATCCAGGCTTCCTTATTCCAACCACCATACAACTACCTCTTACACTGCCGTAAAAACCAGAGAGAAGACATTAATATATCTTTGTAAGAAATATAATGACTTTCATTTCCTGGAAGTAATTAATTCCAGCACATTTATATACATTTTTGAAGCTTTCTTATTATTATTATCATTATCTGCATCCACCCACATACACGTAAAAATTATGATGTTGCTTGCATGGTTAGTGGTTTAGGTAAATATGGCATGCCTAAGTAAAACTAGCATGGCTAGGTAAAAATAGAATAGCTAAATAATATGTTGGGGGCAAAATTCCTCAACATTGCAGCATGATGAGCCACATGGATTCAGCTTCACTACTGGGAAGCATCCTGGGGTTATCTAATAGATAAACATATTGCTAAATATGCAGCTGCAGTAAGTTGAACGATACTTGAATTTCCACATTAGCCTGTATAAGATAAAGCCGGGATCATTTTAGTCTAAATCAGTGAATTTATTTCTTTTGACCTATCAATGTAGATAAAGGATTTCTGTGCAAGTGCAATTAACACCTTTGCACCTAGCAATGGCATTTATGATAGCCTGAATTTGTTCTACCAACTTTCTATCAGCTGCAAAAAATATGCGATTTTAGACGAACGCTGCCTACTACTCAACGCCTCACTCTTATCAACACACCAGAAGTTGCGTTGCTAATTTATTAAACGCCACTAATATGTTATGATTCTCAAAGATGTGAAATGAAAGGAAATTTGGTTGTGCCATTGATCATCGTTAGCGGTTTGCTTCACTCCAAGCATTCTTCAGCATCATTCATTAGAGTAAACAAGAGTAGTTCAGCATAATTTATGATATCAGATATTCTCTGAAGTATCTGTTTAATGAAAGTATTGCAAGCATTATTGTTTTACAGTACCGATCAGTGGCTCCTATGTATTATCGTGGAGCAGCAGCTGCCATCATAGTGTATGACGTCACTTCAGAAGACTCGTTCGATTGCATGAAAAGTTGGGTTAAGGAATTAACACAGTTTGGACCGAAGGATGTTATAATTGCAGTAGTAGGAAACAAATGTGATTTAAAGGAAAAAACAGAAGTAAGTGACTAATTTACTAATTGGTTTTACCCCATTGAGAGCAAATTGTCATTTATGGTAAACAGATTACTGGCATTCGTCTTTAGCTATTATAAGTTATTTTGTCTCTTGCAGTTAATGCATTCCTATGTTTCTGCCTTTGAAATGACAGTTCAGATTCATTGTTTCTGAAGTCACTCATTGCTTCTAAACAAATATATGAATATTTTCCTCGCACAATTATCTAAAACGGCGCTTCTTCTGACATTTCGGCTTTTTTCAGGTTAAGATCATAGTCATGCAACTACGGGGTGGAGACGGTGGTCTACACCGCTACAATTTCCTTCAGAAAAGTAAAAGTCCCCTTTTTTCAAGGAGAGCTTGAAACTATTTATTGTATGTTTTTAAGTACATCTGCCTCTTTATTTCAACTGTAAGCAGTGAAATATTGAGTTTCCCGTACGATTTCTTTTTCTTCCAAATCTGACAAATATGATTTCAAGATGCATTCTCTTTTTTAAGCGCTTAGTGTGCCTTTTGTTGATTAAACCCTTTAGTCCAAAAATTCCTAGCTACGCGCCTGGGTCGTCGCCTGGAGTTAATTTAGGATTTGTTCAAATGCTATGAATCTAGGGAATCTAATTAAAGCAAGATTAACTAAATTCAAGTATTTAGACGAGAGATTGATAATGCTATTGGCAACTAAATTAGCTAGAGGCCAGTTATAACATTTTAAATTTTCTGTACATATGTATCTCTGATTCACGTGATGTTTTATTTGGTATAATTAGGCATCATTTCGCTTCATGGTAAGCAAAGTAATGCCAAATATTCAAGCTATCGATTAATGCCATTGGTGAGTTGTTGATGCAACGTTTAGAAGTGGCATGTTCTCATTTAATCATATTATGGGTAATTTCATATCCTTGTTAGCAACATTATTAATTGGACAAATTAATTTAGGTATGTAAAGGCCAATTTCCAGTGAGAAAAAACTCAGAGAAATTGTTCTCGAGAAATTTTTCGCGCGAAAAATTCTCGAGAAATATTTCGCAAGTGAGTTTCCAGTCGGCGAAATTCTTTAGAGAAATCTCTCTGCGAAATAGTTCATTTGCATCATGAACTTGTCATCTGAGGACCTGTTGATTTTGCTGGCGCTGCATCGAAGAAGAAAGCAGAGAAAATACAGAGAAAAGTTTTGGGTTCGCAGGATATTTGCAGAGAGAAAGGAGAAGGGAGAGTACAATAATCTTGTCAGGGAAATGCGGCTTCATGACCACGAATTCTTTTTCAAAACGTTTAGGATGACTCCCTCCCAACTGGGAGAATTGACTAACTGGGTAGCACCGTTGATAATCAAAGACAGTGTACACAGAGAAGCGATTTGCCCTGAAGAAAGATTGTGCATGACTCTGAGGGGGGCCTATTATAGATTTGCGGCTTCACGAATTCGACCCCATTTTTAAGCGCGGCCTACGGTTTAGGCAATGATTTGCCTACGGATTGCGGCTTCGAAGTGAGATGCATCTTGCGTCTTGCGTCTTTCGGTGAAAATTGGTAACGGTTTACGGCGTCTAGGATGCGGATGCGGTTTCTAGGCGAAATAACGGCCTGTGGCCAGGCTCTCTACTTCAACATAACTACCCGCAAAGTGGGGTTGAAAAGAGCTGCAGGACGCCTACAAATGTGATAGGATTAATCTGAGTACTGGAACAATGTTGATCGACAACTGTCGACAAGCTGTGCCTGTCGACAATCTATTGTTTTTTTGTCAATACAAAAGAGAGCGGTTAAATTTGAGCAATAGCTGTAAAATGAGCCAATAGTTAGTGTGACAGATTAGGGGATTAGGTCACGTAAGATATCCTGGGAGGCGCAAGTCACTTGTATCCATAGGTCAGTGCCATTTGACCAGTGCATTTATCATTGAGCTACGTTGACGAAACGATGAGCGTAATATCTTTTGTTGCGCTCTTTTACAACGCTGGTAAAGGTGGCAAAGATTTTTCGAGAAAAGAAAAATTTAGAGTTGAATGCCCAAAAGATGAAGATGGTGGCGAAATTAAGCTGAAAGATTTGATAGAACTGATATTGTGAGTGATTTACTTTACATTTCCTTGATTGGTGCAGCCAGGCCACCTATCGGCCCCTATCATCTTGGGTTCTTGTTTTTTTCTTTGATGTATCAAAAATATTCCCTTGATCTTATAAGTTATATTTTATTTCTAGCGATTATCGTTTGCAAAAGCAAGTAGGAGCTTTAAGGGGGCCCTCCCAGGGGTTATGGGGGACAAGGGAACTTGCCGTTTTTGTTAATGGGAACATGGGAACATCTGCCATTTTTAATTGGAATCAAAGGAACGTATGAAATTGTTTTAGGGAGCATGGGATATTTTAGAACTTCAAGTTTAAAAATGTGTCTTTACTTAAAAATAAAGAGTCCTATCATAACTACTATATCAGTTTCAGAGCGACCTACGTTGCGGCCAAGAACCGCTGACTGCCACCACAACGAACAAATCAACGAGAATAGCGATAATGAGACGAACGAATTAAGAACAAGTTGAGGCTGAAGTACTATCGTAAAATGTATTTTTGCACAAAGATGCATACACTATCCTATAATATATTAACATGAAATGTAATTCCCTCGTAAAAATAATACCTGTTTAATAGGCATCGGATTTTGTCTTGCATTATCTAATGTCTAAATTGTCTATACCCCACAAATTTAAGAATTTAAGAACAAATTAAGAACAATTCGGCCTCAAAAATTAGAAAAAGTTCAGAACAGCCAGCTTGAACCTCACTTTTACTGGTTCTTATAATACAGGAATGCAAAGGAGCTAGTTTCTCCATTTTAACATGAAGATCAATGATGGAAACTGCTACATTCTAGTCTGCAAAAGAGCGCTTTCCGACGTTTTGCAGGGCATTAATTTGAAAAAATTTTCCCCATTTTCTATCACACGGCCTATGAAAAACCACTATTTTCACATACACTGTGTATATAATGTGTGAGTGTATGTGAAAATAGTGACAATGACAATGTCGGGTGCAGCTAGCAATTATTCAAGCGAAGCAGAGGATAGTGGTACAATGACAGATCAAGTAACAAGAGAGGCTATGTTCCTTGTTGGCTCGAAATCACGATTTGGTCGTGCAGTCAGGGTCAATAACCGATTTGTGCAATAAGAGCTAAACTCTGAGCTGCAGGTTTGTTTTTCGACCTTTGGCCTATTGATAGATCAGAGGTTCAGCGTTTTCAATTGATTCAGGTTGCGTGAAAAACACGCTGCCTTTACAGAATTTTACACGCGTTTCCACGAAAATATGCGTCCATAGATGTCACCTAGGGTTTAGATCAATAGAATATCTTGCTCTGTGAAACCAAGTGAAAACCATGGTAACTTTCATGTAGTTTTTTCTAGCAATATTTCCCTTGTCTTATAAGCACGTAGTTGGCTACGTTTTGTGACACTTCGTGTTTTACCATCGCGGCCGCGGCTTTGTACTAAATTTTATTGCGGATTGCGGCTTTTTGCTGATTTTCGCACGGTTTTGCGGCTTTCAGACCCCCTATAATAGGCCCCCTCTGAGATACTTGGCAAGTGGTGATTCCCATGTAAGCCTTGCAGCAAGTTGCAGGGTGAGCCAAACAACAGTTGGAAGAATAATTCCAGAGACATGTGATGCACTTTGGAAAGTTTTAACAAAGGAGGGTTTCATGAAAGTGCAAAAACACCTGATCAGTGGGACGTTGTAGCTTCAGAAATGGAACGTAGATGGAATTTCCCCAATTGTCTTGGTGCTATGGATGGCAAACAAGTTAATATTTTTGCTCCTGCAAGAAGTGGTTCCCTATTTTTTAACTATAAAAACACATTTTCTATTGTCCTTCTTGCTATTTGCAATGCAAGCTATGAATTTATTATGGTGGACATTGGGGAGGCAGGCCGTCAAAGTGGTGCTGGTGTCTTTGCAAATAGCAATATAGGCCATTGCATCACAAACAATTTTTTATCTGTTCCTAAGCCAACAGTATTGAGAGGAACTACACATGAATTTCCATATGTCTTTGTGGCAGATGACGCCTTTCCCTTGAGAATAAACACCATTAAACCTTACTCAGAGACCAGAATGGAAATTGAGAAAGTCATTGCCAACTACCGAATCAGTCGCGCAAGGAGAATTATTGAAAATGCATCCAGATTTCGTATCTTCAGTCGACCAATTAATGCAAAAGTTGAACATGTTGAGTCTTGCACTAAGGCATCCATTGCTTTGCACAATTATTTGATGCAAAGCAAGACTTCTGAGAAGAGTCAGTACTGTCCTGAAGGCTTCACTGATATTGATGGCACAACAAGGACAAGACAAGGTGACTGGAGAAAAATTGTAGAAAGTGACACAGGCATTCATCCTGTGAGCAGGATTGGTTCAAATAATTATTCAATGCAGGCAAAAAGGGTTAGGGATTTAATCTGTGATTATTTTAACTCTCCAGCCGGACAGGTTCCTTGGCAATGGGACATGGTTCATACTAGAAGAACATAGACTGAGAAAAATTCATTACCAATTTATTTGTATAGCATATTAATCTTCATATTCAATATCAAAAAGCAATTGTTGAATTTTTAGCTTTGCCATTTGATTTTTCTTTTGTGGCAACCTTTTCAATGTAGCAACAAGACTGCGACAAATTAAGTCATCGGGATCATCATCATTTTATTTTTTGGTGAGCATTTTTCTGAATGTTTCCGATGAGAAAACTTTCCACCGGATTTATACTGGGTGCCCTTTTGCAGCATTTTGCCAAGCTAGACTTTCCTTCCACGCTGTTGTTTCCTTTCCTGCTAAGTATTTCAAAGCTAGGCTCTGTAGAACGGAAATCATCAGCTTCGTAACTGCTAGTTGAAGTAAACGAAGGCGCGGGGGATGATTTCCTTGCTAATTCTGAAGGCGATGCTGATTGAGGAGGCAAAGCATCACCTCAATATAAGGATCACCTCATCTCACCTCAACTTTTTAGCATATATTTTGAGGACATCATGAGAAATGCTCTGGATGGGTTTGAAGGAAGCATTGCTGTCGGAGGTCGCAAAGCTACCAGCTTGAGATATGCGGACGATATTGTCCTAATCGCAGGAAGCTTGGAGGAGCTCCAGAATCTGGTAAAGATAGTGAAGTCAGAAAGTGAAAAAGCTGGATTGTTTCTTGACTTGAAGAAAACCAAAGTGATGAAAATTCAAAGAACTCCAACAGAAAATGGACTTGAGATCGACGGATGTAATGTTGAGAACGTTGACAGATTTACTTACCTTGGAGCAACTTTCACCAATACTGTTGAAGACTCAACCGAAGTCAAAAGAAGAATTGGCATAGCGAAGAATGCAACAGTTGCGGTAAATACCATCTGGAAGAATAGAGGTATCACCTTGACAACAAAAATAAGACTTCTCAATACCATGGTCTTTTCAATCGTATCCTATGGTTCAGAATGTTGGGTCTGAAAAGTTACAGATATGCAGAAATTAGACAGTTTCGAAATGTGGTGCTATAGAAGATTGCTAAGAATCAGTTGGAAGGGGAAGAAGACCAATGAGGAAGTTATCAGAAGAGTAAACTGCAGGAAGCGTCTTACTACTGTCTTGGATGAAAGGAAATTATCGTTTGTCGGACATCAGTTGAGAAAATCCAACGCTCTTGAGAAAACACTACTTATTGGATCAGTATATGTTAAAAGGTCCTATGGAAGACCAAGAACCAGGTTCTGTGACAATATTAAGGAGGCATGCGGACACTCATTGGTTGAGATTGAGAGAAAAGCGCAGGACAGAGGAAACTGGAGGAGCTTTGTTCAGTGGGCCACGACAGTTCGACCTCGAACATTGCGTTAATGATGATGATGATGAAAGTTACTGAGATATATTGCCCTTTTCGTGAGTCAAGGTACCAATTAAATCAGCATCAGGTGGCAGGTACAAAACAAATGTTGAGATTAATAGATTTTGCAAACTGGATGCCATCAAAGGCATCGAAGCTAGGTTCTCTAAGAACTTTGATCAACTTCATTTTATCAAAACTGACTTTGTAAATCGAACTACAGAAATTTTCAAAAAGTGACTATCGTGGCAATTTTGGACCAAACATATTTAAACATAATTAAGATATTTAAGATCTCTTACTAATATATCGTTCTAGGCATACCTGAGAAAGCGAAGCTCGAACTGATTTCTGATAGAAAGACTCCTAGCGAATTGTTATCTTAACCACATTGCAGACAGCTTTTGAAAGCTAACCATTCCCATGGAGTAGATGGAGGACATTGGGGCAATAGCCCTTTTAAGCACACATCAGTCTGATATTTGACACATCTGCTACTTTTTGGAATTTCTTGTACTAGAATGCCATTGCTTTATTTTTCGAGAATTTGTTAGAATTTTGGTACTTTCTCGGCGCTTGCCCTTTGCCAAGCAAAACACTTTACACCTGTCTCACGTAAAAGAACGTGTTGTCCGCAAACCTATGTATGAAATGTCAATATGATGGAATCATGCTTTATGCTAAAACTATTGCACGATCAAAGTTCGTTTTAACGGTTCTCTGAATATCATTACTTGCACAACCGATTGCTAGGACATGGTTCATTTACCTTCTCAGACAACACGCAGGTATGAAAACCAACCAAAAAGCAAGATAAAGCACAACAAGAAAGCAATGATGAAAAGTTACCTCGCTTTTTATGCTGCAAAAAACATATTTACTGTCTCAATTTATGTGGATCATTTCTTGGATTCTGGATTGTCGGACAGGTTTGAAGAAATGGCGTGAAAACCGTGCTTTGGAGGCTGGTAGCTAGTGTCACGATTGGCGCGAAAATCAAAAGGAGGCTGTTGACGCGCTTCAGTGTATCCACTGATCTCAAAAAAGAGTCTTTTTGAGATAAGTGAATGCATCCTTTTTACGTCAAAACTTCCGAGAAATTGCTTACAAGCAAATGCATACAGACTTCAAATCTGCCCATCAAATCTGCCCTATAAGGAATAGAAAGGATCTTCTTGAACTTTGTTCTTCATATAGTCCAAGAACAATCATGAATTATTTTGTATGGTTTATTCTGATCGTCCATTCATTTTCTTTGTACATAGGTCTCAACAGAAGCAGGAAGGGACTATGCAGAAAGCGTTGATGCCATTTTCCTTGAAACATCTGCGAAGACAGCACGGAATGTAAATAAAATGTTTGCCGAAATTGGTAATTGTAATTAATATGATATTATACTTTCTTTCTTATTATTATACTTTCTTTCTTATTATTATACTTTCTTTCTTATTATTATACTTTCTTTCTTATTATTATACTTTCTTTCTTATTATTATACTTTCTTTCTTATTATTATACTTTCTTTCTTATTATTATACTTTCTTTCTTATTATTATACTTTCTTTCTTATTATTATACTTTCTTTCTTATTATTATACTTTCTTTCTTATTATTATACTTTCTTTCTTATTATTATACTTTCTTTCTTATTATTATACTTTCTTTCTTATTATTATACTTTCTTTCTTATTATTATACTTTCTTTCTTATTATTACACTTTCTTTCTTATTATTATACTTTCTTTCTTATTATTATACTTTCTTTCTTATTATTATACTTTCTTTCTTATTATTATACTTTCTTTCTTATTATTATACTTTCTTTCTTATTATTATACTTTCTTTCTTATTATTATACTTTCTTTCTTATTATTATACTTTCTTTCTTATTATTATACTTTCTTTCTTATTATTATACTTTCTTTCTTATTATTATACTTTCTTTCTTATTATTATACTTTCTTTCTTATTATTATACTTTCTTTCTTATTATTATACTTTCTTTCTTATTATTATACTTTCTTTCTTATTATTATACTTTCTTTCTTATTGTTATACTTTCTTTCTTATTATTATACTTTCTTTCTTATTATTATACTTTCTTTCTTATTATTATACTTTCTTTCTTATTATTATACTTTCTTTCTTATTATTATACTTTCTTTCTTATTATTATACTTTCTTTCTTATTATTCCAAGCCGCCAGTCGTCCATTCAAATCATTCCTTGTGTTATGTTTATCTTTTTATAGAATAGTATATCAATGTTTATAATTATTCTAGGAATTCTATCTTTTCATGTCATTATGTTTCCCATCAATTATACTTCTAGTCATGTACAATCGTCCTTCTAATTAAGATCATCGGAAATGTTACAGGGTGCAGAGGGTGCAGAGGAGGAGACTTTATTCGAAGGGCACGTTTGAAGCATAGTACCAACAATAAAATACCTTTAAATTTTTTAAAAAGCCTGCAACAAATACTTAGCGAATTTTTTCAATCGTTTGTCATTTACATAGGATCATGGTAGATATACTATTGCTACCATAAGTGCACACATAGAAAAATGTGCTAGAAATTTCACTTAGAGCTAAATATATAGACATTTGGATAGGCATGGTTTTTCAAGGAATTTTTTGGTCGTTTTAATTGTCTATAGATGGTAAACACAACGTCTCATGTAAGGATAATTGTCAAGAAAAATATGCCAAAGGCAAAAAGGATATCTGCCCGATTTTGCCTCCCCCTTAGCCATTTTGTCGGATTTTTGTGCCTTCAAATAAAGTTTCTTTTGCTTTGTTGAGTGTTTTATTATAATATAAATACAGCGCCTTTACCCTATTCATCCTAATTTTAGTCTGGGAGACTTCTTTTTAGCCATTTTAAAGGGTAAAATTTAGAAAATTTTCTATCTCGTATGACCCAACTATGGTGGGTCCCCTACGTCACTAAGCGAATTCACCAGCGTCCTGCTATCGAACCGAGGAAACATACTTGACCATAGGATGCTCTGCTAAAGATGGGCTATCTCCCCTGTCTCGCTGAGCAATGTCTAAACCAGTCGTTAAATTCCTTCTGCCACATTTTGATGCAAAATTCCTTCGGCAACTGCAAAAGCCTCCTCAATATTTCATTCAGGCTGTTCAAATGTACTTGCATGGAAAGCTATGCAAAAGCGATATGTAATCAAACTAAAATATTCAGAAAGCCATGATAAATAGTTGGTTCATACTAGTAGGTCAAAAATATACCAGGCTAAGGAAAGCTTGTAAGAAATGCTGCTCAGCACAACAAAATAAGTTTTCCTCATTTCGGCGCAAAGGCTGTTTCTGTTTGATTGCTAAACTTAGGTCAGCTGTACAATAACGTAGCTTTGTTTTATTCTAGCTTTTATCACTAATTAGAGATTTTACTATACCATTCCCTAAAGTGTAAGTCAATACTCCTTCAAAGTAATTTATAATTTTTCCAGGACTGTGTAGCAAAATTATCTTTGAGAACTGTACGTGTCTTTAAACTACCTCTCAAGCTTCTTCCATTTAATCCATAAAATTTATGCGGCTTAATCTCCTTTGTAAGCTAATTTTTTCAAATTCTCCTTAAGTAAGCTTCACTTTAGCATTTTTGTTAATTTATTTTGTCATATTTTTCAATGAATGAAAATTCTACGTATGAGACAAACTGATTTCATATATAACTCACATTTCAGGACAAGCATTGTCATTGAAACCTTCGTGCCATCCTTCTGAAACATTGCCAAAAGAACCCTTGAGCAAGAATACTTCAAAAAAACCGAAAGGATCGTGTTGCTAGCATTACTGGGGAGAGATATTCCAATATTGATCTTTTACAATTTAAGACGTTTTCATTATGATTCATCTGAAGTTGTTTGATGCATAATACTGTTTTCTGTCGATTTGCAACAAGTAGGATTTATGCAGTTGCATCGCTTGTACATTAAGCAGCGCAGGCTCCATGAGATAGCCAGAATAAACCATAACAGAGTGCCAGTGTACGTCAAAGCAGAAAGTCAGAGCATACCCCAAGGTATTGGTTAATTTCTGAGTTCCATGGTTCCCCGTGTCTCCTCTTTGATCGGTTGCATCCACTGCTAGGATTTGATTTACGCGAAGAAAGCTGCCAAGTTTAGCTCTCTATATCATTTGTAGGAATAATAACGAGAATAATAACGAAGTAGAGTTAGAAAATATAAGTTATTTGTAAGAAACAGCAATGTTCATAAAATTAGCCGGTGATAAGAAGGCAGCACAAGCTAATTCGAGCAGAGAATGAAAGATTTAGAGAATTAATGTATACTGAGTACAGTAAACAGATATGGAGAATTCCTCACAACTCACTTAAGTGGTAATTAGAATTGATGGCTGTCTTCTGTTTCAGATTCTCAGTCGAAGCATCGAACCACTCCTAACAGGCAATCCTTTATCTACCCCACTATGGGAAGATATCAGTCTAGGTATTGCACCATACTCAAAAGAGTCCACTTAGCAGCGTTTACATGGACCAGGTGAGTACGGTTCCAGCAAAGCTTTGTGAACTATTCTAAGTACACTTACGCAGGTCTAGTTTAAACGGGACACTTACTCGTGCCCAAATTTGTGTGAAATCGTACTCATGTAAACGGGGTCTTAATGAATGGCACCTGCATTTACATACAATATAAATAAGGTAAAACTTAGTCCCTTATACGATTCCTTATACGATTTCAGCAGTCAAGCACTGTAACCACTTGGCCACTCGCCCATTACATATAATATAGTCCTCTTTTATGTCTATTAAGTGATGCAGATATAATTAATACTATCTTTAATTGAAGCATAAATATGATTCTTATACCAAATTTACACCTACTGATACTTTACGGATAGTTTTAAGTATCTATGTGCTGCTACAACATATGTATTAATTTGACAAAGTAATTACCAGACCCTTTGGCAACTGAGCCAGATTAGGAGGGCAGGGTACGCAATGTTGGTGTCACTGGAAGTGGAGTAGGAGAGAGTGGGGGTTTGAGAGCAGATCTCCCAGAAAGAATTAGATATATACCCTATAGGTACTACGGAAAACCATTTGTAAGCATAATGATGCATTAGAAGATAGAAGCATTAGATGAAATCAGTGCTGTGAGTGTAAGAATCATCAATAGTTTCCATGTCCTCTATGGACGAATCTAGTCTAACACAGTCAAAAAGCTGGGGGACATTTAACCCCCAAACCCCCTCGTAGCTCTGCCACTGCACGGATGTCAAACAGAATGCTATGCCAGAAAGTTACATCTCTCAATTGGAATTAAGGGTGCCACCCACTGGAATGAGTTTGGTAGCCTTAAGGAATAGCTATGTGACCATTGGGATATAGCTATGTTAACTTCTTTGTCAGATCAAGCGGCAGATTCCCACCCTAGGAGTTCAAACAACTATTTGGAACATCTCAAAATACAATTTTAGTGAGTTAATTGGTGCATTATCCCCCCTGCATCCCCCCACGGTCTACAGGCCTAGTAGTTACTGATTCCATTACATACAGAGACAAAGAATGCGTAAACAATCATTACAACTGAGTCTTTTTAATTAGTATTATTCAAAATCAGTGATTCCTAGCGAGGGAAATGCATTCGGGGAGAGGCAATTTGAATTGAGACAAATGAGCTTGAATAAGGAGGCATATATTTAAATATCCTTTATTAGTTTTTGCAGTGTGCATATAATTAGCATCCGCTAGTATACAGGTAAGTTACTTCTGTCTATCACCACATTGGAACTAGTGGTGTTTTCTAAAAGTTTCAGCAATAAGGGTGCTAGATTGAACTGCATAAAAAGATTATGTTTTCTTTCAATTATGCCCATATTTTTGAAAACAAAAGTATGATGATTCAGCTCCATCAAACTAAACGGTGTAATCAAAGTCTTACAGCCCTGTTGCATATATTGAACAGCTTAAAACATTTTCTTAATACACTTCAAAGTAAGTTTTGATGAACAAAGTAGTGCAAAATGTTTTCAAAGTTTAGGAGACTCAGCTCCTAAAATGAGTGTCTTTTTTGCGAAGAAACTAAAAAATCATGAGCTCTCCGTAGTAATCACTTCATCATAATACTTCGATTCATCATTCATGTCCCTATGCAATGCTTGATGGAGGAATTTGCCTGCCTACAACAATCAAATGTTTCCTCCACACATGAATTTAAACAAGCCATTTCTTTTTCACGGTTGTGAATTTGCAATTATTAGTAACTTTTTTGAGAATACCCTGTGTAGTTGCCGCAAATAAACAAGATCTCATTAATTCGAATAATTTCATCGATTAACTGCAATGAACACAAAATACCATTACAAACATTGAATCATGCAAAGTAACAATAACGACATTTGAAATAACTGTAGTTAGACAATATGGACTATTATAATAGGATAGACTTACCGAATATTTCCTCATCCAACCAAACTACATAAAAAGTTGCTAGTAACCTTTTTAGTACTTTACCATACAACCGAAACATTATTTGATAAACTGCGCTATTGTAATCAAAAGTAAGTCTCTAGATACCTACAAAAGTACGCACGCACTACGCTTTTACAGGTTAACCATAGCAACACACAACACGGGATTTGCCATAACCAAACTCATAGAAAAACTCATCGTAAACAAGAAGAATAATTGAACAACAAAACAATAGATAAGAAACGACGTAAACACGTAATAAACATGTTTACAAGCAAACAGATGCGTAAACATGTAGAAAAATAACCAAATATTTGAAAACACAAAATATGATGCGAAATTTGGTAATAACACCCTTGAGTGAAAGACGCTCTAATCTTTTGTTAAACTAACTCATAGTACGCCGCTAATGTTAAGGAGCTGAAACTAGGCCCAGAAATGGCCCTTTATTGGCACTTTTAGAAACAAAAAAGAAAACTTTAAATTTGTACGTATTTTGCACAGACATCAGCAAGAATGAGCCAAAATCACAAGATTATGCCGAAAATATAGTCAACTTTCATTAGTGGTAGATTCTGTTGTTTTTGGTATGTATCTTCAAGTACGCCTCATGTCTCAGGCAGGACATGGGAGATTGAGTAAGTAATGGTTCTGATTGATGTCATTGATATCAATTTTGCTGGTGTCATCTTGCTTAGACCCAGCTTTTGTAGAATTGTCCTTTCAGACAGGCAAATTCCCCTAGATGATAAATTTTAATTGGAAACTGATACAGTTGATGAAAACTGATAACATAAGTTTGTAATAGGTCAATGTTAGTTCCTTAGGAGTTAATTCAACAAGCAAGCCAAATTTGGGGATTTTGCTGATTGTTGCTGCGGAATGCAAAATGAAGTTAAATTTGACCAAAATTAGGCCAAAATGTACTAAAAATGCAGTTAAATCTTTTGAAACTTGTGTAGAACGTTATTTAGACATTGTTTTGAGGTATCTTGTAGCACCTTCCCTAATACTATTACTTCTACTATCTGTTTATAAAGAACTAGAAATAAAATCAATGCTGACAGCAGTTCACAAATTTGCTGTAACTCAAGAAGTAGGCATGATATTTCAATGAAAATTTTAGCCAACATGCAAAACTAAATCGTGTTTGACAGGAAAGCCGGCCAAAGGCCTGCACAGATTTTTCACTATGTCCGTAAACTATGAGGGAAGGGGTAATTTTTACCCTCCCCATTCAGAATAGGATTGGGGTCAAGAAGTGTGCACTACTAGTGTTATCTATTGGAAATGAAATAGAATGTGAATTGCATAAAGCAACTTTTTCTTTCTTCCTGTTTATCTGAAATAAACAAAGTAGTTATCATGAGCTGTATACTTTATAATCCTATTGCTAGCACTCTACATACCCTACGATATTTGGTGATAATCGTGACTTTCCCATTATGACACATTGTAGTCTGTCAGTAATATCTTATAATCTCTAATTGGCCCCCCTCTCAAAAAAGCCCCCATCGAATACGCCTCCATGCTAAAACTACAGATTTTTAAAAAGCCCCTCCCTCTAGAATATGTTCATTCACATAGGATTCCCTTGAATTAGTACTTATATTTGGACTATTTGGTTAATAGTATGGGGAAAAGGAGATTTGACACGAGTTTTCACTTGGCGTATCAGATATAAGCTCCCTATGAATAATGCTCCCATCCCAAAATATGAATAATATACAAGCCTTCAGGAGGAGGAGCTTATCAAGGATTTATGGTACTGCCCAGATGGTGTACTAGCAGCATGTAACCTCAGGGGTGGCACTCGGGAACATTGCATACGGGGACGTCAGTACAATACCCTTGGATCGAAATTTTTTACTTTTTGATATTTCTGGGTTGTGAGATTTTTTATAACTGAGGTCTGATACTTCTAGGTATTGAATTTTGAAGATTTGATATCTGTGTACTCCCTCCAAACACAGCCGACTGATCTTCACAATTATTTATTGGTTCTTTGACTATTTATAGAACAGACTACTGATATTTTAAGGCTTTGAGGAAATGATTTGATATTTTAAGGCCATGTATAAATTTTGTTGGACTGTCGTCCCAGTATCCTATAAACCTGAATGCAACCCCTGGATATGAAACGCTTGTGATTGTGAAAGCAGTATGAAAACCAAACTTGTGGGAGAATAACATTTGATGAATATGGCAAGAGATCATCATTCCCAGACATCACATTGTGTATTGTGATAATGGTAGTCCAAGTTTGCGAATACCCTTTACCTTACCCCATAGAACACAATGATAGCAGATATTCAAGATGGTTGAAAAGCGAGACTTGCAAGTATAAAACAGTACTTACTGTGCTACTCAGCCACTGTAATCAATATCACGTCCTGCAAATCAAATAGGAAATAAAGTTACATTGCTTTTCTATTGTAAGTTCTTTAAAACTGAATTATAATTCTTTCCAACTAAAAAAATAAAATTATTAAGATAACAGATTATGTACGCAGATTGCCTTGCTCTTGTGTTCTATACATATAAATACATTTTTGTGAATGTGGTTTCTTGTACTTGGTGAAAAAGGATTGTTGGTAAGTTAGTTGGTTAGTTAGTTAGTTAGTTAGTTAGTTAGTTATTCAGTTAATTCACTAATTTGTTAGTATGTTACATAGGCAGTCAATTATTTAGCTTGTTTCCTTGTTTATTTTTTTTGTTGTTAACGTGGATTACTATCAACTAATTCTGGCAAAAAGCTATTTTTTATTGGCAGCTCTTCAAAGCAGCTTACAGTAATTCGTACACTCAGATGCAATTTAATAAACTGCCTTTTGGGGATCTTGTCTCCAAAATAGCAGATAAATCAATAGTTATTGTTAATATTTTGTCATATTTATATGCATATTTTTTTTTAATAAATTATCATAACTTGGGGTTGTGAGTAGAAGGAATTCCTATAGATTCCTATTCAAGAACTGATTATGCATGTGCAGGAACGTGTGTTGGTGCTTCCTATAGACTGCAATACTCGTTGAGTGAAATCCTTCTTTGATCCAAGTTGGAATTGCATCATTATTTAACCTGCAGAGAACACGGAGGCAGAGAGGAGATGATATTATTGACGGTACTCTGACTCTACTCTAACTGACTATACAACACAGATTACATAGAATATTAAGAAGCCATACTCGATCTAAAACTAACTTGACTATGCATAGGGGAGCAAATTAGCAGAAGGGGTGGTTAGGTGTGAAGCTGAGATGAATAGAAGTAAACAAAGGAGATAGCAAGGTGATATGACATAGTGGTTGTTTGTTTGTGTTGGCTTGGATGTGTGAATGTATGACTAGCCAGATTTGCGGAAATTGAATGTGGATGAATGGATGAGAAAGAGAAGTTGACGAGATGACAAATGGTCTAAACTACAATGTTTATGTTCACTCCACATGGCTGTGTTGTAATTCTACTTTAGGTTTCCACAGTACTTTCATTATCGCTATCACCATCATCATCACTACCAGTAATATCACAAACTTTTTTATGTGTCAATACTTCAGACTGACTACTAAGTCAGGACAAAAAATATATGTATAAAAAGTGAAAGTGAACCTCTGTTTTATGAATCACCTGTTCATGACAGATAACAAAATAAGTCATTAGGCTTATGCTGGACAAAATGTTAATGGCTGTTTTCGAAAATGTAATGCATGAGGTACTGATATCTTACTTCTTTGATAAGTGAACTTGATATCGGCTGGAGTTAGAAGATTGTGCCACATAGTGAGGTCATCAATATACAACTCAAGTTTCCCTTGAACCGTATTCCCTAGATAGACGTAACTTCCACTACTAGGGGCTCCTGATCGGCCAGAAGAGCTCTGTAAATGATATTAAACAGCATAAAAATTACCATGGCTTTGTCTTCTGATATATGTTATATGAGCTTCTTGTACATCAATAACACTGGAAATTTTTGACTATGGCAGCCAAGACATGAATTCACTTGAGGTAAAAATAGCTAAAAATACCGATCATAAAAACTAGCCTTAGTTACAAACTAGAAACAAATGAATGATGGAGCTAGACTGTTCATGGCAATTGCTAATATGTAATACTGGAAAGAAGCTTTATGAGATAATGCTAGTACGAAAATAATGGTTCGATGGGACCCTGTAAATTATGCACCACTGTTTTCAAGCCATCATGCATTCAATCATTTTACTTGGTCGATAGATTCCTATTAGTTACTGCTTTAAACGGCAAAGTAATATAAAAGATATAACGCAATTATGCATATTATTTGCATTTAAGTAAATTTATTTATATTCATATTTCATTTTACTCATTAGAGATCGCATAAAGCAAAAGCGAAAAGTTTTCAATGACCAAAAGAGGAAACGAAACTTCAATCAGGTAAAGTATCCTAGATATACGATAGCCCTAGAGTTTTCAAATGAGAAGAACGTAATTATTCGTGCTGAAAGTTGAAACAGAACTACGCCTGCCTGCTTAATTCTTAAGTTTATCATTATTTTTGAAGCGCAAATTACAATGTATTATCACATTGGCTATTCTTCACTAGTAAGTATTCATTGGTGTTTTCTACGGTTACCACAGCATTCATTATGAAAAATTACCTAGTCCTAATGCCCTAATGATCATCTAAGAATTCTACATGCCAACTGACAATGATGCTGTCAGCTTTTAAGGATAATATAGGTCCTATCTTTGAGAAGATATGTGCATATTAGTGATTCCAACACAAGAAAATGTACAAAAATCCAATTTTTTCTAAAGTTAGCTGATCTGTTACTCAAAAGCCCAGTTTTAATGATAGCAGCCCGTAATTCTGCAAAACCGAATCTCATATAGATCTCAGCTCCTACTATTGGTTTTAATTTCGATTAATTGCTTTTTATGAGTTTATTTCTCGAATCAGCTGCTTGCAAGCATAAGTAATCACTTTGACTATTTATTTGTTAGCATTTGAAACTAACAATTAAGGAAAATGGGGTTGAATTCTGTTACAGGCTTGCTTATACTGGAATGACATGCCCCCAATAGCTGAGACAGAAAACAGCTCAGCAAAATCAAAATTTCAGTTTTGAATTTCAACCATTCTTGAAAATACTGCACAATGTACTTGCTTTCTCTCAGTTCCAATAGCTTTCTTGATTCCCATACACCTACGAATGGTGTAATCACTGTCTTAGAGATGGGAACAGTTAAAGTGCTCTCTCTGCTCCACAGCAAATGGGTCACTTTTGTGCCAAAGTCAATCCAAAAGGTCAGATATGTTCTCAAACTGAGTTTTCTTAAAAGAAAAGCTCATGTGATATTAGTAAAGAAGTTAATTGTGTGTTTCAAATCCACTTCCAGTAAAGTTGAACAGAGAAAAACTAACATCACTTTGTAAAGAAATGACTCTTGGCCAATGCAAGGTACCTTAGCTATATTTAAATGAGTAGACACGTTTCAGATATGTTCAAGAAATGGATAATACTTAAACTTCACAAGTACCTATTTTTCAATTTCAGTTAAAATTTTTGGGGTAGAGATAGAAGTATTGCAGACAAAATGACAAATTTTTATCATTATTTGCCTCTACCTAGTCTATCTATACTTTAGATTGTAAAATACCCTAATATGGGACTTTATGGTTTCGCAATGTATGTTCATTAAATAACAAATAGCTTAGGGGGATTATTTGACGAAAATCTGCCCTTGGGAACATATTTTTAAAAGCAGTATAAAAGAATAACATTTATTTTTATCTTTCTCTCAACGTTTTTCCTCAAAATCGTAATACCCAAATAATGCAGAAATTGAAGTATTTCGTCAAATGTCAATAGTCTATGCACAATTGTGTACGTTCATTGTGGTGCTTGATTCATTTGTAGTACGCACTAAAGCACAAGATATGATCGATCAATTAAAATCTTAAACTTTAGCAGTATTTAGCAACATTCTATCAAGTTATGAGCCGACCTTGACAAATCTTAGGAACCAAAATTAGTACAAAATTTTAAAAATTAGTAAAAAAATTGCCAAAAATCTACCAAAATATTTTACTGTATGTATGATATTGAACTGCCTTCTTTGAATAATCGTAAGATGAAAAAATGTGTCAGATTTGAGAAACACAGAATTCCATTGAGCAGTCTGGCCGAATTTAACATCTTTGCAAGAAATGCAAGCAAAGCAAAATGTTACGTGGGAATGTATGCAAAAGGGTTGATTAAGGAATTAACTATGTACAAATGGCAGTCTAGAATGTGGCTCGACTAGCAACTTAAAAAAGGTAAGACAAAATAGAACTTGAAATGAGAAATTCTTTAGGAATATGTCTGCAAAATTAAATCAGTATTCGTAAAATGTGCTTGGGGAAGATCCACTCAGCAGTTCTTTCAAGGAAGAGCCTATGCCGAAGATACTGGTGAAATTGCTTTAACTATAGGGCCTCATATCTCCTGTTTGCAGTACTATTTCGAAAAAGGAAGCCGTGATATCTTTCTGCTACGTGAAAATGTAAAAATATGCCCGGAAAAGAGAATTATCGCGTGCAACATCAGCTTTTTGTATGAGGTGGTTTCTATACAGCAAAAAGCCTATGACGCCATCTTTGTTTCTGAAACTGATCAAAAATGATTTTCTCTTGACTTTCTATCGTCTTTTACGCGTTTTGATTGGCAAATGAGGATGTAAACAAATGAACTGATTGGCTTAAAACATTTTTCCCCCTTGTTGATTTGTCTGATAAAGAAATGAAAGAAATTTCAGGGTTTTGTTACTGTCATATTTAACAAAGATTATAAGCAGGTTTCCTTGGCAAAAGTACAATAAGTAGTTTCAAAATTCTCCGAGGAAAATTGCACTTGTAACTTTCTGGGGAAGAGGGCATGGATCCAGACCCCCCGGACCCACCTCGTAGCTGTGCACTTGAGTTCTTATGATGTTCACTTCATATCATTGCGAAGTACTTTTTTTCATCTTGTGAATGATGAAGAATTGGCAACGAAATTTCTGGCCATTCAGCTAGCCTTTACCATTTCTAGTATTACTGTCACAACGAAGTTACAGTCAGCTTAGAAATATCTCAAAACAGGCCCAGCGTAAGCACGGGGGCGCGAGGGGTATCTATCTGGAATGAACGACTTCAGACAATTCGAAAGAATTTCTAACTCTCTTACCGTTTGCTTTGAAACTTCTTCTCCGTTGAAATATAATGTAACACTTCCTGAGTAACGATATGTGAATGCAATATTTTGCCATTGTTTTGACCAAGAGTCAAGAGATGAATTTCCCCAACTTGCAGTCCATAAGTACGAGTAGTCCCGTACCTGTACTTGTATCGCATCCTGCATGCACCCATTAATACGTATTCTGAATCCTTGCTGTGATGATATTGACGTTGTACTCTCGGCTATGTAAATGCTTACACTTGTACATGAAGATGTAGAGAATCTTTGTTGAGAGCGCTTCAGCAGCCGGAACCAAACTGAGACAGTCAACCCATTATTGGGTGGTGATTGGCAAGAATTAATTTTCCTATTAAAGTAAGACAGGGCATAGATGTTAATGTAACATACATCTTACATAGGTATACGATCTCCAAATGTATTTGCAACTTGCTCTCAAAGACGCTAAATGATATATTTCACCTGAAGAAATTATAGGGACTTAGGGAAGAACTCTAGGGTATACCGGGGTACTATGGGTCACATTCAAATTTGTTTGATTCCCTCAGAAAATGATACCATCAGAGCAGTTGGCACGTAGACGGCTTATTTCAAAAATATCAATTCAATGGATTAGACTGTCTTGTCTAAGAAGGCTCTTCAAGCGGGTCCCTACTTGATGAATTTTCCTACGGTCGACTGAAAAAATTCGTGATGATTTACCCTACGACGTTCTTGACAATTTATATGCAATCCCATCTAGATGATTTCTTTGCGGTATACAGTAAACTCCCAATAACTCAAACCTTCAAGACACCAAGGAAAATAGTACGAGTTATTGAAGATTCGAGTTATCGGGATTTTACTGTATTTCCTAAGGAACAATTATATGCTGAAATATATTCTGAAGCATGCTAAATGGCAAAGTTTAAATACAACAAATAGTTTTTTTATTTGCAGCTTCGTAGAAGATACTTAGTTCTTTATCACCATCTTCAAAACGTGCACAGACAGAATAACTAGACAAGAAAAAGAGAAATGTCGATCTTGGGTAAGAAAGCTATCTTGAAATATATTATCTGAAAACTCTGGTCAAGAGGCCAGGACCAGTTTTCTTCTAATATCTTTTTTACAAACTGGCTCTTCTAGGCGATTAATGCAGTATATTAAAACAGTAATAAAAGTATTTTTCGAGCTTGCTGTCGCGAATCTTTGCAGAATGTACACCTTGCCATCACTATCATTCTCCTATGTGATTGATGCAGACTACTTCCGGCAGAAGTTTTGGTTTACACTCAAAAAAAGATCAGCTGCAAAAAAGCCCCATAGGTCGACTAGCCGCTCCCCACTCGGCTTGCCATGACTTTGCAACAGCAGAAGCTTTGCAGTCAGTCTCGATTTACTTATCTTCTGTTTGCTAACTTTTGTAGCTTTGTGAAAAGTTGGTATTAATTAGTTTGATGAACTATGTATGTACAATTTGTAAATGAATTTATAATAATAATAATAACAATAAAATTGTTACGCCAAAGGGAATTATCTGCTGATCGCTTTCCCTGATGATAAATCTTCAAATGGGATAGAATTTTGTCACATAGTTTTGTTCAGGGTGATGCTTTCGGGTCACAAAGAAGACAAATGATTAAACCACACCCATTATCTAACCTTCTGAAATCGAACTAGTCTTAATTACAGACTGATTGGAGTAGGTAAAAGACGCGGGCACTTACATAGGGCAAGTGCCTCCAAGACCTGAGATATAAGCGTATGAACCTGACTTTCCTGGTAAATACAGCACACTGTTTGAATCTCCTCTATCTGGAACATTTAGAATCTTGGCATCACCGGTCTTGTGAAATGAATGGCTGGTACTCTGCAGGTTCTTTGGTGTTGCAGAATTAAAATCCATATAGAATGCTGATGTTCTTTCCGCCACTAGAGGAAAAAGCAAATTATAGAATGATCAAACCCTATAATGTTAGAACCATGAAAGTGTTGAGGAATCAAGCAAAATACATGTTATTGCTTTAGTAGAGTTATTCGTTTAAAGAGATTTTTGCAACAGGATAACATTGTGCATTGTATTGCTGCATGTTTTCTTTCAAATTGTTCATGAATTTATTGCAGAACTTAGTCGTTTTGAGCACAGGTCTATCCTCAAATTGGGAGTACTAGTGTGTGGCACCTCTCTATGTAAAAGTTCAGACGCCATTTTGATGTTTACATACTCGATGAATCCGAGTGTTTCAGAAATGAGACCTAATTCTTGCATTATATGTTACGAAGCATCCTACTATGATCGAATTCGAAGTCTAAAGTGATGCTATCTGTGCATATTTTATGGGAAGTTTGCAGGATCACACTATTCTATGAAAAATTTTCATCACATCTATCACGATTCATTTGTGACCACTCTAGGTGGATCTGTGGATATGACTTTATGCTGTTTGACGCAATTTGAAATGGTACCAAATGCCCTTTCTGGCATACCTTGAAGTGGTACAAAAGAGCATCATACAGAATGACGGTCAAGCAGAAAAAGGAAGCTTCGGAGTTCCACACCTTTAAATTTGCTAGGCGACACTCCTACCCTCCAAGACCACAGAGTATGATAAAGACCAAACCAAAGTGGGTCATGTATGCTGGTTGGCAAAAGGTAAGCAAATCATGTTGCAAAAGCCAAACTTCAGAATCTATACGTGGAATTTACTTGAAGGGAAAAGAAAGAAGCAGTTTGACTACAGGGGTGGCACTAGGAATTCCCCTACGGGGGCTAGATAAATTAACTGTATAACCGATAAGGCACCCTTTTAAGTTTGCTCCATGTTTACATTATACGGGGCATAGATCATGAATAAATTTAAACTAATTTACAGGAATCAATTATAATACCTATAAGAAGATAATCTCTAGTAGTTAAATAGAAGGACCCACCATGGCATGGCTGGGTCCAAGGCAACAGAAAATTTTACATACGTTGCCCTTTAGAATAACTAAATTCCATCTTGTATTTTGGTAGCTTCATGCCTTTAAGTAAGTTAAGTAAAACCATATTTATTAGCACACATAAACACTTACATTAGGTAACTACTGTAGGTGTTTATGGGTGTTAACAAATATTGTTTTACTTAACTTACTAAGGTATGAAACTACCAAAATACAATTTGAGTTACAACACAAGGGATCTATTTCGTTCACTTGCAAAAAGCACCTTTGAACGGAAATGTAAACTCCATCTCCCAGATTATACAAAGGGACCAACCTTCACTTAACTCCCAACAGTCTTCCATCCCTTTGTCCTTATTTTGATCTTTTCTCACTGCTTTTATCGTTTCTGTTAACATCTTGTTTCCCCGCTTTATTCCTTACATACCCACTTCCCTCGCCTCTACAAACCCCCTTGCTAATCCCTCTACAGTTGTTTATCGTGTTTTCCTCTCCTCTATTTCCATAGTTCTTCCATGCCTATATTAGTCCTATTTCCTTCCATATATGTCTCCCGCATGCATCTACGCACTGTTCTATAGTTCTTCCATGCCTATGTTAGTCCTATTTCCTTCCATATGTGTCTCCCACATGCATCTACGCACTGTTCTATAGTTCTTCCATGTTCTTATTAGTCATAGACCTTCCAAATCTTCCTTTTATGTATCCGCGTGTTTTCTTGTTACTCCCCCTGTATTTATTGGTATTAGACCCTGGATTACATTCACTCTTTATTACTGATGATGACTCTGGTCAGAGTCGAAACGTTTAATAGGCCTATCTGATTTGTCGAACTCGGAACGTCATTTAACATCTGATTTGTCATACATCTCTTAACTGGAATGTCGTCATTATAACAGTTCAATTGAAATTTCGTCATTATAAAAGTTTATAGAAATATCTATTATTGTCGTCGTCCTCATTGTCAATTTGATTGCCAGGCTGCGTTTCCCGAAATCTATCTCCCAGATTAAAATTTGAAAGGGGTGGTATGCTTAGGCACAGATCTAAGTAAAGTCTACAAGGAACATAAAGAGGTTGAAAAGTCTTGAAAAAACATTGAGGAAAGGCATAAGACTAAACCCCATATACATTGCTGGAAAATCCCAATCCAATTTATATTTCATGCTACTGAGTACGTCAGATCAATGCAAGTAACCTCGTATCGACAAACACCGCTAAGTATAGGTTCACCACCAAGTTTTAAAGCTTGCAGATTCATAGACCAAATTTGCAAGCATGTAGACTTGCCAACAAGGTTTTAAATCATGTAGATTTAGCATTTAAGCCTCAATGCATGATGCCCTTCGTTATGGTACAATAAAGACAAAAACATAACAACATACAAATACAACACTTTGTGATCAGGCCTGCCTACAAATATTAGAGGAGTATCCTGCTAGAAATTCCCCTACGAAATATCAGACTTTCCAAGATAGGGGCCTTAAAGTCTCCAACAGGAGGGCTGTAGCCCTCTGCCTCCCTTCCAGCGCCACCCCTGGCAGTAATGAAGAAGACTTGATGAAGGTATAAGAACGGTAGATTCACAAGGTTGACGAATTGTGGAGCTCTCTGGGTTACTCGCTGTTTTTAGGTTTCACACAAGAATTCTAGGGAATGGCTTAATGATAAATGATGAATTGTCACAGTAATAACCCGAGATTAAAGTCAATTTAGTAGCCAAGATCAAAAAGAAAGCGCCGAGGCCATATATGTTTCGTATGATAAACTGAAAAGCACTATAGCCTAAGCATTCATGATGATCGTGAGTCACTTTATTACTGCTAACTAACGGCTCGGTTTTCAATATATAAACGCAAGCTAGTCTCCCTCTTTTCTTGCTACAGGAGATTTTGTTGAACATGATGTGGGAGACCTACAAAATGACTCATTTCTCCGCTTTCTAGACAATGTCGAGACTTCCTCCTCCTCTTCATTATAGCAAAACAACTAGAAAGCATTTCCGAGATGAATAGTCCCTTTAATGCTGAAAAACTAACAAATACCAGATTGGCTAAGGAGAATACAAGGCTCATTATTGAATTAGAGAAAGAGAAAGCCGCACATCTCGGAGACCAGGAAGCAAGAAGTAATAAGCTGCCCTCAGTGGTGCAGTTCAAGCAAACAGTAATTCCTCAGGAGGCTGAAGGCACGCAATTCTCACATCTGATCATCAATAAACAAGCAATGCAGCAAAGACTAGACACTCAATTAAAGGACGTCCATGCTCTCAAGCATTAATAATACCTTACGTATAAATTTGAATTAAACACTAAGAAAAACAGCCAAATTGCAAAAGAAATACAAATGGATACTGTTACATGCATGTGATGCTCATTCAGACAAAGTCATTTCAAACCAGAACAGAAGGGAACATAAGCAATCTGCTTAAGACAAGGAAAACACAAATGAACAAAACATCTACCAGAATCTACCCAAAAATCTGATGAGATAACTTCTAGCGTTGGATCAAATTCTCATGAAGTTGACACAATGAACAGATTAGATGGTTTCAAACCTGAGTCATTGAAATCAAGTACAAAGAAGCCAAGGGATATGGCCGAAAAGCACTGTTCTAATCGCAGGAGATAACATATTGTAAAAATCCATGAAAACACTGTGAATCAGCGATTCCACAAGAAGGTGCTATGTTTTACCAGCTCCATGATTGTCGATTTGTAAGTTTATTTGAAGCCATTAATAAAAAATAAACTCGAAAAAGTCATCCTAATGGTTGGAGCGAATGATTTGGCGAACCTTTCAGTCACTGAAATGACGAGATGCATGGATTCCCTTTGTAATTGGCTATTGTTGTCTATCATCGATAGCAAAATCATCGCTTCAAAGATCACAAAATATGAAGACAATAGCCTTATCGCGAAGATGGGTGAAATGGGGTTGCTTGTAAAAAAACAAACACTCTGATTTTCTGAAGAAAAGTGACCCGAAAACTGATAGCAAAGTTGATGATAGGCAAATCGCGATAGCTGAGTCTTCTCTTTGTAGATTTGACAGGAGCAGGCAAGGGGTTGGGCTGGTTCTAAACTTCAGTAATACAGTTAGCTTCAATTAATCTCCGTAAAAATCTTCCCAATAAATCTCTTGCATTGATTTGCACGGATGTAGAACCCCAAAAATCAGATCTGTTCATTGTCTTAATTTGGTATAGACCACCAATTGAATCTAATTATTGCTTTGACGGCATTCAAGGAGATACAAACTGTGATTTCTGTAATAGGAGCACGAATGCGAACCATATTGTTCAGTTACCTGAGATGTGAAATTTTGTTGGTATGAAGCAGATAATAAACAAGCTCACTAGGCTACGCTCGATAGTTCAACTTTGATTGATCATATGGACGAGACATAGTTGATCTGCCATAAATCATGGAAGAAGGTGGTAAAAAGCATTGTGCTAAGGTCTCTGTGTGTGCACATATGAGGAAGAGAGAGGAATAGACAGGATGATTTTTGCTTGGTTTGTGCAGAAATAGAAACATATTAGAAGGTTGATCACAAATAGATCAGCTGATTTTGGTCATTTTCATGAGATAGTAAGTGACATTACTAGCCCATTATACCTTCAAACGGCAATGCAGCACCGGAAGAGGAATCTTCAAGACCATTAATTTCCGGCAATGTTGCTAATGTACAGAAACAGTGAATAAAGTGAAACAAAGGATAGAATTGAAAAGCTATCAGGTTCAAGAATTGACATTTGTATACGATCATGAGAAAGAACAAGCTAACCCTCTTGTTCTTCTTGGCACAGGCCTGACATGTTGTAGTCCTTGTATATCTGACGCATAGCATTGGTACTTAAGTAGCCAATAACTATAGTAGCCAATGATTGTTTCAAAGCAAAGCTAGAAACGAAGTCTTGGTATGGCAGCTTTGACTGTTAAGGCTGTGCTGTAAATTGATATACAACGTGCTTGGAGACTTCTGCAAGATTTTATCGCCCAGGATTTGCCGATCTTATATTTATATATTGCTACGTTCCTATGTACTGGGTTGTTACCGCTCTGGTCATCTTTTCAATTGTCATTCCACTTGTATAAATAATCCAAAGGAATTATTTCTTATTTTACAGCATCACTCATAGTGAGATGACCAATTTTCAAAATTTTCATGACATTCTGACTTAGTACAACTTTAATCGTAAAAATAGACTTAGGTACTTTACAATATCGATAGGCCGCCAGCTTAGATTCACCTCTAGGTAATAATTCCATACTTATCATAAAGAGCGGCGGAGCAACAATTCGGGTGGCGGTGGTGGAACAGGATTTCGGGTGGGGAGGCTCAAGTCGAAAACTAAACATTGAAGGAATATGGAGTGTGCTACAAAGGGTAAATTTGCTACACAAAGTAGAATAGCTATAGCCTACCAGTTCCCCTGCGGCTCCGCTGCCCATGATCATTACCTTCTGTACTCTTCAGGTAGTGAACAGGTTCAATAGCAACAATATGATAATTCAATGCAAGCATATTTTAAAATAATTTGGAATATTCTAGAAGATATCATACATTTGACAGTTTCGCAATGGGAGCCATGAATTGTTGTTGTCAAATTGCTTGCAACGCAAGCGCATTTATAGCTTGCATCTTGGTCTAAAGAAATACAAGTTGCCCCGTGTTTGCATGGATTTGATGCGCATGAGTTCTGCAAAAAGAAAAATCATGTAAAATTTGCATTAATGCCTTGGAAGTTAGAAGAACGAACATGCATTAGAGCCTTGGTGGTATAGCTCACAAATATTTCATGAAAATGACGCATTACAGAGACATTGACAGTCAAAGACTACACCTGACTTAAAATGTATAAATTGGATACAAACCATGAAAATCCCCATATAATAGTTAGATATGACGCTAAGATTTTGAGAGAATTAAGAGTTGTCAGATTTTCCACCAAGAGTTGTATTGGTATAATTGGCTAGATAGTTAATTCTCTAAGTCTGTAAAGTAAACTGCTTAATGTCATTACGCAAAAAAAAACATGACGTCCTTCTGGTCCAAAATTCGATTGCATTCTTAGCAACTCTACTAGTGGTTCATAACTTTTCCTGGTATGCACTCTGTGAACCAGTCTGAGGTTTAACTTTTCAACTGAAAACGAAGTGGAAAAAATAAGTGTATTCATTCTGCAAACGCTACCGACAACATTCATTCTTCAAAGAAACTTGTTATGTTCGGTATATTGGTCCATGTTTGGCACATTATGTTTCTAAGTTAAAGTGCAGGAAATCGTACCCTAAGATGGCAGTAATTGAAGGAGAGCATTTCTTGAATCTTACCATAATAAAGTAATGAGTTGAATTTTCTCTCTTCATTAGCATTGATGCATTTGACCATTTATTGCCTTCGATTAGATCACAACTCATTTCACTTGCATTGCCGTTTTGATAGTAGTTGGCCGATTGGCAGTTTTCTGTATGTGTGCACTCCGACATGCATTTACAGCTCGTATTTGCTGGAAATGTTTTCAGTATTTTGTCTGTACTGTTTAAGTACGCTCCAGGCAGTTCGTTAAATGCTCGATATTTGATTTCAGGTGTGTGGCAATAATATCGGCTTGGACAATCGTCAGTATGCACGGTTCCGGCAATCATAAGAAGCGGAATGCTCCATTTCATAAAGCAAAGTATGGCGAATCTGAAAACATAAGTTGACTGTCTTAATTAGATGGTAAGAGACAAAACTTTTATTGGGGTAAAAGGGGTATGGCTCCAAGGCAAGCTTTTTTGTTGTGTCTATATGGTTGCATAGTTTCTGTTAGGTTAGTTTTGTTAAAAAAACATCTGGGTACAAATTTCAGCTAAAAAAGTTTTTTAAAACCTGCCCTGCAAAAATACTAAAACAAACGAAATATAAATGCTAATTAAATATAGTTTTACATTGCTTGAGTAACAACAAAACAGAGTATTAGAAAATTTACTAGAAAAAATAAGGCTTATGGTAAAATTACTTGGATATTGATTTGATGAAAGAGAACAGAGAATAGGACACCTTTTTGTTTTCATCCAAGTTATTCCAAAGGTGGGCCCCTCTATACGAAAAACAGTTTTGGCTGTGTGTAGATCTTATTTATGGGATAGTAAGGTCGATTGGAGTTCGCCGGTTGGATGGATAGATGGATAGGGAGGGTAATAGAAGAAGAGATGGAAGGACGGAGGGAGGGAGGTAGGGACGGAGGGAGGGAGATTGGGACGGAAGGACACACAGACGCACGGAAGCACGGACTCACTGACTCACTGACTAAACGTCGTGTTGATAGATGAATGAAGTAATATCAGAAATATTATCTCTGTTCCTTCAATCAGTTGGATATCTTACAGATTTTGCTTTGTGCTTTTACACGTCATAATGCACTGGATATACATTCTGCAAAACAAGCTTAGAGGATGATACGTAAAACAAATTCAAAAACCATTTGAACTCTTCTATTGTTGTTTAATTTTACTAGAAGTAAATACAGTTTCTATGCAGTTTCTATGCTAATTGTGGAAGCCAGCTGTTACCAAGTTGCACTATATTGCGAACCTAATTTGTGGTATAGTTGATGAGAGCTTTTACCATGAAAACTGAAGCCTAAATATCCCCATTCCAATGCTGCCACCGTTTGGTTCTACTTGTGGCATTAACCTTGATAGATACCGCTTAATTCAAAGTTGCATAGCCTGATTTTGAAAGCAGTATATTATAATCAACTTCAACATCTACACTTGTCTTCATTGTCTAGAAATGACTGACATGCCAGTATCCAGCAGGTCTCACTACCTGTCTTTGTCAGTGGAACGTAAATGGTCTCTCTTCTATGCTCGGCAAGTTCTCAGCCTTAAACCTAGGCCAGAGACCTAAACCTAAGTTTCAACCGACACAATAATAACTACTATTTGCATGCATCCTATTGCTGTAGCGGCAACATTGAATCAGGCACTGAAATATACTTTATATTTCATTTTATTTGAAATCTCATTTCAATTCAGATATTTATAGAGGGTAGCCCTTCAGAAGTGCTAATTTTCAAGGGGTCTTCCATTACAAAATTTACAAGATTAAAACATACATTCAACGAACTAAACTAGTACAATTAAACTTTTTAATACATTACTAAAACTCTTGGAATCTAAAATAGATATTTAAAATAAAAGAATTTTGCAAAAAGTGTGAAAAACAGCTCGCATATACATTTAAGTTATGGTTCCCTATATATATATTGCTTAAAAGTAATCAGGGAAGGTCCCAGGCACTGAACAACACTCGTTACGTCAGAAAACAATACATATTGACAGAGACAAAAGAATTACCCGGGAAGGGTGATGCTGATACAACACGGAAGGTTACTAGCCTAGCAGGACTTTATACAAATATGTGATTTTAAACGACAAAACCAAAGGTAAAGTAACACGACTTACAACACAGATTAAGGTACAACATAGAGCACTAATAAGCCAGGCCAGTTACTTGTACCTTGTAAAGGAAAAAGCCAAAACATTATGCAATAACAGATTGAGACAAATAGAAATAGTTGACACTGGATCTCTAAGCTAGAAAAGTTCTAATTTAGCGATAGACAAATAATTTGGCTACAAATAAAGACAACTAGCGACAGCTCAGTGACTTGGTGGAACCAAGCAGCCCAAACTCTTGGCGACGCTTGACAGATACTGTTTCCCAGAATGCCCGTAGCATTTCACATTTTGCAATCACGCTAAGTCAAGTTCAGGTAAATTCTTCAACAAGAAGAAAATGGTAGTGACAATTCATGAACAGTTTATGACTTTATGGACAACTAAAACTCTAGCGACAGCTAAGTGCAGGTAACGACAGGTAGCGGCAGTCGCTAACCTTATGAAAACCAGGGTATAATACTTCGTTCTGTTGAGGGGGCAGTAATCAAGGGTCCCTACTATTCTACACCAGAGAATAAACATACAATAGGTTGTCTCTCTATGGCATCGTTGGCACTGAGCTCAATAGATTAAAATCGGATTTGAGCCTTCGAAAGCTACTCTATAAAGTAATTGATCTTGTATCAAAATTACCGGAAATCAAATATATGTAATAGACAGAAGTAGCACCATAACATATTCTGATGATGCGAGCACCTCCTACGTCTCAAAAATCGATAGATGAGCTCACTCTAGCAATCAACAAATATCTCATCAACATTCGTATATGGCTAGAAGAAAACAGGCCTCTCTCACTATTGCAAAGGCACCGGGCATGATCCTTGGATCAGACGCTAGACTGAGATATCTTGAGCAGAAAGGTACCTTCGTAATTCCTGACTGTTAAATCCACGAAGATAGGATTCTCAAGAATATGATAAGAAATATCTAGGATTACAAATGATTCTCGTTTATACAAAGCTTGTTGCGCTTAGAATGATTTCAAGAACGGTAGGAATTCTCAAGTATCGCAAAAAGTATTTGCTCTTAGAGACTGTCTTGAAGATGTGTTGTGGAATAGTAAAAGTAAACGGTAATCCCTTACGATACCGTACGTTGGATAGCGCTTGTTAAAGAGGAAAATTTTCCTGAGCCACCGGCATATTGAGGTAGAGTGGCCAGTTGCTTTCCTCGCCCCTTTACAACCATTGTACAATAGCTCCAAAATCTAGACCATCGGACTGCTTGTATCGTTACCAATAGCCCCTTTGATACAGGATGGCTACCATTCATAGCTCAACTTGAAACGATTAACAGTCACTGGAATGATTCAATTTCACACAGCTACTAGAAAGTGTACAAATCTATTATGGCCTCATAAAATGAAGAAAATGTTGTGAATTCTTACATCATTGCTGCACTATCAGGCTGAACTGTCTGTTTTTCAATTGCGACTAATTTTCTCTGTCAGTTGGCTGTTTGTGTATCTATTTGTTTTTAAAGTGACTGAATATCAAATGCTACTTTCTAAACATAGGATGTCCATGAATAATGAATTAGACAACCTGCAACATGCTCAACAACTGGCTGAATCCTACGCGTTTATCTTATGGTCTTTAATGACTGGTGAATTCAAATTCAATGTAAATTTTATGTAGATTGAGGCTTGGGTAGTGTCATTAAAAATGAATTATCAGCAAATTCAGTTTCTGCACATTCTTATGTTCTCCACCATGGATAATCAATTTGCAGGTCATCTATGCAGCTTGTAGAGCACTTAAACTGTGGATAAATTTAAGTAAGGGAGCTTCTTTTTATTCTCATAAGATTTACAATAACAAACACTTACAATACAAAAGATCTAAGCAAGGTTTTTGTGGGATTCCATACTTAATTTCATCGAGCTTTAAAATATATGCTCGGTAACCTTCTATCAGTTGCATGCACTACTTAAGATTAGATGAAAACAAGCAGAATTTATTAGTTTTTACACACCACTCACTAGTATATTTTCAAACAATACTCAATGATCTACGAAAATGGTCCCAATAACAAAACTATCTCACTGTAAGGACCTCTTCCATCTAAGTTTTAGCGGGAGAAGAGTTGTCATGTCTTTGAATTAGAAATGAAGCAGAGTTGTAACAATATAGAGATCTATTGATGAAATAATTGATGAAAATGTTGAGGGATCCGTTAAATTTCTAGACAATATTTGTAGGAGGTGGCATAACGAATCACTGTAACAGCTGTAGTTTATGCAGATGGACTTTAACCACTCATCAGCACAATCTGCAGTTACTAATGATTGAATTATACAAAGCGAAGCATAGTTTGAATCCAACTTTAATGAGGGATGTTTATACTGAGAGGAATAGTCAGTACAACTTGAGAAGTGAAGACCGTTTTTCAACTGCCGACGGCAAAGACAATATCATACGGAATTGAAAGTATTCGATACAGCGGTTGCCTTTTGTGGTGCACATTGCCAAAATAAATCACATATTCCAACACTCTATCTGAATTCAAACGGAAAATAAATCTATGGAGTGGAAATTCTTGCCTCTACAGATTATGCAAAATTTTTGTCAAAAATTTAGGGCTTTTATAGTTATCTTTTATTCTTCCTCTTTTAAAATTGTAAATTAAGTTAGGTTTTGTTGATGTTAATTAGTTCTTAGCTATAATTGTATGCTACAAATTGTAAAAAACTTTTGATGCTAATTAATAATAACAAAACGCATTTTCCCAAGAAAGGAGATGTTGTTTCCCTACATTCAACGCCAGGATATATCGGGCCTAAAGTTCGCACAATCATTTTTGCTGAGTTATTTCTCTCAATTTAGATATCATCTCCTTTGTCCTTGGAGCAGTTTCAGGTGAGACGTGCACGTTGCAATGCCATTATGCATGCTATTTTTTTTAACTTCTCCTTTCACAATTACTGTATACGAGAACAGTCTTTAACGTTCCTCTTCCACTATTGTTCAAAAGCAAAACATGCTGAGAGTATCATGAAAGCCTTTAAGATACTCCTATTCTCATTATGTTTCTTGCCTAATTCATTTCATGTGTACATGTAAAATCTCAAATTGTGACTCACCTGAAATTCCCTCATAAGCTCACATTTTTTCATTTCTGTCAAAGGTAATCCCAAAATTTACTGTTTCATAAACACTGAAATATCATCCTCTTGCTTTCAAACATACTAGAGATTAATGTAATTTGCTATGCCTTCTTATGCATTTTACTTCCCGTGTATTTAGAGCCACTCATTGAACACTCCTTAATCGCTTTTTCCATCAATAGATCCAACTAGTGTTGTAACTTCGTTTACATTCCAACTTGAAGCCATAAACAATATCTTCTTGCCAAAATTAAAATGGAAGAAGCTATGTAAATTTTAAAGATTAGGCCCTTGACAGCTGAGAGAGCTTATTTCTATCAAATGTTCGAATATTTTTGTCAGTGGAGTGTAACATATTGACTTAGCATATGTGTTACATGATGGAATCATGATTTGCTCTTTGTAATTTGCATTATTGCACGTCGACATAAATGAGGTTCAACTTAAAATTCGCCCTATCCGACTATAGTCCATTGTTTGTTGATGAAATAACAACAGTTCAAAACAGAATTCATTCAACTTTCAGACAGTTGAACAAAACCAGTTCCGTCTTGCTATAAAACTGTGATTTATCGATTTTTTATGCGACAACCATTTTTTGTTTGAGATTTGTTTGAAACTATTTGGACTTGAACAGTGAAATTTGACAATAAAACTCTGAGGTATACTTCTCCATTTCTGGAATAAAAGATCATCAATCTCATCCTTGGTTGCTGGTGAACCATGAGAATGCTCTTTTTGCTTGCATATCATGAACAATCTCAGATTTTCAAAACCGTTTATGTAGAGACTGCTCTCTGGCCAGAGAAACACAGCGATGACATCAACATTACATAAATTTTTGTCTTTCTAGTTCACTGTGGAGGTTTATTGTCATGATTAATGACAGCTGGCCTTCCCTACTCCTGTTTGACTTCATATTTGAATTCTGAAAGAGCTTACTTTTGAGAGTCAAAAGTTATATAAATGCATTAGTTTTTGACCAGATTCTGCCAAATGGCTTAAACCAGTAGGCCTAGTGTCCCTCCGAAACTAAAAAGACACTGAATAACCAAAACAGAACTGAAAATATTGTTTTATTGGCTTCTTCCGTCCTACATCAAATAATGAGCATTTTATCATCCCCTGTCAGCTAGAAATAACACCCTTCTGTAAAAGAAACCTCTATCCTTTGATTTATCTTCCAGTGACCAAATACCCAGACCCAATACAGGTGGTAACTACCAAACGTTAAAAAAACAAGCTATTTCTTTGTATTTTGTAAGACTTTATGCAATGATTTTGAAAAATAGGCCTTTCTAAGGTAGTCCGGGAAATTTTTGCTGGAAACGGTGCTGATTACTTTTATATTATTGTTGTCAACTTTACAAACCTCAGCTTCTTGGTAAATTTTCACACAAATCTTTCTTGCGTTTTGATTAACATTTTTAAGAGACCACATCTAGGTGTGGATAGGATAAAGCCAGCTTTTCTGAAGTTCTTGTACACCCGTGGTAAACTGCCATACGGAAAACCAGCAATTGCTGCAATTTATAAACGGCAAATACTGCTTCTTCCTCAAAATTTTGACAGCAAGTTGCAATTTACATGGCATTTTTATGATTTAGATACACTTCTTTAAGAGCCATTTAAAAAGCAAACCAAGTCAAAGCTCACACTTTTATAAATGAAACATCACGAGAGCATTGCAACAAATACTTTCCCGCCGAAAGTGTGGTCACAGGGCTCATTGATGTTCAGATAGAAGCTGTGGATTTGGTCAACCTGTGAAAAATTTGTTTTTATTGGACGCCTTTTTGGGTCAGCCTGTGCAATACTTTTGTAAGGGGAGTGTATTTGTGTTGGTGTCTGTTTGACTTTGTAGCACTACAGTGTTACTCAAACTCACATATTTTGCTAAGTCTTATGAAAATTGTAGAAATGAAATGTGAAATAAGGAATCTGTTTCAGTACTTGGTGAAAAAGGCCTTCTTTTAAGACACGTGTAAGGTAGGGCCATTGTACCATCAAATTTTGCTTCGCAAAATAACTAGGTACTTTCCATCTCAAAGGCTTTAGCTGCTTTTTGGCTTAGATGGAAAAGATATAAATACAAATTTTGCTTTGCCGATACTGCTACAGTGATTTAGTTACTTATTGCGGGTGGATGATTAAAGTACGTTCTCAGACAACGCATAAGGGTGCAAGCCAAACCAAACCAAACTATAGAAGAAAAATAATATTTGAGAGTTACTTTGCTGCTTATGATGTGAATCCATATTACAAGACGGTTTCGAAGAAATAGCGTGAGCACCATGTTTTAGAGACTGGAATCTAGCGTCACGATAGCGCGAAAATCAGAAAGAGGGCTTTGACGTGCTTTGGTTCCTCCTATTTATGTCAGAAGTTCCGAGAGAGTGCTTAGAATTAAATTTAAACGTTATCAAACCTGTCCCATAAGAAATAGAGAGGTTCTTCCCAACTCCTTTCTTTATATAGAGCACTATATTTTATTGTTTATTCTTATTATCTACTCATTTACTTCTTTAAACGTGCCAACTCTCCCGGTTTAGCCCTGATACTACCGGATATGACTGCTTTTTCCGAGATCTCCCGGTTTTTATACACTTCCTCCCTGTTACCTTTTACATTATCTAGTCATATTTCTCGGATTTTTTGGTTTTACATTCGAGTTTATACAAATGGAAGACAATTCACCTAATCTTGTGACACTTAGAATCATTGTGAAAGTACTTTTCATGCTTATTTTTGCTATAAACTATTTAACAAGCACAGTGCTTTTGCAGGAATTCCGATGATCTCCCAGGTTTTAGTTAAATTTCCTTAGCTTCTTACGGAAAAATTCAAAATCTCGAGATTTTGACAATGTTTGGTTGACAGGTCTGATTTTTACGCAGGTCTCAATAGAAACCGGAAGGGGCTTCTCAGACTTAGAAGCAGACAATAGTTGTGCACTTGTAATTGAAACTCTGCCAGTACAGTAAAAATGACGATGACACAGAACTTGGTAGGCTTAATGGTTTCGTCAGCCATGAAGTGCCTGATTAACCTTCCAAGCTACTTGCTAACTATAGCTTATTGTCATCGTTTACTTGTTTTCGTATACCAATGTAATTTTATGAAATTCAAGCTCGTAACAATCTCTCCATTTTTATGTTTACATTGCACAGGAGCACTTTCGTTTAGCTCCGCTATCACCTACCTCCGTTTTTAACATAAATTTCATTTAGCTGAATTCAAAGCCAAAAACGGAGCTAAACATATCCGTTTTATATAGCAACAGAGGTGTGAACGAAACTTTAGATAAGTGATGCAGACATTTCAACAGCGTTTTGAATCCATGCATAAATGTGGTTCTCATTGCAAATTCGCAGGCACTAAGGTGTTTCGAATAGTAAAACATTTATATATGCATATATATATATATATATATATATATATATATATATATATATATATATATATATATATATATATATATATATATATATATATATATATATATATATATATTATATATATATATATGTATGTATGTTTATATGAATGTAAGTATGACTGTGTGTATACTATTAATAAGTGTTCATTTATAACTGTACTTACTGACTCCATTGTATACGGAGACCAACACTACAGATCAACAACACAATAGTAATCATTACAGTTAGGTCTATAGTTAGCATTATTCTAAATCAGTGATTCCTACCGTGTACCTTGCACTGCTAGCCCTAAAGGGGGGGGCAGTTTGAATTAAGGAAAATGAGCTTGACTAAAGAGTTCTAGATTCAATCTTCGATTGTTAGTTATTGCCTCATACATAAGCGTCAACATAAGTAGTTCTGATAATGTATGAGTAAGTTTCTTCTATCTAGCGACTACATTGAGGGCAGCGATGATTCCCAAAACTTTTAGGGAAGTTAGCTCTAGATTCCACTGCACAAAGAATGTAAATTTGTTGCAACCACAGCCATATTTTGAAAGATGCAAATCTGAGCTCTGTCAGACTAAAGAGTGTAGTCAAATGACTTATAACTTCAGTGCAGATATTATACAGCTTGACAGCTTTACTTATAAGCTTCCAACTAAACTTTAGTAAAGTAAGTAGCACAGAATATGTTTGTAAAGAGTAAAGAGCAAAGTAGTGAAAAAACTTTTAAAGTTTTGGGTCTCAGCTCCCAAATAGAATACACCTTTTTACCAGAAGGCTGTGTATCCGTGGTAAGAAATCCCTGCTTAAAATGTTGGAGTTGACTTCATAGATCCTGGCCAACAAAAGGTTTAACACCAGTGCTCTATATTCATGCTTCTAAACAATGCTTGTTGAATGAATTTGTATGCCATTAAAGATCAAACCGTTTCCTCTGTCTCTATGCCTTTGAAAAACAATTTCTTTCTGAAAGTTGTGAACGTGCCATTATAAGTAATTTACATTGAGAAAATTCCTAGTATAAGATATCTCAATCTGTTATAATACTGTCATATATGATTTAATGTCTTATCTAAAATCTGATTATATTTACAGTTAAGATATGTGCGCTTTTAAAGTTAGCTGTTCGAAATAATTTGGAGGAATGCAAAGTAAGTATACTGTTCACTCTTTCTTTCTGTTTACCTACAATAAACAAATTAATTGCCATAAGTTGTGTCATTTTCAGTTCTACCATTCTATTTGATAATACAGCAAGCACTCTACATACTTTACGCCAAAGCTATTCAATTAGGTGTTCAACTCGGGCGCTTTTCAATGTCAAGAACAAAGAAGAACTAAACCTATGCCTTATATTTACAGTTGTCATTGACTTCAAATTAATGCAAAACAATGCAATGCAAAAAAGGATTTTTGTTATTCATCTTCGCAACATTGAATACTCAAAAGGTGTACATGCAAAAGCCGCAGAAGTAACACTCAACTGGGCCTTAAGGAAGCTCCCCTCGAATGAATCTCTATTGCAGAACTTCAAATTTGTAACAAGTGCCCCCTCAAATAAGCCCCCACCACAGACGATGATAAGGATCATGTTATAGAATAATGCATATATATAGACTATTTTTTTTACTACTATGGAGAAAATGAGACACAAAGATAAGATGTTTATATGGGATATGCCAGATAGTATTATAAGCCTCCTCGAATGCGTTGTCATCCAGAAATAGTTTTGAAATAAGTCCCCGATGTGCTTATTTTGAGAAGATATGGTATTACCTAGGTGATAAAATAGCTTGCGGCTTCAGGGGTAGTGGAGCATTTGTTTTAGTGAGGGGGCTCTAATGGAAATACTAAGAATGTAATGATCTTAAAGGGTGCAAATGTAATGGGGCTTCATTTGTGCATTGTAGTAAACAAAATGGTATCAGATTGAGTTAAATAGTGCACGGATAGAAAGTTTATCTAACATTTATGATTGGCATTACACTCATACAAAATTGAACTATGAATTTTAGCAAATTAAATTTAAGCAATAAGTTTTTCACACATGCATTTACGATTTTCTTTTAACGAAACAAAATCATGCGTAATTTTATGCAGTCTTTTTATGCAGTCTTCATTTCTTTTTTGTTTCATCTAGCTGTGTTTATGACGTACTTGTTAAGCTCTTTTTTCTTTTAAATTTCTGTCAAGCCAGTGTAACCACTAGAAACTACTTATGAATTACTTCAAAGTGATATTGACTTGTTCATTCTTGCTCAAAGACTAGGCTTAATAGAAATTTTGCTTTCAGGTTTCATATATGATTGTAATGAAGAGCATTTGCTGCAAAAACTGGAGGGATTATACCCCCCCCCCAGCCTCCCCCGGCTCCGGCACCAATGAACATAGGTAATGCTGACAATACAATGGAAACCAGGCTTGTGACAGAATAACTTCAGATGAATGTGGCAAGAAATTATCATTCCCAGTAACGATAATGTGCCTTGTGATAATGGTAGTGCAGGTTTTAGCATATTCTTCAACTTCGCTTCGTAGAACATATTGATTGAAGACAAGATGGTTGATAATCAAAATCTCTATATAGGAAACTGTAGTTACCTTGCTTATCAGCCACTGTAATCGCTATCACGTCCTGTGAATCATATAAAAAAGACACTCAGATGGTTTGTCGATTGTAATTTTTATAATTCTATCTATACTATTAATGCACAGAAGCCAATACATGACTATTACGCGCAATTGAATTATAATTCTTACGAACTTTGAAAAGTAAGATTTTTAAGGTAAAGGATTCTGTTTAGGTATCAGCCCACTATTGTGTCATGCAAATCATTTTTTTTAATGTGGCTCCGTGCATTTTGGTGAAAAGAGTTAGCTGGTTAGTTATTAAGCTAGTTATTTAGTTACTTAGTTAGGTAGTTACCTGGTTGACCAGATATTTTATCTTTATAAGTTAGCTAGATAGATAGTTCCTCAGATAGTTAGGCTGCTTATTTTCTTATTTGTATGTTTATCAGTTAGATAGTCATTTAGTTAGTTTATTAACTAGTTAGCTAGATAGTTAGTAAGTTTGTCAGCTAACTATTTAGTAAGATAATTAATTAGATAATTAATTAATTACGTGATCAGTTAGGAATTTAGTCATTCATTTAGTTAGTCTATTAGCCAGCCAGTTCATTGAATATTTAGCTTTTCATTATATATGGGCGTGGCCAGATTTTAGAACGTGACAATAACGGTGAATATAGGTGAATATAGGTGGATCAAATATAGCAAGGAATATTTTTCCGATATATTGTGGAACAGATTTTACGAGGTAAAAGGGGATCTATCCTCTTAGAACTGTTCCTTATATTTTTCTTTATTGGCTTTCCTGGCATTCCCTACAAAATAATTTTCTCTGCTCTAGTCTAGTCACTTTACTTTGTACCCTTTGCCTCTTCTCCCCCTGTCAAGCAGTACAACCAAAGTGTGATTTATATTCTTATGGAAAAGTTGTTTGTTTTCATTGTGAAAGCATCCTTTTGCTTACCCAGAGAAAGCTTACTGCTGAAAAAGTAGAAGTTTTTCAAAGGTACCTTAGCATATGCGAATAAAATTTTTCAATACCAGGCATGTTGTAACGTCGTAGAGAAACCTAAATTTTACTTGGCGTTTTCATAGCAATACTGGTCCGGCTCTCTATTTATGAGACACCTATTTATGACAGCTAACGAAGTAATATACATAGGTTTGTGCTTGACAAACTATTGATAGCTGTATTTACAAATGCTAGAAATAATATCTTACTTTTTTGGTAGGTGAAAATGATATCAGATGGAGTAAGAGGGCTGTACCACATTGTGAAGCCATCCATGTACGCTTCAAATTGTCCATAAGCATTCTGTCCCAGATTAATGTAACTGTAATAGTTAGTTAGCACTGACTGACCTGTTGCGCCCTGCAAATGACATTGAACAATATGACAATTTGACAACTGACCTGTATGGCTCTAACTTTTGATATATGCTACTTAGAAATTAAGGAATTAACGTAGTTAACATGTTGTATCTCAACATCACTGTCAATTGCTAACAGTCGTATCCATGAATCCAATTGAGGCAGAATTCAGCTAGGAGTATTAATCACAGAATCTGGGATCAACTACGTCGAGAAGAAAATGTCAGGTTCAGTTGGGCTGTCTTTGGCAAACACTTGTAAGTACTGCAAGAGAGAAGTATTAGAATAGAATGAACTTCCAGAGACAGTGGTATAAGATGATCCTGCGAGTAATTTAAAAGGGCTGTGCAAGTATTAGTGCATTGAAAGCAGCAATATGCTTAGATAATTTCAATTGGGGGGGGGGGTGGAAAATATCGCTTACTACTCCATTTTAATCAACTTTGTTTTCCAGAATACAAAGAAGCAATGATAACAGTTGCTAATAACAGCAACTTATTTGCATTATCACAAACATAGAGTTGACTACGACCAACCATGACTAACAGAATAGCTGAATTGCATGTTGAAATTTGACCAAACTCGCCAATTCGCGCTAGATTTTCTGCTGCATGTCCAACATTTTACAACATTTCATAGATACTGGAGGGGCGAGACACCCCAGAAACCCCCATCGACACATCTCTAAGTTATAGGCTGCTTCCTGGGGGCTGTGCAAGAAGATAGTTGAAACTTCTAAGGGAGCATTTACAGTTCCAAAGGAATATTCAGCATGTATTTTAACAGTTATTCAATAAAACAGAGCGCTGGGAATATTTTTCTTTCAATTCGACTGTCTATTCAACCCCATAGCCATTTCTCGCCCAATCAATATGGGTACCAAGTTGCGACACTTTCGGGGTAAATGCGATAATAACAGGAATTCGCCACCCTACCTTACTATGCCTGCTCCTAAGGTAAGTATCCTCTTTAGCAGGTATTCCTACGTGCAGAATTTTGTATTTTGTTAACTTTTACCTTGTTTGCAAATTACGAATACTATAAAGAAGACACCTTACGGACGGTCTTTTACATCAAACTATACTTTTTCATCATAATCGCTTTTCGTTAGAAGAATTACTTTTTTGTAATAGCAACAATTTGTTACAAATGAAGGAGTAATTAGTAGGGAATAAGGGACAGCTGATAAACGGTAGAAAACATCCTCGGGTAGAAAAACCCTCCGTAGAAAAAATCCTCCGTAGAACAAATAAATTTACCAGCTGTCCCTTATTCCCTAGCTGTCCTCCGTAGAAATTATGTAGAGATTTTATTCTATGGGAGGAATTTCGTTATGTGAAGGGTTTTTTCTACGGAGGATTTTTTTTACGGAAGATTTTTTCTACGGAGGATTTTTTCTACGGAAGATTTTTTCTACGGAAGATTTTTTCTACCGTTTACCAGCTGTCTCTTATTCCCTACTGTAATTGGACTAAAGCTGACAACACTTATTTACACGTTGGCTCAAAATGATTGATCGTACAACTTGATTACAAATAGTCGCTGACTTCAATGATTCTCATGACGAGTTGTCAACCAGACTTCGACACAGTCCAGTAACGAAGACGCGGACGCGGATGCGAGGGGCGTTGGAATCCCTTATAAAGCAATTTGTCTGCAAAATGTATCTTTTATCAGCAATTCCTGTGCTTGTTCACTAATTAATCTGACTCTTCAGTACTTATTGCTTTTTTACAGATGCCCCTAAATACGTATCTAGCATGCTGTTACCACTATTAAAAGCGTGTTGAAAAGTTTCGATTGCGCTATCAGAAGTGTTAACCCCATTTCTTGGGAGCCACACTCGTGATGTCAACAAGCTTTAATTTCACACACACCCCCTGTAATATCATCTTCATACCCCCCTAGACAAATCATCTTTGTAATATCCTTGTCTCAGCACATAAAGTGTGTAATGGCAAGTGAATCATATTCGCCATATTTTATTATTCAGTTGGAATCCAAAATTTCAACGATATTTGAAAGACTTTCTAAGATGTCGTTTGGGATTTATGTCTTCCACAAGCAACTATTGAACACTCTTACCGTTTTCTTTGAAACTTCTTCTCCATTGAAATATAATATTAGGCCTTCTGACTGACGATACGTGAATAATACATTTTGCCATTGTTTTGACCATGATTCAAGAGATGCATTTCCCCAACTTACTGTCCATAATTGCGAGTAGTCCCTTATCTCTACTTGTATTGCATCCTGCATGCACCCTTTAATATATACTCTGAACCCTTGATATGATGATATTGATGTTGTACTCTCGGCTATATACATGCTTACACTTGAGCATGAAGATTTGGAAAATCTTTTTTGACAGCGTTTCAGCAGCCGGAACCAAAACGAGACTGTCAAACCGTAATTTGGCGATGATTGGCAGTTATCAATTCTCCTATAAAAGAAAGAAAAAGCATAGACAGTCTACATTTGATCTATAGCTACTTAACTGGCAAAAAACCAAAGGGTAAAGATTGGTTCAACCTTCAGTAACTGGCTTGACATCACATCACGTGTTCCACAGGACTCTATTTTGGGGCCACTGCTTTTCAACATCTTTATAAATGACCTTGTTTTCTTCATTGAAGAGTCTGAAATATGCAACTTTGTGGACGATAATACCATCTTTGCCTCCGGACAAAATATAGAACAAGTAGCTGTATCTTTAGAACTTGACCTAGCGTACACTTTTGAATGGTTTGATTCTAACCGTATGGTAGCAAACCCCGGAAAATTTCAGGTAATGTTTCTAGGCCTAAATATATACCAGAAGTTGTCTATTGAAATTAATGATCTGGTCATCAAGCCTACAAACTCCGTTAAACTTCTGGGAATCACAATTGACTCCAAACTGAAATTAACTGACCAAGTGAAATCAATTTGCACTAAGGCCAACAAAAAGGTTGGAGCATTCTCGAGAGTTGTTAAATACCTTGATGATCAAACAGCAAATCTACTATATAATGCATTCATAATGTTGACTTTTAACTATTGTCCCCTTATTTGGATGTTCTGCGGGAAAAGGTCAAACAAGGAAGTTAATATGCCCCATAAACGTGCGTTGAGGATTCTACATAACGACCACAATGCTTCCTTTGAAGAACTTCTTGAGAGAAGCAAAGAAATACCAATCCACGTAAAAACGTAAAATCTCCAGTTCCTCTTGATCGAAGTTTACAAGTCCCTCAACTGCCAAAATCCTATATTTATGTGGGATATGTTCAAGAGGAGGGAAACGACGTATGATCTCCGAATAAAGGATCTCTTACAACTACCAAACACGAAAACAACCTCCTATGGGATTAACTCAACACTGTTCAGGTGGAGCATCCTGTGAAACTCCATACCTGATGTGATAAAGAACAACCAGAGCATAGCTTCATTCAAGAAAATAATCAAAACGTGGAATGGGGAAAAATGGAATTGTACCATATGTAAATAGATTTAGAGATTTAGTTTGTAGTTGAATAGTTGGTTTTAATAAGTTACTCTTCTCTTTAGAGAAAACTATTTATATTATCACACCAACTGTAAATAAATTCACTATTATTATTATTATTATTATTATAGAAGTTAGTGGTAACTTATATCCTACAAAATTGCATGATCTGCAAAGATTTCACTTGAGGAAACGCATTTGCAAAGTAATGCCCATCCAATATTGTGACAAGATATAAATTACTGCTTTTATGAAACTAAAATAGTGTCATATAAGTGCATGAAGAATAGGTGACATTGGTAGAACGGCCATTACCCTCATCTTTATAATCTGACCATGGTCTGACATGATCTTTTCATATGGAGACAGCTGGCCGTAACTTATAACTTTGATGATCTACAGTTATACAGGGTCTCCAACTTCCAAGTTACCGCTAAAGACCTTGCTACAAATCCATTATTGTTTATTTTAAGTGCCTTAGGAAGCTTGATTCTTCCGCCCTTCCTCCCTTCCCCCATTTATAGATCTGTAATCGTGAAGTAAAAGTACGAGAAACAGAATAACCCGAGTGGGACTCGTACTCGTAACCCCCTACTCTATACGTCAAGTGCTCTACCACTGCACTAAACAATTTGGGCACGTTTCCAAACCTTTGCTCAATGTTAAATCATTTACTCGCTCTACCAGTCACCCCGCCTACATATGCAACTCAATTTTGCTAATCAGATCAGTTAGTTAGTTAAATGGAGGCAGGCACTTACGCAGGGCAACCATCTCCAAAACCTGAGATATAAGCGTGTGACCCAGACTTTCCAGGCAAATACAACACACTGTTTGAATCTCCTCTATCTGGGACATTTAGAATCTTGGCTTCGCCAGACTTGTGAAATGAATGGCCAGTGTTCTGCAGATTCTTTGGTGTTGCAGAATTAAAATCCATGTAAAATGCAGACGTTCTTTCTGCCACTACAGGATAAAGAAAATACTAGAATGCTGAAATTCTTTTATTATAGCGCTATGCAATATTATGCAATCAAGTGAGGTGCACTGATCAATTACGGCCATATATCGACGACTGTTTAGTAGAATAACAACTGCGTCAGAAGGGACTTGTACAATGCAAGTATGCAATTTTTTTCAATGTATTTACTTCCCAATTGCTCATGACTATACTGTAGAATTTGTTTGTGTTGAGTCTAGTTCTACCCCTATATTGGAAGTACTAGGCAGTAAAATCCCTCTAAAACCAGGGTTCAGGTGGTAACTCGATGCGCGGTGCTATCTAATCATCCTAATACGTCTGACGTTCGAGTCTGAAGTGGTGGTATCAGTGTTTATTTCATGGAAATATCCAAGATCACACTATGCAATGATAAACTTAGGTTACGTCGACCTCGAATAAAGTGCAAGACAACAATTCGATGTGCAGTATGACCTTAGAGTCTACATCTTCCTTGATTCCTGGTGTTTGAGAAAGGCAACTTTATTTTTGCATTAAATTTTACCGATCATCTTTCTGGTATACCATGAAATGTTACAAAAAATTGTTGTAAGGAATGACAGACAAGCAGGATAACAGAAACCTCAGTGTTTTAATTGTGTCAAAAGTTGACCACACTTTTAGATTTTCAAGAATGCACTCTCGCTTTCCAAAATCACAAGTGAGACCTAGATTAGACTAATTTACCCGCTGTAATGCTAGTTTCCAAAATCTAAGCAAATCATGTTGCAAGGAAATCAAAACTGAAGCGCTACACCTGGATACACTGGGTAACAAAGGAAGTAAATAGTTTTAACTGCAGTAATGAAGCAGTGATGCCAAGATATCAAACAGTTGATTCGTACCATGACCTGGTAGCCATCAAAGTCAGACCGAAGCTGAAGTTAAAATTGGATTTGTTGACGAAGACAACACCCCTCGTAAGATGGAAGTTGAATGTAAAATGGACTTGAAGCAATGAGAAACCTGAGACACTGTTAAGACGCAAGCTTATGAGAATGAAGTTCTATTTTGAAAACGCCTTCTGTTCATAATGGATATCATTTTTACAGACAAAAATTGAGTACCACATATTAAATGATGTTCAGACAAAAGGTTAAGTATAAGAAGGAGTTAATGTTCGGGCGTTAATGTTATAAATGTACATTGAAATTGAAGAATGAACTGCATACTCTTTACATGGTGAAGTATAGCATTTAAAAAATGGCTTAAAAGGTCACTTCGCAATTGAATTGTGGTGCTTGAATAGGAATCCAAACTTATACCCTGTGACTTCAAGAGTTATCAATGCAACGTTCCAAGGGACTAATCACTTGACTATATAAGAAGACACCAGCTTTGTTTTAGCATATTCAGTAGAAATGCATGGTTTTTCTAAATACCTGGGTTAATGGAGAGATGGACATCGGGAAGATGGTTGATGAGCTATAGGCCAGGGAAGAGCGTAGTATAGAGCATGATATTAAAGTGTCGATTATACATTTGGAAGGAGGAGAGGGCAATCGACGGGGATAATCTTCACTGGATTTGTACAAAACTTCAAGCATTCGAGAGCGCTGAGCAAAATATGATAAGCTGATTTAGGTCATTTTTAAAGGACAGAAAGTGAAATTAAGAATCTACATAGCCTTCAAACAGGAATAAAGTACCGCAAGAGGAATCTTCAAGAACATTTATTAGCATCATTGCTGTTAATGTATATGCAGAGGTAAGTATGAAAGAAGTAGTGAGCGGAGTTAAATAAGGAATAGCTTGTGGAGCCATCAGATTCAAGAATTGACTTTTGTAGGTGATCATGCTATAAAAACAACCTAACCCGAAATGTTCTGCTTAGCACTGACCTTTCATATGTTTGTCTATTTATGTCCTAAACCTATATTTAAACAAAAGTTAATGATAGTTTCACACCAGAACTGTTTCAAAGCAACGCTAAAAGTAGATATTGGTGCCACTGATATCAACTTTGACTGATAGGGCTCTGTTGTGGATCATTATACGTGGTTGGAAGTTTTCAGAAGACCATATCGTCCAGTATGTATCGATTGTATATTCATATATAGCAACGTTGCAAGTTCCTTTGATTTTTCTACTCTGGCTTTGCCACAATTGCCACTCCTGCTGCATAAGTCATCGCACAGGCAATGACTTTTGCTTTAGCAATGGCATTACTTACGACGAGAGAACCAATGGGAAAATTGGCAAACCACTCTGACTTTGTATAGCACAATGAGCAAAAACACACTTTAGTACTTCAAAAAATCGAATAATCATATGTCAAAGACCATTGATACCTATGTCTATGTTATTAAGCCTGTATATGGGACAGCAATTTAGCTCCATACCTAATACTTCCACTACTAGTAGATACCTTGCACACTCTTCAAATATTCGGCTAAATCTAAAAACAACAATATGATAATTCAATTAAAGGCATATTTTAAAATAATTTTGAATACTTAAGAAAATCTCATACATTTGACAGTTTCACAATGGGAGCCATGAATGGTTGTTGTCAAATTGCCTTGGACGCATGCGCATTTATAGCTTGCTTCTTGGTCTAAAGAAATACAAGTTGCTCCGTGTTTGCATGGACTTGATGCGCATGAGTTCTGCAAATGGAAAAATTCACGGTTATTGATCGCATTCGGGAATCGAAGCTCATGTTTTAGGATTTGGCGATAAAAGTAAAAGAAAACATTTAAATGGAAATTAAGCAGTACAGAAACTTCAGGATGTCACGGACTACAAATCTAATAAACATATCACGGATTAATTGCATGAAAACCTTTGACAATCACTATTAAAGTTGAAACGTGACGCTTTAATCGTGACAGACTTAAGGGGCTGTCAGTATCCACTAAGAAATGTCTAAACTTTCATCAATAGCTGATTCTCTATGCTTCCAGAAGAAGCTACTTAATGTTATTTTGTAATAAGAATTTGGATTCCTTTTGGTCCAAACTCCGACTTCAATCATAGATGCTTGAATATTAATGCATGCTTTTTCTGCTGTGTAATCTTTGGAACTAGTATGACATTTCTACTATAGAACTAAAAAAGGAAAAGTAAGTTCATGCATTTTACAAATGTAATTAAAAATTTGCTCTGTCTTCAAAGAGCTGTTATGTTTCTAAGTTAAAGTAGAGGAAATGGTAATAAAAGATGGCAAGGCCTCCTTTTAATTTTTGAATGCTGATAAATAATAGCTAGCAACACAGCACAACTGGCATTCCCTCAAAAGCAGTCATTGAAAGAGATGGTAAACATTGTATTTTATTATTCTTTATGAGACTAACTTTTGATGCAGCTGGAAACTATGACAGATACTGGTTTAGAATCTCTATAACTGCATTGCATGAGCCTTACCATAACAAAGTAATGAGTTGATTTAACTCTCTTCACCAGCAATGATGCATTTGACCATTTATTGCTTTGGATGAGATCACAAATCATCTCAGTTGCATTGTCTTTTTGGTAGTAGTTGGCCGATTGGCAGTTTGGTGTATGTGTGCATTCCAGCATGCATTTACGGCTAGTATTTGCTGGAAATGTTTTCATGATTTTGTCTGTACTGTTTAAGTACGCTCCAGGCAGTTCATTAAATGCTCGATATTTGATCTCAGGTGTGTGGCAATAATGTCGACTTGGACAATTGTCAGCAAGCAGGGTCCCGGCAATCATAAGAAGCAAAATACTCCACTTCATAAAGCTGAGTATGGCGAATCTGAAAGCATAAATTGACTACTCTTGAGTACTGACAAATAATGGGGTGGAAATAAATGGGGACTGGAAAAGGCTTAGAAATTTACTAATTCAGGGTTTTGGGAGAAATAGGGGTTTGGAAAATAGAAGTAATGGATACAGCAAGGAATTACTTGGAAGACTGACTAATCATAAAAATAAGAGTGAGCAGCATTACAAAGAAAGCTATAGTTACAATTAAAATGATTATTGTTATAAATGTCTGGTCTTTCTCAATGTAAGTGAAAGCAGCAGCTGGCTGGATGGATGGATGGATGGATGGATGGATGGATGGATGGATGGATGGATGGATGGATGGATGGATGGATGGATGGATGGATGGATGGATGGATGGATGGATGGATGGATGGATGGATGGATGGATGGATGGATGGATGGATGGATGGATGGATGGATGGATGTATGGATGGATGGATGGATGGATTGATTGAATGATTGTTTGATTGACTGATGGATTTATCTATTTATTTATTTATTTATTTATTTATCTATTTATTTATTTACTGATGAGTGGGTGGATGGATGTAAGAGCGGGTGAGCAGGCAGGTTGGTGGGCAGATGGGTGGATGGAAAGTTAGATAGACGTGCTGATAGCCAGATAGGAAGTTACGAAGTTTAGTGAATGGATGGATGAATGAAAAAGAGAGAGTATAATTTCTATGTTTTAGGGAACCAAATAGCTTTCAGCTCTTTGTTTTAACACATCATCAAGCAAATCATGTGTGATAGATGTAAATATAGAAAGAAGCATATAATATGCTTTGCTATAAGCATAAGGTTTGCAAATACGAGCATTAAACATTCATAAGGAATTCAACCTGCAGATGGGGTGAGATGAAACGCAATACAATTGTCAGAAGCTATTGCAATTTCAATGCATTCCTTGGAGATGCTTAATGCAAGTTAATACATTTTCTATACCATACGTGAAGAAAGAGATGTTACCAGGTTACACCGTTTTGGCAACCCAATTTGCGGCTTAATAGGCGAGGCCAGTTACCATGAAAGCTAAAGCGCAAATATCTTCATTTCAATGCCGCCACCATTAATTCTACTTGTAGCATTCATCGAGATAAATGCCATCTACTCCAAAAGTTGCATAGTCAAACTCTGAACGTAAAACATTATGCTTTGACACAAGTTTGTAGAATTCTGCCCCGTCTTCTAGAGATGACTGACATGCAAGTTTGATTCTTGAAATTTACGTTTTTCAGTTCACACGTCTTGGGGCTCAAGCCTAAGGGTAAAACTAATTGAGGCATCGAATTCCGGTACTGCCAACGATAAAAAGTGAATTTTTCTAGTAATTTCTCTAGCTGCTTGTATATTGAATAAACAATTCTGGATGACTTCATTTATTATGCCCTTCTTTCATTTAAGCTTATTGCACTAGAATATTTACCGCAATAATGTGAATGACAAATGAACAAAATAAAATGTTACAAAGTTTATACTCCATCTTTTTGTCTGGGCTTTCGTTTTGTCGGGCACGACATGCTGCTTCATCAAGCAGGCGACTACTTTTTTCGGGCATCTAAGCCTCACAGACACTAATTGATACCATGATTTATTTCGCCCCTTGTTTAGCTCCCATTCTGATTCTTTGAAAGGAGAGAAATAGTTATTTCTTGCAAAATTATAAAACTGTTCTATTTTTGCAAGGTAGGTATGCTTGTAATCAACATTAACATTGACAGTCGCGAATTTGTGAAAATGCCTGCACTGTTCCGTCCACTGCTAAATCTGAAAAATATTAGTTCAAGCTATATCCTAAATGTTCAGTATGCCATTGTTTTATTAGACTCCTGGCTTCGAACATTCCTAGTTAAGAGCCTACAGATGTAATCTTGAGTTCCTAACAAACGTGAGCCCCACCCACTTATTAAGCTTTTTAAAAAAGTTCAACCAGGGCATCTTTATTCTTGACCCCTCGTCTATTACCATAGAGTCTTTTATTCGATTGAGTATTACTTAACATGAGAATATCATATCTTTCATTTTGTCTACAGTACAAACAACCTGTGAACACCATACTTGACTATTCTGATAGATACAAAAGTTCAATTCTTCCTCTTCATTTCAGCCGCACCCCCTCCCCGTTTGTTGGATTTTTAGGAAGTTTCCCACCACCCCTACTATTCCCACCTCTTTGCCTAAACCATAAGTCTTATGTTGCATGAATGCAGCTGATTATTTTCTCTGCTGTGTTCCCTCTACATGTATTCACGCTTTGAGCTAACGATAAACGATAAAAAATGAGAGATAGCAATTGCGAAAGATAATATTTGATAATTGGACTATCTAACATACGGCATGATATCATTGAATTGAATTATATTATAACAGGTTTGCCATGGTACCTGTGAGGATATCTATGAAGACCCAGATTGCTTAACACATGATAAATCATATCAAGCAACTTAATCTAATATTATTCAAAGGGATTCAAACACTGTAAATACAGCTCATTTTAAGACAAAAACTGTTATACAACAAGGTGAGAATCGACCAACTTCATTAACATTTGAGTCAAAAGAGAGCTATGAAAGAGGAATAACTGGACATTGCGCTATCATGTTTCAAAAAGAAAGTCGATGAGGCACGTGACATTGACTATTTACAAAATGCTAATTGAAGACGAAGATAATGTTGTATATTCTTACGCCATTGTTGCAGTACCAGGTTGAATTGTCTGTTTGTCAGTTGCAACTGCTTTTCTCTTTCAGCTGTATGTTTATTTGTGATTAACAGCAATTTCAATTGCTAATTTTCAAGTATGGGATGCATATTAATAATGAATTAGATAACCTGCAAACTGTCCAATTACCTGGCTAAATCATGAATGTGCGGTTAACCTATACTCTTAATATTGATTTATATAGATTTTTGTATTATAGATAAAAACATCCATAGCTGGAGATATCACCGGACGATTAGGCTGGATATCAAATAGCTTGAAGATTGTTAGGGCCGTATTTCTCTTTATGATTCTATGTGTATCGTATTGTGATAATTTCTAACTGCCAGTTTCCGGAGGAAATTGAGGAGCGCCATTTTGCAGAAGTCATCAGTTTTCATTAGCACCTCATGCTTTGTAGAGTTTAAATAAACTTGCATTGTAATGTTAAAGGAAATTCCCTCAGATTTAATACCAGGGAAGTAACTTCGCTTCTCCGAACCAATACCTAATATTGAATCAAATAAGGAGACGTTTTGAATATACTATGTGTAAAATTGCTGATTATCTGTTCTCTACGATGAGTACAAAGACACTCAAGGCGAATTCTTTTGCAATTGCTTGATTCAAATCCGATATTGATGTTATGTAGAACACTGTATGAAGTATTGAAATCAATAATAACTTATTTGCAAGCTTAGTTTCTGGGAAATTTTGATTTTCTTCACCACGGGTATACAATCTGCAAATTAATGGGAGATTTTGCAGAGCTCTTGAACTATGCACTATGCAGTCAGCAAACCAAGCGAGCCAAATGAGTGAACTAAATGAGTGAAGTGAGCTAGCCAAGTGAGTGAGGTGAATGTGCCAAGAGAGTGAGCGAGATGAATGAGCAAAGTGAGTGAGCTAAATGAGCGAGGTGAGTGAGCCAAGTGAGTGAGCTAAGTGAGTGAGTTGAGTATGCCAAGGGAGTGAGCTAAATGAGTGAGCAAAATCAACCAAGTGTGCATTGAATGTAATCAGTATAATCTCAGACCAATCAACTCTCAAGGTTAATGAAGGAAGTCACAAAAATCAAGTGTGTAGAAAGAATACAGCAGCAAAGCATATGCTTATACAACTCCACCTATCATTGTAGCTCAATTCATGTCATCCATGTCTTGGAACACTTGCTATGATTTACGATATATACGAGCTATTGCATCCCCTCGCCCCGTTAAGAAATGTTATATGAAGCAAATATGAGTAACTTGAAGGCCAAAAGTGATGCGTGTTTATAAAGCTACTGGTCTCCGCTATCGAATCTACATTGTTTGAGGGAGGAAGGGGTTTGCATTTTAATTGGTGTCAAGGAGAAGCAGCAGGAGTCGGAAATTTATACAATTATGTGAGTGTTCCAACTACTTTTGGCAGGCATTATAGCTATTGAAAAATTGGGAATGCGGTACTCTTCATTCATACTCTGCATGTTAGAGAAATTTTTCCGTTATCAACGATCAAAACGCCTCCTCCACCTTAATGACATTGAAAACCATTCCCTTCTAAAAGCTATGAATTTTCCTTTAAAAGTGCTTTATGAAATGAAATAAAAGTGCATGAACATGAAAGACCATAGCTGAAATCGAATTAGCAGCCACCGACTTGCTCTGCCAACTGAGCTAGCAGGTCACGCTTTCGAGTCATTCCTCAAGGGTAGTATGTCATTTGCTGGCACTGTTCCTCTCAATGAAGAAAGAAATAAGCAATTTGTTTTGAGAAAATCCTGCATATATGTTATTATATTCTACTATGATCGGGGGCACGTTGAAGGACAGTTTTTGAGGAGATTGCAGCATTACTGTAACTGACAAGCCATGATCTTTATGGCAACTTATGTCGATAGACCAAAAATTACAGGTCACTTCTGCAAAGTGAGACACACTCCATACTCCTTACTTCGGCACATCCCTGATTATAATAATAACTCATCATATCATTCGATATCTTGTGTAAGCATTTGGCGGAGTATAGTGTAAATCAGTGTGGTGAGGAAGTAGTATGTAAACTCGAAATAAAATAGAATGTAAGTATTGATGCAACAGTTCTCTCTCCTCTTGTTTATCTGCAATAAAACAAAGTAATTATCATGAGCTATATAATTTTCATTTCTACCTCTTCATGTGTCAATAGTGCATATGCCCTTTAAGTCCTACTTTGATGGAAACCAGAGTGATGAGAAACTAACATTATATGAATTTGGCAAGAGGTGATCTTTCCAACTAACCATATTGTGCATTGTAGTGAAGATCGTGCAAGCTTTCAGATACTCTTCACCTTAGTCTCAAAGAACACAATAGCAGAAGACATGCAAGAGGGTTGAGAATCCGAATTTGCAAACAGAAATTACCGTCATTGTCAGCCGTTGTAATCGAGATTACGTCCTGCAAATCAGAAAAGAAAGAAAATTACCTTGCTAGTCAATTTTAAGTCGCTTAATTCAAAATATGATCTTTACAAGCAAAGAAAGAAACAATATCAAAGAAAAGGATTCGGCACCCAGATCACCTCGCTCTTGTGCTATACGCAGGGGTCATCCATAAAGTGCGTACGCAGTAGGAGAGAGGGAAGATCCAAAAGCATACAGGTGCATACATGGGAAGGGGGGGTTTCATCAAGTGCGTATGCACCAATTTTCGCTGTTTGTTACTCAGTGTTTTAGATCTCTTCAGTTTCAAAATTCTCTGATAAATTGATGACATGTTTTACACTTCTCACAGCGTTGGAGACCTTGGAATTTCGAGCTTTGATAATTTCGAGTGAGCAAGTTGTGTTCTTAGGCGGCAAGAATAAATCCTTCAGTGATCACTTAAGGCAAGTTTTAAAAGACCAGAATCGACAAAATTTCTTGGATCATCAACTTCTATCTGGTCGATTAGGGTAGATGTATGGAAAGTTTCCTTTGTAGTTTCTTGATGAGCTATTTAAGACCATATGCTTCATACCGAGGAACTGAAACTTTGCAAGCTTTTCGAAAGCTGAGATGGGATCGTTTGGGACGATACCAGGCAATGATTAAATAATTATAAAAGGAGAAGCTTTTACCAGTTTTATTTCTATGTAAGTCAGCTCAAGGCCATCAAAGGGTATACCCTTCCTCCGAGAGTGATTTATGTGGTTTTTAACATAAACTGCAACTCCGCCTCTTCTCCACTTTTTTCGATCTTCCCTTTCTATCTTATAGCCTTCGATGTTTAATAGATTATCCTCCGTATTTCTATCATCTTTCGTTTCGTTTAATGCGAGCATATGAATCCCCTTTTCATTGATAATTGACGAAATTTCGTCTTTATGCAAGAGTAGGCTATTAATATTTAAAGATACAAAGACTATCGCCTTGGCAAAACTCTGCCACTTTGGAGATACATTTTGTGTCGTAGGAGGAGTGGTCTGAGAGCTGTAAGCATTGGCAGAGCCCTCCTGCTCCACCTCTATGTATGTATGTAATAAATTTAACTGAGTACTGCTGCTCACCATAATAGGTAGGAAGATTATCTTTGTCAACAGGGTAGTAATTAGTAATAAATTTAAGAAAGTTCCAAGCAAATACTGAGTTTCCTCTCTTGTTTAGATGTAATTTCTTAGTACTGAGACACTTCCCGCCAATATTTGAGTTGGACATCACTCTAGTATTGAACTTTTCACGAACCTGGTTTATACTTTTGTTCAAGTTCTTAACTTTCTTAGGCATACCTGGCTTGTCTTGCTTTGCTATAACAGATGACATTACGATTTCACTCTCAGGTGATATGCTTCTGACTTCTTTAAAGATTTCAGCAAGATTCCCTGAGGTATTTACTTGATCATCTGCTAGATCATTTGTACCAGCATGACTAACTATCAGGTCTGGTTTTCTTCTGATAGCGGGTTTAATAAAATCTTTCAAATCCAGTATAGTTGCCCCATTGTGGCATTTGATCTGGACATGATGCTGTTTGTTTAACCCATTCTCCTGAATGTTATTAACCATCTAATCTCCTATAATTACGATTCGCTTTTTTTCCATGGAACCATTACCCTTCGATTGCTCATCAGGTCTTGTTTTATGAGCTTGTTGTTTACCTGACAGAGCAGGATCGCCATTATTCCCCGTTTTCATTGTATTCGGGCCCCTTGTTTCGTCTATTAGTGTCCTCTTATTCAGTTCCATGGGCTTTTGACAGGGCTGTCTGTGAACATCGTATCATGAATTGTCTCTATTGTGTTCTACAACTGTGGCGTGGTGTTTAGGCTCTTTCGAAGCGATCTTTCAGCAATTTATCAATTGTCTTTTGCTTTAAATCCTAGCTATTTCTCTAAAGAAATTATGCGGCTTTCAAGACTTAGAAAGAAGACATGCTCGTACTCAGGAGAGCTGCACTGTATTTGTACTGCTTATGTTTGGGCTTGCGACCTTTGCTTTTAAATCAAAATATTGACCATGAGCAATTTTTTGAAACTTTCCACTTCAGCCCATTTATCAGCAGCATCAGATTCATTCTCATTTGTTTCTGACTGTAAATGTGAGCTGTTTCTTTCCTCAGATTCGGTTACCCATAGAAATCCATCGCCACCACTAAGACGTTTTCATGTAATATATAAACCATGTACCAATTTCAATTGGCAGCGAAAACATCAGCTTCATAGAAAAATTTGCATCGTCACCAGGCATCACACAAGCCGTAACTTCAGGCAATGTAATTTTAGCAGCTATGTCGGCCGTTCTGGCGTAGATCTGAGGTGTGCAATACTTTACTAATTGTGAATGGGCTATTACTGTACTGTTCGAGAATGAACCTTGCAGTATTAAGCACTTAATCACTTCGTAAAGAAACCTAGATTTTACTTTACGTTTTCACAGTAACACGTATCCTGCTGTCTATTTTAAGAAACACCTTTTTATGACAACTAAAGAAGTAAAATACATAGATTTGCACTTTGATTGCTATATTTAGAAGTATAATGGAAGGAATATTGATATCTTACTTCTCTGGTAGATGAAAGTGATATCGGCTGGAGTAAGAGGTCTGTACCATATTGTCAAGTCATCCATATACATTTCAAACGGTCCATAGGCAATATTTCCCACAGCAAGGTAACTTTGAGATTGATTTCGTACTTGTTGGCCAGTCGCACTCTGTTAATAATATTGAATAGGATAAAATTAGACTAATTACTTGGATGATTCTAAATTTTAAAATATCTTTTATAAATTTTAGAAAATGAACTTGGTGAACTTGCTATAGGTCAACAGAACTGACCAGGCCCGTAGAAGGCAGGGAGCTGAGAGGACAATACCCCACCCCTTATAATTTGCTGAGAGTGTATTTTGAGATGTTTCAATTGTCCGCTTTGACTATTAACGTGGTGCCATTCTACTGCTTCTACTACTAATGCATAAAACAGGTACGCCCCTATCGTTTCATAGCTATTCCCTCAAGATTTCCCCATCGGAAATTCCTTGAAATATTTGCTGAGAAAGCTGTGCACTTGATATAGTAATTTGAGCTAATGTGATAAATAAAATTATATACCTAAACATAAACTGCTACCAACCTGATTCTAGTCGAGCGCACTCTTGATCCCAGTGGAGAGATGTACCCCTCCTGGCGCAACTCTCTATTTCAGACTTATACAGTGGCAGAACTATGGGGAGCTTGAAGGCTTAATGCTCCTAAATTAGACTTTTTCGTGTTTTGAACTCTACACTTTTTGGTATCATAAAATTGACACTTTTTCGCAATATAAAGTCAATACTTTTTCCGTTTGGCATTATAAAATTGGCGCATGTATTGCAAAATCGCGTTCGTATTATACAATCCTAGTTTCGTATTTTTTTTCCTTTTGGCGCCATATATCTTTTCCCTTTTGGCGCGTCATAGATGTTACTGTGAATAATTTAAGAGGGTTGTGCAAGCAGTAGCGCAAACAGAGGCTCTTTCCTGGGGGGCTAAAAGTAAAACATTTCAGGCACATTGCCTGCATTAATGCCTCTCAACAGTCAGAAGTTGTGTTGGGACATTGTGCCGTACTCACTTCTAATGAGGCAATTACAGTTCTAAGAAAAAGTAACACCCCCTTATCACATCAGACTTCATTTCAACACTAATCAAATGGCAAGATGGATATCAAAACGCCATTCTTAAAGGTACTGTTTCTTTGATAGGACCTCTAAACGTGAGTTTCTTTACCGAGGACCCTTTCCTTTGTATAGTTATAAAGTAACGGCCTACGTGTAAAACGATTTATTCAACACAACTATAGTAAACAGTGAATTCCCATAACACGACAATCTAAAGATACACCAATAATTGACGACTTCGTAACAAGACTTAACTTAAAACGGCTTTTCCAACACGACTGTGCCTAACTGCAACTATATCACGACTGATGTTACAAGTACAAAACGGATATCCCATGTAAAACTAACACGATAACAACTAAGAGCACTCAAAGCAAAGAGATGATGACACCAACTGTGGAGATGAATGGTAGAATAACACAACATGCCGATGGCGAAACAACAAAAGACGGAACCAATAAAACCAATGGACCAGCGATACTCAACAAGACGTGACCAATTGATAACACACATTTCTTGGCTGCCACACTCATGTCGCTGGAAAGCATAATTTAACACCCCTATGAGCATAATAATAAAAAAATAATAAAACGAATATTTATACAGGATAAACACTTCAACAATTACAATATTGCTGTTGTCACTGTGTGTCCTGTGTCCTATACCCTAAATGAAGTTAAGAGAGAAATTATTACATTAAAAAATATTAAAAACGCTGAAAAAATCTTAAAAGAACGACATCGAAGGGAAGATAATGATTGTTACGTCATGAGTATTACGTCACTTAAAATGGTTTTTAAGTTTTTCGTCAAATTCCTTATCAGCCTCTGTTTGTCGTATGCCTAATGGCAGCTCATTGTATACTTTAGCACCCATGTACAGGAATGACTTTCGTGCATATTCCTTTTTAATTCTCGGTAATCTCAGTGAACAGTTGTTACTTCTTGTTTCCTTTTCATGCTCTATTAGGGTAAAATAGTTCTGAAAATGTTCACATATATCTTTCCATAGGCATGTCCAGAAAGGTATCAAAACAGGAAGTTGAGCACGAGCTTAAGTCGATCAAGAGAAATAAAGCAACTGGCATGGACAATCTGCCCCCAGGTTTGATAAAAGACTCGGCTGAGCTAATATCTGCCCCCTTGACCCATCTCATCAATACGTCACTCATGACGAGTACTTTTCCCGTGGAATGGAAGGCGGCAAAAATCATTCCTACCTACAAATCTGGTGCACGCTCTAACTGTGACAATTACCGACCAGTTTCAGTTTTACCGGTAATATCCAAGGTGATTGAAAAAATTGTCCACCAGCAAGTTATGAAATATCTAGACACAAACAAGCTCTTGTCTAAATTTTAATATGGTTTTAGGCCTAGATTATCAACTGAGTATGCGGCGACCATATTGTTAGATGATATCCGAAAAAGCGTCGACAATGATCAGCTCGTCGGAGCAGTTTTCGTTGATCTTAGTAAGGCATTTGATACCATAAGCCACGCCATACTACTGGAAAAACTTGCAATTTACGGGATAAAAGATGGTGAATTGGAATGGTTTAAGGACTACCTATTCTCTCGAAAAGTAGTAGTAGCTTTCAACAGTTGTATGTCAAATCAGCAGGACTTGTTAACAGGAGTCCCACAAGGCTCAATACTTGGCCCTCTCTTGTTTCTCATCTCTTTCAATGACGCTGTAGAAGTTGTGGAGCACTCAAGCATCTTGAAATATGCGGACGATACTGTGTTGTATGTGGCAGGGAGAGAAATTGATTCAATTGAAGACAAACTGTCAAAAGACATGGACAATCTGTCAGAGTGGCTGAGATGCAATGAACTCATTTTGAACCTGAAGAAGGGCAAGACGGAGTCGATTCTTTTTGGTACAGCTTAACGAATTGCGAAACAGCTAATTGAGCAACTCAAAGTAACAATATCACTGCCAACCCCAACAGTAATTAACAATACAAAAGATTACAAATATCTTGGCGTCCAAGTGGATACCACACTTAACTTGAATTCTCATTTTGATAAATGTTTCAAGCGTGCATCTAGTAGACTGCGACTGCTGGCTAATTTAAGATCGAGTATGGACAATAACACAGCAAGTACAATCTATCGCACTATGATTCTCCCAACATTTACTTACTGTGGTAAATTACTACTAAAGCTCACCAATACACAAATAGTTAGGCTTTCCTTATTTCACTCTCGATCGTTGAAGATAGTTTATGGAGCTGAAACAACAGAATTTGGACTCATGTCGGTTATAAATGCGAATAAAATGAGAGCCTGCAAACTCGTCCGTAAATGCCTACGCAAAGATATATGTGAACATTTTCAGAACTACGATGTCTCTTTCACGATACCAAATACTGAAATATAGTTTATATGCAACTTCAACTGCCCCAGATTGTTAACATCCGCCAAGTTGGCTATATCAACAGAGCGGAATAATCTTCTGATTGGCTGAACTTGTTCCAATTTTCGCCCAGTTGACTTTATGCAAATTAGGCCATGAGAGGCCTTTAAATCATAAGATAAAGCACATAATTGAATGCATAAGTGGACTGCTAATACTGTCATGTTTTTGAATGGTAAAATGAATAGCTTACCCATCTCAGTCCATCACGGCATCATGGCTGCCATGGCTACTGAGATTGACGATGGGGGACGGTTTGGAGTTATTTGAAGAAATGAATTTCATTCTGTCCCTAAGAACCATTGGCTTAGGCCGCAAAATGATGCTTGATTTGAAACATGTTTTTCTTGCGATCAGAGTAAGTTAATGATAATCCAGATGACAGATTTTTCCCCCAACGTCTGCAGATCGAGTTCGAAGTTTGAATGTCGCTGACCGATGTTCCGCGTGAATGCCACGAAGAAAATTAGCCCTGCTCCCTACAGTCTCAGCTTCTCCATTGACTTGTAATGGCGTAAAGCTAATTTGCATAAAATCAACAGGGCGAAAATTCGAACAATTTCAGCTTATCAGAAAATTATTCCGCTGTGTTGGCTATATCTCCTTGTCTAGTTGGCATATAAACTTCAATGACATTTAAAAGACTTTCTAAGATATTATCTGGGATAAATATTTAATACAAACAATTATTGTACATTCTTACCGTTTGCTTTGACACTTCTTCCCCATTGAAATATAATGTAATGCCTTGTGACTGGTGGTAAGTAAAGGCTACATTTTGCCATTGTTTTGACCAAGATTCATGAGATGCATTTCCCCAGGATACTATCCATGAATGCGAGTAGCCCCTTATCTTTATATGTATTGCATCCTGCATACACCCATACATAATCACCCTGAACCCTTGATGTGATGACATTGATGTTGTACTCTCAGCTATGGATATGAATGCGCTATTACATGAAGATGTAGAGAATCTCTGTTGAGAGCGCTTCAGCAGTCGAAACCAAAGCGAGACAGTCAAACCAGAATTGGGCGGTGAATTGCATTTACCAATTCTCCTTTTAAAGTAAAAAGCAGCATAGATATTAATGCAGGGCGGTAGACAGCTGATTCAGATTGAGGGGGAGGGGAATGTGTGTGTGTGTGTGTGTGTGTGTGTGTGTGTGTGTGTGTGTGTGTGTGTGTGTGTGTGTGTGTGTGTGTGTGTGTGTGTGTGTGTGTGTTGTGTGTTGAAATTTAGCCTTCAAGAATTGCTTAAAGACCATCACCTACACTAAACATTAATAGAGCAGATTTACTGAATAAGCAGCAAAATAGGTAGAGTTACCGACAAAGTTTTAAATCATATAGATTTACCGATCAGGTTTCAAATATAGGGGGTATCGCACCCCAGCACGATGTGCTCTTGATGTTGAGGTAAGTAAGTTAGTTTATCGTAATTGCTTAAATTGTAATATCAAGTGCTCAATCTTTTAAACAAGCATTTCAGACGATTTCCGGTGAAAAAATCATAGGAGAATAGCTGTGAAGCCATAGGGATATACCTATTTTTAGCATTTCTATCAGGTCAAGGTGCAGAATTGCACCATATTATGAGTTAAGACGAATCTGCGTAATATCTCAAAATCCAATCTCTGCGAGTTCTTGGGCTACTGCCCGCACTACCCGCCCTAACCCCATTACCTATCTACCTGTAATGGTGACTTACATCCTACATAAGTAGATTGTCTTTAAAGCCTATTTGAAGATAACTATCAAAGAGTGAAATTATTCATTTTACCTGAAGATATTGAGGGGCTTAGGGATAAACTTTATACTATACCTTATATAATAATGTGCCTAGAAAAACTTCACTTGAAGAAGGGTATTCACAAAATTCTATCCACTTAATATTGTGACAAGATTTGATATATTTATATCATAAAAACCATAGATAGTTTCATATAAGCGCACAAATAGATAATTATTAGAACGGTCGCGATTATCAATTTTGTAATTTGAAACTATCCTTTCATTCAGAGAAAGCTAACCATGAGTAATAATTTTGATGTAACACACAATTGAATCCAGCTTACAAATTGAAGCTAAGTTCCCTGCTACAAAGGAAACTATTGTTTGATTCCATGAAAATTTGGGATCATAATTCTTTCCACCAGCACTTCCCACCCACTCATCAGTACTTCCATAGCTGTGAAGTGAACGTGCAAGAAACAGAATAATCTGACTGGGACTAGAACTCACAACCCTCGACTTGATACGTTGATTACTCTGCCACTCAGCAATCGGGTCATGTTCTCAATGGTAAGTCGTTTGCTTGCACTGCTCCACCCTTTATCTCTTTATCTACATGTGTAGTCCAGTTAGTACATTAGAGTACCAAGTTATACAAAAAGACCTGGTTACTCACATGGGACAACCATCTCCAAAACCTGATATCCGTGCATATGAACCAGACTTTCCAGGCAAGTACAGCACACTGTTTTTTTCACTTCTATCTGGCACATTTAGGATCTTGACATCGCCAGACTTGTAAAATAAAAAGCCAGTGCTCTGCAGATTCTTTGGTGTTGCAGTATTGAAATCCATATAGAAAGCTGCCGTTCTTTCCGCCACTAGAGGATGAAACGAACACTAGAATGCTGAAGTTCTATTATCTTAGAACCATGCAATATTATGGAATCAAGCAACATACACTTACTACTGACAGCTACATATCGATGCTTTTTTTATAACTGCAACTACGTTTGAAGAGATTTCAAGTGCAAGGTATCCTATAAAGTTATTCAGTGTATTTGCTTCCAGTCTACTCATGGATATACTGTAGAATTTGTTGGTGCTGAGTCAAAGTTCATCCTTATACTGAGAGTATTAGGGTATGAAACCATACTAAATAAATGGTCAGATGAAAATTGGATGAAGAATATTACCTAAGAATCTGCATCTTTCATGATTTCAAGTGTTTGAGACAAGGAAATTAATCTTGTATTATATTTTACCAAGCAGTCCTCTATGATAGAATTTTTAGTCTGAAATGAGGCTACCAGTACATATTTGATGGAAAATTTCCAAAAATCACACTATGCTACTATGGAGTTTGGCCAAGTCCTGCAGGGATTTTGCAGGTATCTCCTTCACTCTTTTTACGTTAATAATGCTAAATTGTCTTTTTGGCATGCCTTGAAGTGTTACAAAGGGTTATTGCTAGGAATGACAGTCATGCAGGATAGAGGAGGCTTCCGAGTTTCAATGTTATCGAAAGCTGACCATACCTTTAAATTTGTTAAAACTACTCTCGTTGTCCAATATGATGAAGTGAGACCAAGATCATACTAATTTAAGCACTGTGTGCAGTGGTCAAGAACTAAGTAAATCATACTGCACAAGAAACATAACTGCAGAGTCTACACCTGGATTACACCTGACCGAAAGAGAAAAAGGATGTTCTGACTACAGTAATGAATCAGTGATGAGGAGATATAAAAAAAGGTGATTCATACCATGACCTTGTATCATGAGAGTCAGATTGAAGATGAAGTTTCATTTTTTGACGAAACCAACACCCTTCATAAGATGTAAGTTGATTGGAGAAAACAATTGAGATGAGGAGGAACCTGAAACATTATTGAGATTCAATCTTACGAGAATTGAGCTCTATGACCAAAATGACTGCTGTGCATAATAGATTTCATTTCTACAGACAAAAGTTGAGACTGTGGATGTAAGCAGAAATTAGCTCCAGAATACTTCTAGGATTTCAGAGACTAGGATACGAAGGATGAAAGATCGAAGAACATGTGGAAGGTGGACTAAATGGAATAAGTCTACACCTGGAATGCAAACAGAAACGGGTAGTTTGACTACTGTAATAAATCAATGAAGTTGAGATATCAAACGGTTGCTTCTTGTCATGACCTCGTAGCCATGAAGGTCAGACTGAAGGTGAAGCGGAAGTGGTCGACTAAGCCAACACTCTTAATAAGATGGAGGTTGAATGCAGAAAAAAGGTTAAAAAGAGGAGAAACCTGAAATACTATTGAGATCCAACCATATGAGAATGGAGTTCTTTTGGAAGGAAGACCACAGGGAATAAGTTGTGTAATAAGTTGCACAACCATAGAATGTAAGATTGCAGATGAAAAGAGTTTTAAAGCAAACAGGAGAAGCCAGGAAAGACTGGTTTCTCTAAACATGGCGAAGTATCACATTTGAGAATGGCTTACAGGGTCAGAAATTCAAGTTCATGCTCTGTGGCTGTGGTGAAACTAATCTGTTGTTGTTGATCATCCTAGTGTGTTTTGTATTCTGTGATTTTGACACTTTCTTTAGAAACCAAAGAATTGATTGAGTTAGCATTAACAAAGAACGTATTATGTTTTAGTTTAGGGCATTAGCGCATTAGAGCGTTTTATTGATTTTGAGTATCTAGCGAGGATGTTTTGATTAAAGCCTTATTCAGGTTTAACTGCGTTCATCTATTTTCAAACTAGAATATTACGACAATTTTACGACAATTTAATCAAAAACATCCTATTGACAATGAGCAAGGCGTTGAAGCCAATACGACTAGACCTTGATCCTAATTCTTCAGATGCTGCGAAACAATGGAAGCATTGGAAAAGGACGTTTGACAATTTTATCGAGGAGTGTGGAGAGACAGCTCCTGATCGTTTTCGTTCCATTGTTAACTTCATTTCTGCCGAAGTTTTTGATTATGTTGAGGAATGCACAACCTATGATGCTGTTATTGAGACACTTGAAAGACTCTTTGTGAAAACGCCAAACAAAATTTTTGCTCGCCACGATCTTGCCACAAGAAAACAACAGCCTGGTGAATCTCTTGATGAGTTTTTGGAGGAACTGAAGAAATTAAGCAAGCATTGTGGTTTCACTGCAGTTACTTCAGAAACTTACAGATCTGAGATGATAAGGGACTCTTTCATCAATGGGCTTACATCTAACTATATTCGGCAGAGGCTTTTGGAAAATTCAGAGTTATCGGTGGACAGAGCTTATGAAATAGCACGCACTCTTCATACTGCTCAGAAGAACTCTGAATTATATATTCAACAAAGCCCTCGACAAATACCCAGCAATGTTGTTGCTGCATCTATCAGTGATCAGTCGACTCTACATACTAATCCAGATCAAGAATCATTGGCTGCCGTGCGCAAACAAACCCCCGCAAAAAGGTCCTGCTACTTTTGTGGAGGCTTCCTTCATGCTAACCGTGCTTCTTGCCCTGCCCGTGACGCTGTTTGCCACAACTGTTCAAAGAAAGGTCATTTTGCCAAAGTATGTCAATCTACAAAGAAAGCTGCCACTGTTAATGCCATCTATAAGCCTTCACTCTGTACAATTACAGCCGCATGCCCCTCTGATCTAAAGCATGCTTCAATTTCAGTCAAAATAAATGATAAAGTTAGCATGACCGCTTTAATTGATTCTTGCAGTCCAAATAACTATATAAGTGAAGATGCTTTCAATAAGTTGCAAATACCAGCTCAGCCGTCAAGCAGGAAGGTAACAATGGCGCAGACATCCATGGAGTCTCCAATAATTGGAAAGTGTAATGTAGTTATAGAGTTGAAAGGAAAGAGATATGACGATGTCAGACTAGATATTCTACCCAACCTTTGCAGTGATATTATCCTCGGGTATGAATTTCAGAAACGGCACAAAAATCTTACGTTTCATTATGGAGGAAATAAAGAGGACTTAGTCGTCACAAGCAGTACCCCCAAAGTTGTATCTACTGTCAATACAAAGCAACCTCTATCTCAACAGATCACTGACGCCAATGTAGCCGCTGTTGACCCGCCCACTTTGTTTAAAAGTGTTTCAAATGATGTAAAACCTGTGGCCACGAAATCGAGATTCTTTAATAAGGATGATCGAGCTTTCATTCGAGATCAGGTCTCATCATTACTAGCAAAAGGCTTGATAAAGAGAAGTGATTCACCATGGCGAGCACAGGTCATGATTGCACGTGATGAGCTTCAACGCCATAAGAAGAGAATGTGCATTGACTATTCTCAGACTATAAATCTATTTACAGAGTTGGACGCATATCCATTGCCACGTATTGACGATATGGTCAATAAGCTATCCCAATACAAAGTGTTTTCGACTTTTGATCTAAAGAGTGCATATCATCAAATACCTCTTCGAGAGTCTGAGACAAAGTTCACTGCATTTGAAGCACTTGGTGACTTGTATGAATTTGTTGTATTGCCGTTCGGAGTCACAAATGGAGTACCATCTTTTCAGAGAATCATAGACAATTTAGTTACTGAAGAGGGTCTAAAGAATACTTTCCCTTACTTGGACAATCTCACAGTAGCCGGCGTCAATCAAGCTGATCATGACAAGAATGTCGCTGCCTTCCTCGAGATGATCAAACGAAGGAACATAACCCTCAATGAATCGAAAAGCGTTTATTCAGTTCCCATTATCGATATACTTGGATATCGACTTAGTCACCAGAGCATCAAACCAGACCCTGAGAGATTGCAACCTTTGCAGGATTACCCACCACCTTCAAATGTTCCTTCATTACGTAGGGCTTTGGGGATGTTCGCATACTATGCCAAGTGGATCCCACAATTCTCAGACAAGATTCGCCCTTTGGCAGACACCACATCTTTCCCTCTTGACAAAGAAGCTCTTGCATCATTCAATGCTTTGAAGGACGAACTTGCACGTGTCGCCTTGTCTCCAATTGATGAGGATATACCTTTTATAGTTGAATGCGACGCATCGGATGTTGCAATTTCTGCTTCTCTAAACCAGAATGGGAGACCTGTGGCATTTATGTCTAAAACGCTTTCCGCTACTGAACGTCGTTACCCAGCCGTAGAGAAAGAAGCCCTAGCCATAATCGAAGCTGTTAGGAAATGGAATCATTTACTATCTCGTCAGCCATTCATCCTGATAACAGATCAAACATCTGTTTCCTTCATGTTTGATAACAGAAAATGTTCTAAGATCAAGAATAGCAAAATTCAGTCTTGGCGTCTAGAACTTGCAGAATTCAGTTATACTATCCAGTACCGGGAAGGAAAGGATAATGTCGTTCCGGATTCATTCACGCGTGCTCATTGTGCAGCAGTTTCGACGAGTCTAGAGGAAATCCATTCTCAGCTATGCCATCCAGGTGTCATCCGTCTTCTTCACTTTGTGAAAGCTAAGAACCTTCCATTTTCAACACAGGATGTGCGTGATATATGCTCAAATTGTCGGATTTGTGCTGAGCTCAAGCCCAAGTTTTATCAGAGCCAGAACAGTAAGTTAGTAAAAGCAACGCGTCCTATGGAGCGATTAAGTATTGACTTTAAGGGACCCCTACCTTCTTCATCAAGGAACAAGTTCTTCCTCACAGTGGTCGATGAGTATTCTCGGTTTCCTTTTGCTATTCCTTGCCCTAATGTTGCTTCTGAAACAGTTATTAAATGCTTGGAAGTGATATTTTCCCTTTGTGGGATGCCTGAATTCATACACTCCGATCGAGGTTCTTCTTTCATGTCTGAAGAACTCATCAGCTTTTTAAGAAGCAGAGGTATTGCTAGCAGCCGTAGCACTCCCTATCATCCCATCGGCAACTCACAAGTAGAAAGATACAATGGTATTGTGTGGAAATCAGTAAGGCTTGCTTTGGCCTCTGTTAAGCTACCTGTTGAGCAATGGGAGAGGGTTTTACCTGATGCACTTCATTCAATTCGATCTTTACTATCGACGGCAACAAATACAACTCCACATGACAGATTCTTCAACTTTTCAAGGAAATCCAGTCAAGGAGTATCTCTACCCTCATGGTTATCACCAGGTCCAGTCCTTCTGAGGAAGTTTGTGCGTTCTAGTAAAAATGATGATCTAATGGAAGAAGTAGAGCTGACTCATGCTAATCCAACGTATGCCCACATTCGCTACAAAGATGGCCGAGAATCAACAGTTTCTCTCACAGACCTTGCACCTTGCCCAAGAGATACTTTGAATGCAGAGGATGCAACAGTTAGAAATCATGAAGACAATGTAGCTGAGGCCGGACAATCAGATACTGATAACATTTCTACACCAATAATTGAGAATGATGATGACAATATCGCAGAATCTGTTCAGGAACCTCGCCGGTCTACTCGATTGCGCAAGAAGCCTGAAAGATACGGTATTCAAGTTGATGAGTGACTTTCTCCAGTGGGGGAGAATGTGGTGAAACTAATCTGTTGTTGTTGATCATCCTAGTGTGTTTTGTATTCTGTGATTTTGACACTTTCTTTAGAAACCAAAGAATTGATTGAGTTAGCATTAACAAAGAACGTATTATGTTTTAGTTTAGGGCATTAGCGCATTAGAGCGTTTTATTGATTTTGAGTATCTAGCGAGGATGTTTTGATTAAAGCCTTATTCAGGTTTAACTGCGTTCATCTATTTTCAAACTAGAATATTACGACAATTTTACGACAGTGGCTTCAAGCAAGGATGGTGCTGTAGGGTGTCATGGGGGGTACCTGATCCCAAGAATTCCTGAGTACTTCCCGTCGATTGCCTTATACCAAAAATTTGTCGGCACTTGGTGTCAAGAATTTTTTCCAAGCAAACTGATTTGAAAGACGTCACATTATGTTTATATAACTAAGGCAATAGTTGACATCAAATACTCACTGGATCTCTTTCTTTTCTGGGTGAACCTCTCTTGTTCAAGCAGCATCAAGCTCTCGAGATCATTCGTGAATTTTCACACTCATATACCGTGTTTTCTCCTATGAACGCTGCCCTCTAATAAAAGCCACCCTCTAAAAAACGTCGAACTTCAAGTCAAACAATTGTTAGGAACGCCATCCACTATTAAACGCCGTCCTCTATTTAACGCTGCCTCTTGAATAGCGGCTTTCATTACAAAAATGACCATACAAAAATTGACAGATAGTTTAAATGAGATTTATTTGTTTTCTTTCAAGCAATTGTTCCATGACTAATGTACAAAGAATTTTTGCATGAATTTTACATTATGTGTAACAGTTAAATTGAGCAGGCAAACCAACTTCTCGTATCCTTCTTACCATTTACGACTGTGTACATGTCAATATATTTAATTGGAACAAAATACTGTAACTTCTTACAATTCTGTCAGCAAAATGCCTCACTAAACTTTCTTCGTCTGTTATCTTCTAGTACATTCCAATCTTAAGATAATCCTTTTCAAATTTTCGAATCTGATGTCTTCGAAAGCTAAAAAATTTTTCATGTAGTAGATATTCTTTAATATTTTCAGACTGAGAAAACGTTGTTCCTGAACTTTAGAACACTCGTAACATTATGTTTCGTTATGTTTGCTAGGAAAAGAAAACAGTGTTCAACATCTGCTTCTATCTCATTTTCATTTGGCAGTCACGCCACCTTCTGATAAGTAAGGTTTTAGAATACACGAGGCGCTTATTAGAGGAAATACTGCGTTCCAATTTGAAAATGATGCAAATGAATCAGTGAAATTTTTTCCATTCTTTTTTACATTTCAAAATTACCTAGATCTTGTTCAGTTCTTATCTGTCTCTGCAATACTGCTGAAGAATCCCATGGAATTAGTAAATCCTCAGTAAATTGTTCCTTCAGTACAGTTTAGCGTTACTGACAAGATTTTCAAAATTAACCGACATAAGTATAACAAAAGGCACAGACTTTCATAAAATAAGATTTCATAGATGGGTGATGAAGATTCCAAAACTTGACATAAGGCTTTTTAGATAACTCTAGCAGGTTTCATTTCATCAATTTCACCAAGAGAGAAGATTAGAATACGTTCTCAGTCATCGAAGTCTCAAGATTTGTGTAAGCTTCCCGAAACTAAAAGGACATTTACAACCCAATACAGAATCGCTGGTTTTCGCACAAAAGCTGTTAGAAGTTCTAAGACACTGTGGTCTCTGAAATTTGTTTCCACTACGGCATGGCATGCTAATGCAACAAGATTTAGTACCAATAAAAGTTAGAAAAGCAACCAACGGCCATATCACTACCCCCAAGTCAGGAATAGATGTCTCCCAACTATTTATTTTTCAAAACATGCGTACCAGGGTATTCTTATTGGAACCGCCCGCTAATTAATTTTCAGCCAAGAAGACATTTTCCCAACCAGACTCAGAATTTTCCGGCGAAAATGCCTCGTGTTGACCGTTTGTTGTGTTGGAAAACTGTTTACGTGAAATGAGTAATTGTTGCAAGAACCTGTCTATCCTCCTCCACCTATAACAACCCACCCCGAAGACATTCACATTGGAAATTTTTCAATCCCCCCGCTTATGTATTTTCACACCTTTTTCAAACACGCCCCTTGCTTCTTACTGCCCCCTTTCTATTCAGGACTGCTGGAGAGTAAGTTATTGTGTAGTTGTCTAAAGTGGACGTATCTATATATTTACAAAGGGTGGTTTGCTAAAACTGACAAGGCGTGTTCTTAGAAATTTTCCTGGGGAGTTCACCCCTAGACCTCCAATCTTTCTCCCTCCCTGTTTATGGCTTGCACCAATACTGTGCACATAGCTCCCATCCACACAAAATCTACTCTATAAATGTGACATCTGTGCCTCTTTTAGACAGATATTTATATTGTACAGTAAAGTAGATCTGGTGCAGTAAATCAAGGTACCTAATTAAAGCAATTTTATTCACCAAAATTTTATCGTTCAGTACAAAACTTTCAAGTTACTCCATCACTTTGTATAATGAAGTGTATTATAGATTATGTATTCAGATAAAAACATGATCATAAAATTCTGTTAGCAATGCATTTCAAATTTTGTCTGCACTTTAACTGTGCTGGATTTCTCGTCATGTCAAGCATTGGGCTTCAGCACCATCCCTGACTTCAAGAGTCATTACGTATGAATACTAGAGGTTACGCCTCTAAATCAATCAGAGAAAAGAATTTGGTTATAAAAATAGTCAATAGAAGTGCATGGTTCTTCTACCCATCATGGCTTGAAGGAGAGATAAATGGCTGAAAGATGGTTGGTGAACTGCAAATTATGGAATAGCTTAGTATAACACACAATAATAATGCAACTAAGGGTGCAGCTATGAGGAAGAGAGGGCAATTAACATGATGTAATATAAGCAAATCTTGAAACGTTCTATAGTGTTGGCCAAGTAATGAGAAGCAGAGGTTTGGTTCTTTCCATTAAGAAACCTACCAAATATTAGAACGGCAATGCAGCACAAGAAGAGGACTCTTCAAAACCATTCATTGTGATCAATACTATTAATGTATATGCAGAAGTAATTATGAAAGAAGTAATGAATGAAGTTAAACAAAGGATAGAATTGGGGAGCTATCAGAGTCAACAATTGATATTTTAAGGTGATCATGCAATAAAAGCAAGCTAACCCTTACTGTTTCTCAACATAGATAATTCATATTTCTGTCCTATTATGTTCCACTCTTGTTATTAGTTGTGAAGTATCTTCCAGCTATAGTAGCCAATTAGTGCTTCAAACCGAGGATAAAGAACAATGTTGGTGTGGCAGCTTTGACTGTTAGGGCCATTTTGTGGATCAATTCAACGTGGTTGAAGTTTACTAGAAGACCATATCCCTTAGGATGTATGGATTGTACGTTTGTATATAGCTACTTTGCACGGTCGTTTTATTTAATTCTCCAGCAATCGTTTACTCATCCATTCTTAATAATACCAAATGATCAAACAGGCATTATTTCTTGCTTCAAAGCATCACTCACGGTGAGAAAACTAGTTGGAAGATTATCATGCCATTCTGACTTGGTACAAACAATTGGCAACATTGTGTTCTAGTACTTAAAACATCGAATAATCATATGTCAAAGACCATTGATATTCATGTTATTCAGCCTTTTTGTGGAACATCAAGTTCACTTTTGTTCACACTTCAGATGTTGGGCTAAATTCAAAAACAAAAATATTATGCTTCAATGCAAGCATATTTCAAAATAATTTGGAACACTGAAGAATATCTCATACCCTTGACAGTTTCACAATGGGAACCATGAATGGTTGTTGTCAAATTTCCTTGGACGCATGCGCATTTATAGCTTGCTTCTTGGTCTAAAGAAATACAAGTTGCTCCGTGTTTGCATGGACTTGATGCGCACGAGTTCTGCAAATGGAAAAAGTCATGGTTATTGATAGCATTGAGGAATCGAAGATGAGGAATTAGGGTCTTAGTTATGAAACTGAACAAACACTTTTTGTGAACATCAGGCATTAAAGAGAGCGCAAAAATGTAAAGAATACAAATATAGAAAGCATATTATGTTACTTATGTTATATGAAAATGTTTATATAAATTTTAAACTTGGAGCTTAAATTTGACAGAATAAACAGCTGTAACATGGTCCACCAAAACAATGTCTACAATGTGGTCGAAGATTGATTCTAAAGGCCTTCAGAGGAAACTGCCTTATGTTATTTTTTACAGTAAGACCATTAAGTCCCTTAAATGCAAACCCAACTTCACTCTTAACAACTTTTATATTAATTTTATAATTTTTACTTTTATATACTCTTTGCACATACTCTGAGACCTTAACAATGTAACTGAAAACCAGTGAAAAAGTAGGTTTGTTGCTCATTTGATGAACTGTGTTATATTTGCAAGCTAAAATAGAGAAAATGGTACTGAAAGATGGCAATACGTCTTCTGAATTTTTAAATACTTTGTTGATACCAAACTCGTTAGCAACATAGTAAGACTGGCATTCCATCGAAGGCAGCAATTGATAGAGAGTGCAGAAGTCTTGTGCCATTCATTCTAACTCTATGTTTGGACCCATGTTGAAATTATCAAAAATATTGCGATTGAGACCCCTGTAACTACGATTCAAAAAGCCAATTATTCGAATTATCATCTGCAGATATGAGCATTTTTTGAGCCTTACCATAACAAAGTAATGAGTTGATTTATCTCTCTTCACCAGCAATGATGCATTTGACCATTTATTACTTTGGATGATATCACAAATCATCTTATTTGCATTGTCTTTTTGGTAGTAGTTGGCTGATTGGCAGTTTTCTGTATGTGTGCACTCCGACATGCAATTACTGCTTGTACTTGCTGGAAATGTTTTCATGATTTTGTCTGTACTGTTTAAGTACGCTCCAGGCAGTTCATTAAATGCTCGATATTTGATTTCAGATGTGTGGCAATAATGCAGACTTGGACAATTGTCAGCAAGTACGATTCCAGTAGTCACAAGAAGCAGAATGCTCCATCTCATAAAGCTGAGTATGGCGAATCTGAAAGCATAAGTTGAGTGCTTTAATAACCTAAAGAAGATCAAAATTACGGTCAGGTTTAAGGGGCTACATAAAACTGAATGATCAATAAAAGGAGTTAATCGAGGGCAAATTTCTTGACTGCTCCTATACTGGCAGGGCAATTCTGCCTAATCATTTATATAGCTCGTTCTTTGCTGCTTCTACGCCAGCTAACCAGTATTAAGTGGATGGATGGATGGATGGATGGATGGATGGATGGATGGATGGATGGATGGATGGATGGATGGATGGATGGATGGATGGATGGATGGATGGATGGATGGATGGATGGATGGATGGATGGATGGATGGATGGATGGATGGATGGATGGATGGATGGATGGATGGATGGATGGATGGATGGATGGATGGATGGATGGATGGATGGATGGAGGGAAGGACGTATGTACCTGCTGAGAGAGGGATGTGTAGATAGTTTTGTAGCTGTGTGAATGGATTGACGAGTTAATTACAAAAAATTATAATTGCTATGTATTTTTAAGGAGCTAAACTAGTAGAAAAAACTAGATTTGTGTTTTCAAACATCTTAAGCCAAATAACAGTGTTGGCGAATTGCAGTCATACATGGAAGTATATTGTACTTTGTAGAGACAACATCGATTGTGCACAGGAAAGTTAGCATGTGCAGCAATATGACAAGATGACACGTAATACAACTTCAAGAAGCCACTTTGATATATTTCTTGTTCCGTACAACATAAGTTAGAAAGTTGTTTATACAATACTGCATACGGAAAAAGAGGTGCTACCAGGTAACAGTATTGTCATAACCAAATTTACGGCATGGCTGACGAGAGCAGTTACCATGAAAACTGAAGCCCAAATATCTCAATTCCAATGCTGCCACCGTTTGGTTCTGCATGTTGCATTCATTGTGATAGAAATCGTCTGTTTAAAATATTTGCATAATCAAACTCTGCATGAATTTTACTTCCTTTGACTTCATCCTCTAGACCACCGACACATATTTTAGAATTAGCTGTTCGTGCCAGTTTGTTTATGCTAAACAACATTTAACCCAAGCAAACAACTAAGCTGTATTTTTGCTGGGTAGATCTGAATATACTCAATGAAAATCCTTGCACTATTTCATTCGTTTCTGAGTCTGAAAAATATTTTTCCAAGCCATATCTTATTTAGTAAATTGTTTGTGTGCCACTTTGTGGATTACACCCATGCTTTAGAAATTCCTAATTGCGTAACTGCAGTTGCCTCATTTCCACGGCTGCACTCCTTCTTCGCAATATTGCAGCTTATACATAGAAAGAGGACGCCTAGCTATTTTCATGCTTTTTTTCATTCTACATTTTCACGCTTTAGCTATAAATGAGCGATAATGCAGGATAAACAACAATTTTGAAGGATAATTTTTTATAATTGGATCCTTTAGCGTACGATACAATATCATTGAATGTAGATTAGTGTGCTTACTTGCAACATCGTTAAGGCCTCTCAAAAACTAGAAGTTTTGACTAGGGATAGCGTCATGCTAGAAGGAAATCTTCTAGAGGGGCACTTCAAGTTATTAGGAAAAGTGGCATCCGTTATTATCCTAACGTCATTTTTATACAGAGTCATATGTCAGAATGGATATCAAGTCGTGATTCCCTCTGAGTTAGAGATGTTATTTCTTTGATGTGACCTCCAACCACGAGTTGTTTCCAGTGAGGACTCTTTTTATACAAATGCAGGACAAAGACGGATTAAAGCTCATAAGCTGAACACCTCAGAATCAGGGACGTTGCCATGATGTAATAACAGGGAGCTAATAACTCGCTTAGTGACGTAGAAGGATCCACCATGGTTAAGTCCGACGGGACAGAAAAGCTTTCAACATTTATCGTATAGAATGGCTTAAAAGACATTTTCCCACACTAAAAGTTGGATGAATAGTGTACGGCAGTGCAAACGGGCTGTTACAGTATTCTGATGAAAATACTGAGCAAGACAAAAGAAGCTCAAATTAGCAGGCTTTGACTAATGGCTTTGACGACTTTTCCTTACGAGACGAATATTTAACGACAGGTTCTGCAAAAGTGAGGAATGTAATAACCTCAAACACATTCCCTACTTCGGCAGGCCACTGCATGGAGCTTAAGCACCACGGATGTACTGTAAATGGAGGAAAATTTATCCTGAAGCTTTCAGGTTATAAGAAGAATAGCACAAGATATCAGTTTTTAGTAGAGTTTCTACGAAGACATTGACCAAATTGGATTAGCATAACTTTATTTGATTTGTGCCCTAATCAATTGAAGAATTGCTGGCTTACAGAGAGTTGAATAAGTACTATGTAAATGTAGAGGTGAGTCCCATATACGATTCCGTACGTTGGGAAGTGCCCGTTGGAAGGACACTTATCCTGAGCCACCGGCATAGTGAGGTAAGGTGGCCAGTTCCTTTCCTCACCGCCTTTAACTTCCCCAGTGTTACCACCAGGTACCCATTTGCTGCTGGGTGGACAATGGGCGAACATCCCAACTTTGATCCGAGGGTTCGGCTCGAACCACCGATGTTTTGCTCAGCAGTCAAGCGCTCTAACCACTTGGCCACTCGCCCATAGGTACTATGTAACTAGGAATGAAAAGGATAGTAAATCCTGATGCAGTTCCAACTATTGATGAACCTTCTAGTGAGAATTGAATAAGAGACTTATGAAGAACCATTATGAACCGAGATAAATGATATGTGATACTGCTTGTTTCTTGATCTGATTCTAATTGCATTTTAGGTTACTTGCTAAGGTTGTACAGAAACCTACGTTACAAAATCTATTGTACTTCAGAGGACAAATGATTGACTGATAAAAGTTTACAAAAATATTGAAATGTTTGCAGAACACCAAGTGTTGCTTTACATTCAAAAAGAAAACATTGAGTAAGGAGTCAATAAATCAACAATTAGGGATTCATGCTACTCGATCACTTACCCAATATTCATCTATGGTAAAGACACTGTTAGGAAACTATTGTTTTAGAAAGTTCCTGACAGTTCAAAGGATTAGCAAGTTAAGGAAATGAGGAAATTCAAAGCATTGTGGGTACTGCTTATTTCTAGACGAAAACAACTGCAAAACAAGGAGAAAATCTGTCAAATTTCAATATCATTTGAATCAAAAGATATTTAAAAAGGAGAAATAGTTGGAAATTGCACTATCAAGTTCCAGAAACAATTCGGAAGGAACACATTATTGAACGTATAAAAATTTTACATTGAGCATGAGGATAATTTCATATATTCTTACATCATTGTTGTAATATCACGCCGAACTGTCTTTCTATTTCACCTGCGGTTATTTCCCTCACTCAGTTGCTGGTTTGTGTAGTAATTTGTGATGGTAGCAATTTCAGATGGCAATGCACACATGACATGTCTATGAATAATAGATTCAACAACCTGGAAAGGATTCAAGTATTACCTAACTAAATTTGTGATGTGTGCTGTTATCCTACAGGTTTGCAGGCACTTAAATACCGGGGGTGTGGGGTGTGAAACCCTCACTCTTTATCTAATCGAAAAGGCTGAGGGTGATTGGAAAATTTAGCTATCGGAAAGCCATGAATCAATCGTGAAATATTTGAATTTAAGACTAGTTGTGTTTCGAAGTGCCAACTAACAGTCTTTATGCTCGATCTTCCACATTTAGGAAGGGTACAAATGTTAGTATACAATTGGAGAATTTGGGAGGAATCTTAAAAGAGAAATTATTTCACCTGATAATTTGTAAGGTTATGCTGGTAAATGTTCAGTAATGCTTAGGCTTTCATGCAAAATAATAATTGACCTTTGTATGTCAGAAATTTTGAGCCCTTCGCCCCCTAAAGAGCATCCGTCAATTTAGGCCCCTTTCGGTTTGTGTGATTGCTTGATTCACATCCAAAATGAAGTTTATGCGTACCGTAGTGTAAAGCATGGGAATTAATATTAATTATCAACAGGTTAACATTCTGCATTTTTTCTATCCTACAAAACAAGTATACATGCTGAGGATAAACCAGATAACGAAATATTTTGTAAAGCTTTAAAAGTTGTGAAATAAGCAAAATGAGAGAGCTAAATGAGTAAGCTAAGTGGTAAGCTGGAATAATAGGCTTAGTGGGTAAGCTAAATGAGTGAGCTAAGCTTGCGAGCTAGAACATTTCTGCATCTACCCTAATGGTTCAGAATAGGGTGACTAGAACTACAATTAGGCCATCCGGGGTCCAAAACTAAGGAAATTTTGGAACTAGGCCTTGAACTAGGTTCCTTATAAAAAGAAAGCGTGTATAATATAAACGCAATATGACATCGCCATGTTATTATCCCTTTCTTAAATATCATAACATTCCTGACAGATGCGAATTTATCTCAAGCTTATTTTTGACAGAAAGACTCCTATCCATGCACGGTGTCAGTAGGGGGGCTGGGGAGGTTCAGCCCCCACTTTATGTTAGCAAGTAACTTTTCTAGCCTTTATCAAGCAATTTGTTCTATGTAGCCCCCTCTTTTATGTGTAGCCCTAGTTTTTTATTTGGCCACCCTTTCCTCCTATCATGTGGCTCTATGAGCGTAAAATGTAGGCAGCTTTCGATCACGAGCTGTTCCCATAATACCCCCACGTTTAATTCAGTGATCTCTACCAGCCTATGAACCATTGACTTAACAATGTTATAGATGATGAAAGATGACTTGCTTTTTGTAATGTACATTTTTCTATACCTACGTGGTTTATAAGTAAGCAGCAATTGACTGCTCAAAAGTCATGACTCATGATGAGACTTCGAATTTTCAGTCCTAGGCCTAAGAAAGTAAGCAAGTTGATACACATTTGAAATTCCAATTTTCACGCATGCCTACAATCACTTTGGTTCAATTTGCATAGATTTCCATAGATTTAATTTATTTCAGTGTAACATTTGTGTAGTGCATGCTTGACTTTGTAACATTAAGTTGTTGCACAAATTCAAGCATTCTTGTTATGGTCAAGAAAGCCTTATGAAAGTTTTGTACTGAAATGATAAAGAGCTTAAAAAGCGTTAGAATTTGCTCAAAAAACTTTGTTATTAAAAGAGCGTAAGCTAGAACGACTGAACGGTCAGATTTTGCTTCGCAAGATTACTAGGCACTAGAATTTTCAACAGGATTTAGCTGATATTTGGCTTAGGTGGAAATGAATTGAAAATACATTTTGCCTTCCTTTATAGAGATGGAGCGCGTGACCCTCTACAATGGCTGAATTTGATAAATAAGTATTTAAGCTAGGATGATTTGAAGAATATTTGATTGTGACCCATTTTACTCCACCAACCCATTTTCCCCTCCCTACTCTATTCCCAACATTATTATCTTCACCACTAATTGCGAATGCATGATTTGAGTGCCTTCTGAGACAATAAGCAAGTATGCAAAACAAACCAAATGCAAAACAAAGTATAGCAAGAAAATTACACTGCAAACATTACCTTGCTATTTAAGTTGCAAGTTGGTAAGTATACCCTCTGGTTCAATTTCCTTCAATCATCTTTTCGACTCTGGATTGCAAGACAGGTTTGAAAAAGTGGCGTGAGCACCGTGTCATAGAGATTGGAATTTAGTGTCACAATTGGCGCGAAAATTAGGAGAGCATTGTCTGTGCTTAAAAGATACTGAAATCTCTTCCACAACTCTTTCTTCATATTGTCCTACTACAATAATGGCACAATCTTTTTCCTTTCATTGCCTAGATCTGTTCTTCTTACACGGGTCTCAAAGAAGCAGGAAGAATCTATTCAGCAGCAGAAGGAATACATGTTCTTTTAATTGAAGCATCAGCCAGGACTGCATAAAATATTCACGAAACGTTAACAGACATTGGGATTTGTTCCTTCACAAATGAAACACCTTATTATTGACATCATTCTACATCTTATGTCTATAATGTCTACTTATCGTCGTATGAAAATATTATTGTGTGAAGTTCAGGCTGGTCATAACATTTCCGTTCAAATGAGCAGTATTATGTGTGTGGAATAGTGTATTTTCTCAAGCAAATCATTGGGAACGTTCTAGCCATCACAGCTGAGTTCCATAGAGATAGAGTCCTAGAAGCTCTACCAATACTTACATGCAGAAACATGAGTTTGGAATGTTGATTACAGTCAACAATATTTTTCTGGAATTTCCTATTTCATGAAAACATTTAACATACAAATGTAAACCTAGAGTAAGATGATGCACGAGTGGCTTGCCTCAGTATCAAAAAGATACAAAAGAACAATTGTATCTAGAAATTCAACAGTTCTGGATAAGACCATTCTTTGTTTCTGAACCAGACTTTTTAATAGGCCGATCGCAACGTAATTTTTTTAGTTGGGAATTTTGATACATTGTCGTTTATATGCAAGTTTTGAGTGCCAACTTTGAGTGTTGATCTTTTCAATTTCATCATTTAGAGATGTACGCTCATCGGGTATGCATTTCTCAATAATGAAATTGAAAAAATCAACACTCAAATTTGGCACACAAAACGTGCATATAAATTTCTTCTAATCTTTTTATGATAAATTTTCTTGTATTGTCATCAAATTCAAGTTCCTTCATCATGTCCACGAAAGGAGTCAGAGATCTGTTAACGATACCGAGTGCTCCAATAGATAGATTCACAAAATAGGTTTCCCTATATAGAGATGTTAGTTCCATTGGCAACTGTAGATGTTCTCCTCCTTTTAAGCCGTTCGAGAAACGACTGGAATCGAAACCAATTTGAGAACGTAATGAAGAATCAGAGGCAAAAACAATTTTTCCGATTTTGCCCAGCATTGAATTCTTAATTTGATTAAAAAATGTTGCAATAATCTTAAGATTAAATTAGCATTTTTTTCCCATTTTTTCCTTCAATGTTAAAAGCTTGACTAAAGTACATGACTCTGTGGCTAGATCGCTCAGTTGCTGTGTTGTCTATAAATTTACATGTGCAGGATGTAATTCCGTATATGTAAAGGCTACAAAAAGTATATGCTATTATGAAGAGAGTGTTAATTTATTCATGTACTAACTGGACCCAATTGTATAAAAAGACCACCAATGCAGATCAACAATACAATTGCAAGGGGTGGTACCTGGTGTTTTCCGACTGGGGGCTGGCTCTTCCAATGGGTCAACTGAGACAAGGTTAATAGAGTATTAGAACTTCTAACATAAATCCAATAGAAGAGTTCTTCACCTTCCAATTAGGAGGCTAGAATGCTATAGCCACCTCTAGCTCTCCTCTGACATCACCCATGTATAATAGCAATCATTACAGTTATTAGCATTATCCTAAGTCAGTGATTCCTCCTGTGGTCCCTGCGCCCTAAAAGGGGGAAACTTTTAACTGAAAATTGAGCTTTACTAAAGAGGTCTAGATCTAAATTTTCGATTGTTAGGGACAGGTCACTAATTACTTGTGGGGAGGGGGTGGAAGACATCCTCATATATTTGATGGAATCTTTGTCCCCCCTCTCAGATTTATGTAGATATTTTGATCCCCACTCCAGGACTTCAGAAGGTACTCCATAGCCCTCTCTTGCATTGCTCTTTATTTTTCATCCCACCGCCCTCTGAGTGTGCAGAATTTTGGTACTCCCTCCCAGATTTCTTCCACCCTCTCTCCTGGAAGAGTTGATGACCGATCCCTTAGTTAGTAGTTTCTGATAATGTATTGTCTAAGGTAATGCTACCTATCACAGCAGTGAGGGAAATGTTGATTCCTAATACTTTTAGCAACGGTAGCTCTAGATTTCTTCTGCACAATGAATGTAGATTTGTTGCAACCATAGCCATATTTTCAAAGATGAAAATATGATAATCTAACTACTTTAGACTAAACAGTGTAATCAACAGCTCTAGTGCAAATATTACACAGCTTGAGAACTTCACTTATGCACTTCCAAGGTAACTGTAAAGAGCAAAGTAATAAAAAATATTTCCAAAGTTCGAGGTGCTGAGCTCCAATAACGAGCACATCTTTCTACCAAGGAGCTATAAAGACCTGCTTAGAATCCATTGCTAATTAAGAAAGATCATGATATTGAAGACGATTTCGTAAATCCTGGCCAACAAAAGGTTTGACACAAACGCTCGACATTTATGCTCCTAAACAATGCATGTTGGATAAAATTATCTGTCTTCAACGATCAAAATGTTTTCTCCGTCTCTAAGACTGAAAAATCGAAAGTTGTGAATTTGCTATTATAAGTAATTTATATCAAAAAAGTCTTAAGTATAAGATATTCCAATCTATTATGATACTGTCATATATTATTTAACGTCTTTTCTAAACTGTGATGATATTTACAGTCAAGATGTGTGCGCTCTTAAAGTTATCTGTTCGAAATGAATTGGAATGCAACGCAAGTACACTGATCCCTCTTTCTTTCTGGTTATCTGCAATAAACAAGTTAATTGCCATGAGTTGTGTCATTTTCAGGTATTCAATTAAAATTCACAAACACAGCAGTCTACGTACCCTGCATCAGAGATATTCCATCAGGTGTTCAATCGGGCCGCAATTCAAAATTGTGAACAAAGAAGAACTTAACCTAGGCCGAGTATTTCTTGCTGTCATTAATTTCATATCAACACAACGTAATGTGATGCAATTCAATGAAATACGATGCACTGAAATGAAATGCGATGCAATGCAATGCAATGCTTTTTTGCTGCAATGCAATGTTTGTTTTTTGCTCTTCAATTTTCCAACATTAAGTACTCGAAAGGTGTAAATGCAAAGAACATCAGAAAGGTAATACTCAACAGGGGAATTTTTAAAGCACATCTGGGCCTTTTGTGGCCTAGGGGGGTCATTTGAATGGAACTACCCTAGGCTGTCTGAAGGTAATTATGATTTTCCCATAAAGCAATTTGTGGTGCATCTGTAGGACTTTAAATCCTTCAACTGGCCCCCATCCTCGAAAATGCTGCCCTAGAATAAGCCCTCATACTCGAACTTCAAATGTTTTATAACCCCCCACTACAGAAGACGATGAAGGTTTTGTCATAGAATGATGCTTAAATTTAGATTGCTCTTATAACACTAAAAAGAAAAGGAGTTTTGAAAATGAGATTTTATATTCAGAATTTGTCAGATATTGTATATACCCCCTTAGAAAAGTCTCCCATCTAAAAATAATTTTAAAACAAGTCCCCATGGGGCTTATTTGGAGGGTTTACCATACTGCCCAGGTATTGGGAATGAGGTTGTAACTTATGTGATCGTGATGTTGACAATAGAATGGAAACGAGAGTGGAGAGAGAATACCATCAGATGCAGGTTGCAAGTGACTATTATTTACAGCAGTGATATTGTACATTGAGATAATGGCAGTGTACGTTTTCAAATGTTATTTACTTTAGCCCCATAGAACACAAGATATCAAGCATACTAGAGGGTTGATAGTTGAGATTTCCATTTCTGAAACTGGACTTACCGCGCTAATCAGCCAATGTAATCGCTATCACGCCCTACAATTCATGTAAAAGAAAGTAACATTGTTTGTCACTGTAAATTCTTAAATTTGAACTATAATTTTTACTAAGACAAATAAGATTATTAAGAAGGAGTATTCTGCTGAGGTATCACCCAGCTATTGCATCATATGAGGTCATATTTGTAAATGTGGTTCCGTGAATGTTGGTGAAGATGTTAGCTAGTTAATTATCTGGTTATTTATGTCGTTAGCTCCAACGTTTTGTTAGTTGGTCTCCATCTGTGATTGTAAGTCAGTTAGACAGTCATTTGGTTAGTTTATTGGCTTGTTACTTAGTTATTTTGATAGCAAGTTATTCAGGTAATTATTTAGCAAAACAGTTGACTAGCTAAGTAATCAGTTAGTTAGATTGCTAGTAAACTAGTTGCTAGTGTTGTCCTTCGCTCTGATTTCACTACTCGGTTATTTGGTCCACGATCCAAGTTCACCCACTATTCGGTTACTCGGTGAATATGAGTGTGGTCAGATTTTAATGGATCATAGTACAGGCATCATCAGACATAGCAAAGAACATTATTCCGATACCTTGTGGAACAGACTTTACAAGTTCAAAAAGGAGGTCTATCTTTGTAAGATTTGTGCTGCTATTTTCCTTAATTGGATTTCCATGCAGTCACTATCTCTGCCTTAGCCACTTTGCTTTGTACTCTTTGCGCCCATGTCTGGCAATACAACCAAGGTCTATACTCTTATGGAAAAAATTTTATCCTTCTCTTTGTGAAAGCATGCTATTTTCTTGCCCAGATGGAACTTTCTGCTGTACAACTGGAAGTGCCCACAAAGAATCTTATCATTTGAGAAATCTAGATTTTGCATAATGTTTTTACAGTAATTCTGATCCTGCTGTCTGCTTTATGAAGCACCTATTTATTACAGCTAGCGAACGAAATATACATAGGTCTGTGCTTGAAATTATTGATAGCTGTACTTGCATATGGTTGAAATACTGAAATCTTACTTTTTTGGTAGGTGAAAATGATATCGGATGGAGTAAGAGGGCTGTACCACATTGTGAAGTCATCCATATACATTTCAAACGGTCCATTGCTCCAACGTCCCATAGTAACGTAACTGTGATAACTAGTTTCTGCTGTTTTGCCAGTTGCACCCTGTAAATGACATTGAGCTGGGTGAAAATTATGGTTTTACAATGAGCTTCATGAAGTTGTTGGTTTAAAATGATAAGCTGCATTTTGTACCTAAGCATATATGGTTGCCAGCTGATTCTAGTCAAGCGCACTCTTTATTCCAAAGAAGAGATTTACCGCTCCTGGCGCAACTCTCTATTTGACATCCATGCAACGGCAGAACTACTGGGAGCTCGGAGCTTAAATGTTCACAACTTTTTTAACATTTGATGATAAAATAAAATTCGTCCAAAAATATCATTAAAATATGACGATTCTCAAACACATATCATTGACTTCATCTACCCCCTCTATCTACAAGGGGGTTCACGATTTCTACTGAATTAAAGATGCTGTTTCTTTGAGAGGACCATCAAACAAGAGCTTCTTCGCAGTGGACCCTATCTTCTGTATATTAATGGATCACGGCTGGATCAACAGTCAAAGCTGAACACCCTGGAATCAGAGGGGTTATTGTCCCTCGCCATATGGGACAAAAATCTAAAAAGAAATATTTTAGGTCTATTTGTTGTAAATATGGCGACTTCGCAGTAAAATTATATTCATTGCGTGGTAAAAATGTCACTGCGCGGCAAAAGTACAGTCACTGCGCAGACAAACTAACACGGTGACTGCGTAGTAGAAAGTAAAGTGATTGCGTAATAGAAATAAAGTCACTGCACACTACTAGTAAAGAGACTCTGCAGTACAAATATAGTGACTCCGTAGTAGAAATAAAGCAGATTGTGAATAAAGTGATATGCAAAATCGCTATTTTCTACCACACAATCGCTTTACATCTATTGCGCAAGCGCTTTATATCTACTGTGCAGTCATGATTTTTATGCGCAGTGACTACATTGTTAATCCGCAGTCACTTTAGTTTTACTGTGCATTGGGCTTATTTTTGCTACGCATTGATCTTATTGTCATTAAGCAGTGACTTAAGTTTACTGCGCAATGACTTTATTGTCACCACATTTACAACAAATAGGCTTTTGTCACATGTGGCATGGGATCGGTTACTACTACATCTATCTACAAACTGCCATAATGATTGATCACGTGCGCTTGTATAAGATCATTTGACTATAACCAGGTATAAATTGATGAAGGATAGTCTCCGACTTCACTGAGGCTTATGACGCGTGTGAACTAGCCTTCAGCATGGGCTCGTCGTCAGGACAGGTGTGTGAAAGGCGTTATACCTCTAGAAAGCACTTTGTTTGTAAAACTTGCCTTATATCAGCAGGTCCAAAGCTCCTTCGCTAAATAATCTACCACGTCAGCATATAAGTTTATTTTCACAGATACAAATGGTGAGAATAAACAGTGCCTTTGGTGTATATCTTCAAAGACCAACTGTAAAGAATCTATAAACTATACTACAATACTACCACTATACCCCCAATAGTTATCTAAGTACGTAGGATGCGGTTGGCAATATTTGAAGAGTGCCAGCCGCGCTATCAGATGCCACGCCAAGTCTTTGGATGCCACACTCATGTCGTGGGAAATTTTATTCTATACCCCCTTAAAAGCATCATCTTCGCGACATCCCTGTCTCTACACCAAAATCATGTAATGGTAAACAAATAAGATTGGCTATATCTCATTATATAGTTAGAAAGTAAAGCTTCAAAGACATTTGAAGTACTTTCAAAGACGTTATCTGCGAAATACATTTTTCACAAAACAATTATTGTACATTCTTACCGTTTTCCTTGACACTTCTTCTCCATTGAAATATAATATAAGGCCTTCTGACTGACGATAAGTGAATGCTATATTTTGCCATTGTTTTGACCAAGATTCAAGAGATGCATTTCCCCAGCTTACTGACCATGACTGCGAGTAATCCCTTACCTCTGCCAGTATTGCATCCTGCATGCACCCATACATAAGCATTCTGAACCCTTGATGTGATGTCAATACTGATGTTGTGCTCTCAGCTATGGATATGTATACATTTCTACATGAAGATGTAGAGAATCGTTTTTGAGTGCGCTTCAGCAGCCGGAACCAAAGCGAGACAGTCAAACCATAATTGGGCGATGATTGGCAGTTATCAATTCTCCTATCAAAGTAAGAGAGAACATAGATACTAATGGTAACATACACCCTACATAATTACATGATCTCCAAAGGCTATTTGAAGATTACTATTAAAAGAGCTAAATGATACACTTTATCTGAAGAAACCCTGGAGGCTTAGAGATAAACTGTGTACTGTACGTTATATAATTATGTGCCTAGAAAAATTTCACTTGAAGAAGGGCATTCACAAAATTTTATCCCCTTAATATTGTGACAAGATGTGAAATATTTATATCATGAAAACCATAGATAGTTTCATATAAGCGCACGAATAAATAATTATTAGAACGGTCGCGATTATCAATTTTGTAATTTGAAACTATCCTTTCATTCAGAGAAAGCTAGCCATGACTAATAATTTTGGTGAATAGCACAATTGAATCCAGCTTACAAGTTACAGCTAAATCCCTACTACAAAGGAAACTGTTGTCTGATTCCGTGACAATTTGAGATATTAATTCTTTCCTCCAGCACCCCTCAGCCCCTCATCGATACATCCATAATCGTGAAGTGAAAATACGTGCGGGACTAGAACTCGCACTCCTCAAATCTATATGTTAAGTGGTCCACCATTGAGCAATCGGGTCACTTTCTCAATGGTAAATCTTTTGCTGGCACTGCTCCACCCTTAATCTATATGTGTAGTGCTTTTTGCAAATTAGAGTATCTAGTCTTACAAAAAGGCCTGGCTACTCACATAGGACAACCATTTCCAAAACCTGAGATATAAGCGTATAACCCAGACTTTCCTGGCAAATACAGCACACTGTTTGAATCTCCTCTATCTAGAACATTTAGAATCTTGGCATCACCGGTCCTGTAAAATGAATGGCTGGTACTCTGCAGATTCTTTGGTGTTGCAGAATTAAAATCCATATAGAATGCTGCCGTCCTTTCCGCCACTAGAGAATGAAGCAAATACTAGGATGCTGAAATTCTATTATCTTAGAACCACGTAATATTAAGGAATCATGCAACTAATGGCAGCTACATATCGATGATTGCTTTGTATTGTTGTAGCTACGTTTGAAGAAATTTTAAGGGCAACAGCATGAGGCTATTTCAATGTATTTGCTTCCAGCATGCTCATGAATATACCGTAGAATTTGTTCGTGCTGAGACCAAGTGCTTAAAAATCTACATTTTCCATGATTTCAAGTATTTTTAGACCAGCAAATTTATCTTTGTATTGTATTTCACCAAGCAATCCACTATGGTTGAATTTCAAGTCAAAAGTGAGGCTACCAGTGCATATTTTATGGAAAATCTATGCTATGATAAAACTTGGCCAAGTAAATTTTTCACGTTAAGTAAATTTTGTTAAATTTTCTTTCTGGCTTGCGATTAGATGTTAAAAAGGATTATAGCAGGAAAGATGGTAAACCAGGATACAGGAAACTTCCGAGTTTCAATTTTCTCAAAAGTTAACCACAACTTTAGATTTTTTAAATCTACTCTCGTTGTCTAAAACGACGAGGTGAGGCCAACACCATACTAATTTATGTGCAGTATGTTAGCCGTCAAGAACTGAAAAAGTCACATTGCACAAGGTGAATTGCACCTGATGGGAAGAGAAAGGGATATTCTGACTACAGTAATGAATCAGTTGTGTTAAGATATCAAAAGGTTGAGTCATATCATGAACCGTGTAGTCATGAAAGTCGGACTGAGGCTGATTGGTATGACGAAACAACACTCTAAATAAGAAGAAGGCTGAATGTAGAAAAAACTTGAAAAGAGAAGGAACCTGAAATACTATTGAGATCCAATCATATGAGAATGGAGTTCTTGTGGAAGGAAGAACACAGGGAATACGTTTGCAATAAGCTTAACCAGGAACACCTGCCCGAACCAAGGGCAGGGGGGTAAGGTTCATATTGAGGGCACATCATAAACATCTTTGCACCAAAATGATTAAGTCCTTGGACAAGGACAGAAGGGGCAGCTGCCCTCTGCCTCCCCCAGCGTAGATGTCCCTGAGTTTAACAGCAATATAATGTAGGATTGCTTATAAGAGAGCTTTAAAGTAAATAGTAGGAGCTACGAAAAAATGATAGGGTCTTTGGGGGTAAAGAGGGTAACCCGTGGTAAAATGGGCAAATGAGCATTTCTAATATGAACAACTTGTTATCTCTCTTTCATACTTATCTTATGCGATTTCTTATAGAGAGGCATTGTACCAAGCTAAAAAAATGGTACTTTGCACTGTCATGGCCATAAGTCAATAATACTGATGCAAATAATCACTTACCCCCTTTACCCCGGGTTACCCATTTTACTCCAGCAGACCCTATATCAGATGAAACGGAGTTCAATAGTGATCAGCTAGACCAGATCACATAGACCAGAACCAAAACATGAGACATAAGTGATGTTCTAGCGTCAGGTCAATAAGTATGAAGTACTAGAGTTTAAGCATCTAAATCAATCAGAGAAAATAATTTGGTTATAAAAATATTCAATAGAAATGCATGGCTCTTCTATGCACCATGATTGGAAGGAGAGATATATTCCTGAAAGATGGTTGGTGAGCTGCAAACTATGGGAGTGCTTAGTATCGAGCACAATATTAAAGGTATCTAAGAATGCAGCTATGAGGAAGAGAGGGCCATCAACATAATTATCTTGACGTGATAAAAACAAACCTTAAAACATTCTATATTGTTGGCCAAGTAATGAGAAACATACTTGTGGTTCTTTTCATTAAGAAACCTACCAAATATTCGAACGGCAATGCAGCACAAGAAGAGGACTCTTCAAAACTATTCATTATGGTCAATGCTATTAATGTATATGCAGAAGTAATTATAAAAGATGTAGTGAATGAAGTTAAACAAAGGACAGAATTAGGGAGCTACCAGAGTCAACATCTTATCACCTAGCACGTATCGATCGTACGTCTGCATATAGCTACCTTGCAAGGTCTTTTTATTTTTACTTTTCTGATCATCGTTTCAGTGGCACTGGCACGAATGCCACTCCTCATAATGACAAATGATCAAAATGGCACTATTTCTTGCATCAAAACATCATTCACAACGAGAAAACCAGTGCAAAAATTATTATCCGATTTATACGGGGTACAAGCAATTAGGCAAACATGCATTTCAAATAATCGAACAATCAGATGTTAAAGATCATTGATACCTATGTTATTAAGCCTGTATATGGGATATCAATTTAGCTTCATACCTAACACTACCATTACTAGTAGATACCTTGCTCGCTCTTCAAATATTCGGCTAGAATGAATAGCAACAAAATGATAATTCAATGCAAGGCATATTTTAAAATAATTTTGTATACTTAAGAAAATCTCATACATTTGACAGTTTCACAATGGGAGCCATGAATGGTTGTTGTCAAATTTCCTTGGACGCATGCGCATTTATAGCTTGCTTCTTGGTCTAAAGAAATACAAGTTGCTCCGTGTTTGCATGGACTTGATGCGCATGAGTTCTGCAAATGGAAAAGTCATGGTTATTGATAGCATTGAGGAATCGAAGATGAGAAATTAGGGTCTAGGTTATAAAACGGAACAAACCAATTTTATGAACAGCAAGTATTACAGAAAACGCAGTTGAGGAGAAGACTAAAAATCTATAAAACATATGTATTACATGAGTGAGTAAGTATGAAAATTCCCATACAAAATTTAGATGTGAAGCTTAATTTTTGACAGAATGAAGAGCTGTTACAGTGTCCACAAAATATGTCTAACATGCAATCGAGGATTGATTTTACATGTGAAGCATTACATGATATAGCAAGACTGCGCATCCGTTTTTAACGATTGCTAATTAAATCGGAGCTTCGCATGAAACGCACACATGGCTTTTGAAACGATCGAGAAAGGACGCATACCGACTTTTATTCGCACTTGCTCGCGCTCGAATAAGATTTCGCTTCACAGAACTATTATCGTGATAATTATTAGGACATCCAACAGAGATGGCGTGTGTAACAGCATGTATGGTTTTCATATTCATTGGTAGTCTTGTCTTGTACAATGTCAGGAGTTTTATTATTATCATCATAACTAGTAAATGAATTTTATCAGGACATTTCGAGAAAAATTTATTGTCTCTAATCAAGCTTTCGAATTCGCTGAATGTTGGACTTCTATTCATGAGACTCTCTCTCGTTCGTGGTAGCCAAGAATGCCATTTCATCGAGTTTATCCCCTTTATTTGCGTTATGGAGATATACTTTTTTGCTATTTATGTCAAAAAGTAATCTAAAGTTTCCTTGTCTTCTACCATTTTCCGTTATTATAAAGAACTTGGAATTCTCTGGAGTTGTGGTCTGCTCAGAGGATCATAGCGTATTCTAGAACGCGGGAAATAAGTAAACATTTCCCGATCAACATGCTTTCAGGAAAGAACTACCTTATGTCATTTTTACAGTAAGACCATAGTCACTTTGGTCCAAACTCCCACTTCACTCTTAACAGCTTTGATAGTGGTTTATAATTGTTACTTGTATGTACCCTTTTGAACTAGTTTTGAGTTGTAACAATAGAACCCGAAACCAGTGAAAAATTAACTCTACTCCTTACACAATTGCAATGCAAAATCATTCCGTCTTCGAGGAACTTTGTAACGTTTCTAAGTTAAATAGAGGAACTTACACTAAAATATGGTAATGCTTCTTCTGAATTTTCAAATGTTGATAATAAATAGCAAAATAGTAAGGCTGGCATTGAAGGATATCGCAATTAGCGTATTATTTCCAGTATCACCTAAGGACATAACTATTTTAGGGCCTTACCATAACAAAGTAATGAGTTGAATTTTTTCTCTTCACCAGCAATGATGCATTTGACCATTTATTGCCTTCGAGGAGATCACAACTCATTTCACTTGCATTGCCGTTTTGGTAGTAGTTGGCTGATTGGCAGTTTTCTGTATGTGTGCACTCCGACATGCATTTACGGCTCGTATTTGCTGGAATTGTTTTCATGATTTTGTCTGTACTGTTTAAGTACGCTCCAGGTAGTTCATTAAATGCTCGATATTTGATTTCAGGTGTGTGGCAATAATGTCGACTTGGACAATTGTCAGCAAGCAGGGTCCCGGCAATTATAAGAAGCGGAATACTCCGTATCATAACGCTGCGTATGGTGAATCTGAAAGCATACATTGATTACTTTTGAGTATCGAAATATCAGATGGTGTGAATACACGGGTAGTGGAAATGCCCTGAAAGTTACTACTTCGGGGCTTCAAAATAGACGAAATGGATGTTGCAAGGGATCTCTTAGGAAGATTGACTAATCATGAAGTATCAATTAAAAGCAAAATAAATGAAATTGCAGTTATAGTGTAAGTGATTATAAAATAAATGTCTGGTTTGTCTTTATGTAAATGAAAATAGCCTCTGGGGAGAAGTACAACTTTATTGAAGTAAAATTCAAGATGTATAATTGACGGGTAGGCAGAAATGCGGTGGTTGGAAGAAAATTCAACAACTAATAAATGGCGAAGGAGAACGATTATTGGGTACTCAAGAGTACATCAATAGCTTCGTCAGAAGGAAAGCTATTTGTAGCTATAAAGGGGTGAAGGCAATTTCCTTTGCAGCTCCTGTTTCTTTTCTTCCAGTTATTCCTTGCTCCTTTTGCGCCAGCTAGTGGAAAATGAGATTTTCATATACAGAGTTGAGTGTTTCATAGATTTTCCCATATTTTATACTCAGTTTCAGTTTCCTCTACACTGACTGCCCCGCCCTCGAGAGGACCTCACCCTTTCAGTCATTTATGCTTTAACCCCCTCCCCACAAACTGGCCAACTGCCTGAGTGGGCAACGAATTCTCTAAGAATTATGCTGGTACATTCGTTATCAAATAACGCGATATCATAAATAATAAATTCCCATCAAAGTACAAAACGACATAGATACGTATGCGGGCTAACACAGCTTGTTAGTACAGTATAACAGTACGTTTTTTAACACACTTCCAGGAAACTCCGCTTCGATTGAAAATATATTCTGTGTGTGGATCAGGGTCTCTTTAACATTGCATTTGGGTGAGCAATTGCACCTTAATCCCTAAGATTTGCTTCTTCTTCTTTCATAATATTTATCCATAAATCTTTATCAGGATGAATACATAAGAATATAAATTAAAATATATAAGCATGTTACAATATAACTTAAATAAGCTAATATTTACGATGTAAAAGTTAATAAATGCTGCTCTTGCTAGAGACGGTGCTTTGGGAGAGTTACAAGTTTAGCGGGTACTCTTCCAGTTTTCTTTTAAACGCGGAAATTGTGGGACTGTTTCTTATTTGGAGGAGCATCTCATTTTACAATTTAGCCGCAGCATAGTAAAAATTTCTGTAGGAAAATTCTAGGTTTTGTTTTAGGATACTACTATCATGGCAGATTCTTGTCTCATATGCGGATATCTGAGACCTCTAGGTGAATTTTCCTTGTAGACTCTCAGGACATAACTTGCTCAATATCTTATATGTCATTACAGCCTTATCATATTTTATAAGGTAAAGGACTGATAGCCGGTTGCACACCCACCCATCCTTTGACTGTGCATTTTCAATTAGCATATGAACCCTGTCTTGGAGGTACTGTAAATGAGTGAGTGAGTGAGTGAGTGAGTGAGTGAGTGAGTGAGTGAGTGAGTGAGTGAGTGAGTGAGTGAGTGAGTGGATGGATGGATGGATGGATGGATGGATGGATGGATGGATGGATGGATGGATGGATGGATGGATGGATGGATGGATGGATGGATGGATGGATGGATGGATGGATGGATGGATGGATGGATGGATGGATGGATGGATGGCTGGCTAGCTGGATGAATAGATAAATGGCTTCTAGATTTGTGTTTTAACACATTATCAAGCAAATAATAATTTTTGCTAAATGCAGTCATAGAAAGAAGCTTATTATACTTTGCAAAGACAAACATTAAACATTCATAAGGAATTCGACATGCAGACAGAACAAAATTAAACATAATACAATTTTCAAGAAGCTATTTGAATATGTTCCTTAGTGCCGCTCAATGTAGATTAATACATTTTCAATACCACATGCAGAAAAAGAGCTGCTACCAGGATACACTGTTATGACAACCCAATTTGTGGCATTGTAGATAAGGACAGTTACCATGAATACTAAGCACAAATATTTCCATTCCATTGGTGCCACCATTAGTTCTAACTGTGGCATTCAATACGAAAGAAAATCCAACAGTCGCCTAGTCAAACTCTGAATACATGATTTTTTATTTGACACCATTTTCTATAACTCTGTCCCATCTAAAGATGATTGACATGTAAATTTGATTCTAGACATCTGCTTCCGTCAACTCAGGCCCGCGACTATAGCACCTACGGGGGCTCTAACCCAGGGGTAAAACTAGTTAAGCCACAGCTGTCCGGCATCACCAGTGATAAGAATGTGGAATGTTCTAATAACTTCTTTAGTTGATTGTATACTAAGCAACTCTGGGGAGTTTCATTTCTGTCCTTCCTTCGTTTATTCCAATTACACCATGATATTATGATATTCACAGGAACAATATGAAGTTTGTGAAAAATGAGCAAAATTAAATGTTTAATAGTTTTTACCCCATCTTTTGTCTCAGTTCTTGGGGTATGATATACAATTTCAATGATCTGGCGACGACCTTCCTTTGTCGGACATTATGTTTCACTCCCCTATCAAGTCAATTATTTGCTTCACCATTGCTTAGGACCCCTGTCGTTCTCCTCGAGAGGATAGAAGTGCTTTTTCTCTTGCAAATTGTGAAACTGCTCTATTTTTGCAGAGTAGATCTGCTTATAATCATTATTAAGATTGAAAGTAACCCCTCAGTGAATCTGGCTGCGCTATTTAATTTGCTTCTAAATCTAAAGAATATCGATACATCAAAGCCATATCCGATTTTAGCAATTTTTAGTTAACCAATCTTTCCTATTAGACTATTAACTTTGAAAATTCCTGGTTGAGCGCCTGCAGATGTAGTCATCAGCATCGATATTACGCTGCGCTACAATCTTTTTGTAGAGAAAGCAGCTGCTTATTTTCACTGTTTCGTTCTCTTTACATGTATTCACACATTGAGCTATCGATTAACGATAAAGTATGAGAGATGGCAAATGCAAACAATAACATGTGATAATTGGCATATCTAATGTACAGCACGATATCATTGAATTCATCTATATCATAACAGATTTGCCAAGGTACCTGTGCAGATATTTAGGAAGCTCCAGAGAGCTAAACAGATTATATATCTGTCACATCAAACAACTGAATTGTTATTCTAACTATTATTCAAAGGGATTCAAGCACAGTAAATACAGTTAATTTTAAGATGAAAACTGTTATACAACAAGGTGAGAATCGACCGACTTCATTATCATTTGATTCAAAAGAGAGCTATGAAATAGGAATAACTGGACATTGCGCTGTCAATACGAATACCGAGAAAGCATATGCTACTGACTATTTACAAAATGCGAATTGAAGATGAAGATAATGTTGTATATTCTTACTCCATTGCCGCTGTACCAGGCTGACTTGTCTTTCTGTCAGTTGCAACTGACTTTCTTTTTCAGCTTTTGCTTATATGGTCATTTATGATTAACAGTAATTTCAAATGCTAATTTTCAAGCTTGGGACGTTTATAAATAATGGATTAGATAACCTGCAATCGGTTCAATGACATGGCTAAATCATGACGCCTGCAGTTACACTGCAGTTTTGTATGATTGTGTAATCCCGTTAATTTGGATATGTATAGATTTTCGCGCAATAGATAATCCTTTCCGAGTTGGAACTATCGTCGGACGATTAGGCCGGATATCAACTAGCTTAGAGAAGCACTTCTATCTCCCTGTGATGCTATGTGCATCGTATTTGTTCGAAGGAAACTGAAGAATGCAATTGTACTGAAATCACCAGGTTTCACCAGCAACATATGCTCTTTTACAGCTTAAATAGAGCTGTATAGTAGTTCCAGAGGAAATTCACTCAGGTTGAATGGCAGGGACGTAAGTCGCTTTGCCGAACCAAGAGCTAATATTGAATGAAATAAGAACGATAATTTTGAATATGTTGTGTATGAATTGCCGTTTGTCTATTTTCTACGATCAGTGCAACATTGCTCCATTTAAGACTTTGGCAATTGCATGAATCAATTCTGATATATATTTTATGAGCAATGTTGTCTAAAATATTGAAATCAATAATGAATTATTAACTGGTTCAGCTTATGAATTCTTTTATATTCTGCACCATAGATATACAATCTGCTGACCAACGAGAAATTTTATAGAGCTTAAATAAAGAGTGAGTTGCGTGATGAGCAAACTATTTGTCGAGTGAGCTGTGAGCTATGTGTTGAGTGAGCTTAGTGATGAGTAAGATAAATGATTGAACTAAATGAGGTAGCTAAGTGATGAGCGGGCTAAATGAGTGAGCTAAGTGAGCGAGCAAAGTTCGCTAAGTACTTAGTGAGTAGACCAATTCAACTGTCAAGAGCAATGAAGAAAGTCGCAAAAAATCACGCATGTTCCAAAAATACAGCATCAAAGCATAGGTTCATATAAGTCCACTTATCATTATGGCTCACATCGTGTGTTTTTAGCTATTTTAGCAAGATTTCTGTACAAGAAGCTAAAAAGAAGCGGCTTGAATTTTCTCGATTATGGCACAAACTGGATTGTTTATGTATGATTCCTATGAATACCTACACTCTTTAATATATCATAAAAGCCATTTTGCTAAATTTAGGATTAACTTTAAATTTGTATTATTGCTCACACAAGCAATATTGTATTAGCACCTAGACTAGGGAACCTCTGACAAGATTTGTTTGGAGGGTGTGTAGAAAGAATGAGCTTGAGCCATATCCATTTGAGGCACGTACCCGCCATACCCTGTAACTAGCGACATTCGTTCTCATTGGTAAGAAGCCACATTTTAATGCCTGTCAATTTGACTGCTTAAAGTATAAGTCTTCTCCAGTTGCAACACAAGCTTTTATAAGATGGAAAATGGCGTACCCCAAATTCATGCTCTGTATGTTCGGGGAAATTGTCTGTATTCAACGATCAAAACATCTCAAAAATCATGCCAAAAATTACAGGAGGTTTGTGCAATTTTAACTACCTCTATACCTCTTTCATTGGCATGCGCCTGATTATGTCAAATTATATGATTCGATATCTTGTGTAAAGAGTTTTGGTGATGTATACAGTCAAGCAGTGCGCACTCTGACAAAGTTACTTACTCCAAACGAAATAGAATACAAGTTTACATATAACATCTTTCTCTTTCTTCCTGTTTATCTGCAACGAAGCGAAGTAATTACTGTGAGTTACATAATGGTCAATTTTACTTCGATATTTGACAACAGTGCATGCTCTCTACATGCTCTGCGTTGAATGAAATCAGAGTTATGGGGGAATGATACGTGATAAATGCTGCAAAAGTAGTAGGCCCACATTTCGTTCTCGACTAAGCAGCGAGTTTGTTTGCGTCATTAGCCAACGCGTCTTGTTGCAAGATGCATCTATTTTCACCATGTTTCTATGCAACTCATAGTTGCCAAGTCTTTCGTATTCCGCTGGAGACTCAATCATTTCAAAGTTACTGCACCTATTTAAAATTCATCTGAAAAGGCATTTGATGAGCCTTGATAATTAATTCAAGCCCCCTCAAGAACGACTCCCTGGAAGATCAGATTAATTAATTAATATTTTATATTCTTAGTTTTAGATTTTTACGTTGTATTTTACTGAAGGGATATCGTTGTTTGAATGAATTATATTATATATATTACCTTCAGCCGACCTCCAGTCGACCTCCAGCCGACCTCCAGCCGACCTCCAGCCGACCTCCAGCCGACCTCCAGCCGACCTCCAGCCGACCTCCAGCCGACCTCCAGCCGACCTCCAGCCGACCTCCAGCCGACCTCCAGCCGACCTCCAGCCGACCTCCAGCCGACCTCCAGCCGACCTCCAGCAATAGCAAAGTGTTGGACAATATCAATTATTTATTTCATTTTGAAAAAAGCACCTAAAACTTATCTTTCTGGAAATATACAGCAACTTGGCAATTCTCATCCGTTCATCATCAATCCCCTGTTCAAATCTAATCATTCTTAGAACCATTGTTTTCAGATATTGTTTGTTTTTTAGACATTACTGTGTATTGATGGTCTCCTTAATAATTCCCCTCCAAACGCAGCATCAGCCCCAACCCCACCGCTTAAGTCCGCCACACTGCTACGCCCATTTCTCTATGCTTTTCATAACCAAAACTTGGCAACTATGCAATTCCATCTGGAAACCGAGTTGCTGTGGAGAAAATCACAGCCCACAACTGTTGCTTCTGAAAAAGATTACCTTTCATTCACAAAGACGATCTTTTAAATGCACCCTTGTTGGGTACATTTTCAATTTTTTCAATGTATTCCTCCAAGTCCCTGGCCGAGAAATGAATTTTTTCTAAGATATTGAACATGCAGTGCAGTGCCTATTGCTTTTCTCACGTCCTCATATACAATGGATCTTTCCTGGACCACTCTGAACTAATCAAACGAGATGACCGTATTTCTTCGTTTAAAAAGACATCTTTTTACACCATTGCACTGAGCCAGCACTCAAATCTATCCCATGGCTTCCATTTCGAATCTGGCATTTTTTTGCGAAACCACGAAGAAGCATTCTGACCCCAGTTCAAAAAGCGACAAGCAGCAAAAGAAGATGACAGATTTTCTAAAACAACTCGGGCCCTAGAAATACTTGGGAACTTGTTTACAAAGAAAGGGTTGTAGTACGTGTTGTGCTTGCAAATTGGCTATCTTCTCAATATAAAAAGTACGTGGAAGAAAGAGAAAATTGAATCATGGTACATTGAGTATTCATACTACTTCCCAAAGGTAGGATGATGCAAGGGTAATTCATCATTACCTTTAGATTAGAAAGTTGCGCAATGTAACAATACTCATGAACCAAGCTCAAGCCTGTGTTTTCCTTGAAAACTGACAGTTTCCTCTTCAGCTGGCATACGGACTTGTCAGACGATCATTTAAATATTAGGAAAATGCAATTTTGGTAATGTATAGTTAAATACCAAGTTAGCCTTATAAAGCATTCATGGCTTGACGAAGGATAGTGAAGTTAACACTTCTTGCGTTTTATAATGAGTACATTTCAACATTTTTTGCTAGTAATGCTCTAGAACATTGTTGGGTCAAAAGGTATCACCAAACTGGATTTCTATGATAATATGATGGGTGCAAAAGCCTCCATCCAATTCATCGCTTCTGTGTGATGAAGTAAGTACTTATCGTTTGCTCTGTTAAGTATGGTCCAAGAATGACCTATCGTGTATGCAGCAAAAAACAAACACTGCTCCGCATCTTCAATGTCTTAGAACTCATTCATCTGTCGGCTTAGGACTCGGAGGCATTCATTGAAAATGTACTCAACGAGGGTGCAATTAAAAGCTTGTCTTTGTAAGTAAAGGTAAACCATCCTCAGAGGTGAAAGCTGTGGGTAGAGATCTTCTCCACACTAATTCCGTTTCAAGATGAAATTGCAAACAGATGTAGTGAAAATAGAAGTATCGTTTTGGGTAGTGACACAATATAGAAGTATCGTTTTGGGTAGTGACACAATATAGATAATCTATTCTGTTGTGAAGACTTTTTGTAAACAAATCTGCTGATTGGTCGAATACAAAATTTTGCCCTGCTGGCATAGCGGGTGAAGATGTGCAATGCTCTTCACCTCAAATTCTTTCATGAAAGAGGGTTGATAAGCAGAATATGCATAGATATCAGTACCTACCGTGTTGATCAGCCATTGTAATCAAGATTGCGTCCTGCAAATCAAAGAAAAAAGAGAATCACTTTACATTTCAATTGTAAGTAGCTAGAACTGAAATACACTTTTTACCAATTCTGAAAATAACATGATTAAAGTAAAGGATCCTTTGCCCAGAACGCCTTGTTCATGTCTTACATGCACAGAAAATCAGTTGTGACGAACGTACAATATCGCTTGGGACTCTTCCAAAAAACATAAGAAGAAACAACTTTCCTCTACATATTATCATCGCTGCTACATACACGCATCCCTCTTCTCCTAGAACAATTTTGGTTTGTTTATGGGACATTCGAATTTGGCGTGTACGTGAAATTTTCCCATTATCGTTTTATCTCTCCCACAACTCAACATTGTTTCAGGAGAGGAGGGGGATGACAGTTCACTGCAGAATACAAAAAGTGCAAAATACCCAGGACTTTTGGCGACTATTTTAGCTCCTTGCATGTTGGTGAAAAGTGAGTTAGTTAATTAGCAAGGATGTTAGCTAGTGTATTAGTGAATTAATTGGTTAGGTAATTAGTTAGTTAGTTGGTTAGTTTGTTACTTAGTTGGTTGACTGGTTGGCTGGTTGGCTGGTTGGCTGGTTGGCTGGTTGGCTGGTTGGCTGGTTGGCTGGTTGGCTGGTTGGCTGGTTGGCTGGTTGGCTGGTTGGCTGGTTGGTTGATTGGTTGGTTGGTTGGTTGGCTGATTGGTTGGTTGACTGATTGGTTGGTTAGTTGGTTGGTTGGTTGGTTGGTTGGCTGATTGGTTGACTGGTTGGTTGGTTGGTTGTTTGTTGGTTGGTTGGTTGGTTGGTTGGCTGGTTGGCTGGTTGGCTGGTTGGTTGGTTGGTTGGTTGGTTGGCTAGTTGGCTGATTGGTTGGCTGGTTGATTGGTTGGTTGGTTGGTTGACTGATTGGTTGGTTGGTTGGTTAGTTGGTTGGTTGGTTGGTTGGTTGGTTGGCTGATTGGTTGACTGGTTGGTTGGTTGTTTGTTGGTTGGTTGGTTGGTTGGTTGGTTGGTTGGTTGGCTGGTTGGCTGGTTGGCTGGTTGGCTGGTTGGCTGGTTGGCTGGTTGGCTGGTTGGTTGGTTGGTTGGCTAGTTGGCTGATTGGTTGGTTGGTTGGTTAGTTGGTTGGTTAGTTGGTTGGTTGGTTGGTTGGCTGATTGGTTGACTGGTTGGTTGGTTGTTTGTTGGTTGGTTGGTTGGCTGGTTGGCTGGTTGGCTGATTGGTTGGCTGGTTGGCTGGTTGGCTGATTGGTTGGTTGGTTGGCTGATTGGTTGGTTGGTTGGTTGATTGGCTGATTGGTTGGTTGGCTGATTGGTTGGTTGGTTGGTTGATTGGCTGATTGGTTGGTTGGCTGGTTGGTTGGTTGGTTGGCTGATTGGTTGGTTGACTGATTGGTTGGCTGGCTGATTGGTTGGTTGTTTGTTGGTTGGTTGGTTGGTTGGTTGGTTGGCTGATTGGTTGGTTAACTGATTGGTTGGTTGGTTGGCTGATTGGTTGGTTGGCTGGTTGGTTGGTTAGTTGGTTGATTGGTTGGTAGGTTGGTTAGTTAGTTGTCTAGTTAGCTAATTAGTTTGGTGCTAGCTGGTGGTGAACAGCTCCAGAATATGATCCACTCAAGCTAGCTAAGCTGACAGTGAATGGGGTCGCACTTTGAGACCTTTCACCCTTCCAGTTGGTGATACTAGTTTGGAGTTGCAAGCTACTGAATGGGGTACTGGAGCTCCACAAACGCTTTTCCAGTATATGTTTTCAATGCAGTATTAATTTCACTTGTTTAAATGCTATCCAGGTATGGTGTTGATGGTCACCATTACTAGTCCATTGCTGCTTACCCACTGCTACCTACCTCCTATAGATCTTGACACATGATCACCCTCACAGTCATATTAAAGTGAACGTCAATATAACTAGACATCTGGAGAGAAGCCTTTGCCAGTTTGTTCAATGATCTCATTATTGTTTGGACATTTTACTATGAATCATCACCCACATCTGAAATTCGTTCCGATACCACTGACTATAAGCAATTGGATCTTTAAGAGATTCTGCATGAAGTCCTACTTCACAAAGCAACCAATATACTAAGAAATGATAGCAAAGTCAACAACCCAATGACCTGGAGAGAACTGTAATGAAGTAAGTAGCTCTTCAATGCTGTTTTCAATCATATATATATATACTCAAAATAGGTTAACAACCTACATTCTACATATCGTTTTCACAGTACTACTGGTCGTGCTCTTTGATTTATCAGACACCTACTTATGACAGCGAACAAACTACTAGTACGCAGGTTTACACGGGCATAATAAAAGATTGCTGTTTTTGTAAATGCAAATGGAAGGAACTTTGATATCTTACTTCTCTGGTAAACGAACTTGATGTCGTCTGGAGTTAGACACTTGTACCACATAATGAAGTCATCCATATACAACTCAAGGCTTCCATGGACCGTATGTCCCATATAAATGTAACTGCCATAGGAATCAAGTGTTGATTGGCCGGTTACGCTCTACAAATAATATTGTACATGACGAAAATTAGGAAAAATCCTTTATGGCTTTAATTTCTAATGTGTCTTATGTTCAACTTGGAAAATTAACTTAGTGAATTTGCTGTGTATCAACAGCACTCACAGTTGCTTACGCTTTGAAAAAATCATGAAAATCTAGCAATCGATCCTATCACAGTACCACAGTAGTCAATAAGAAACACTGATAGAGTTGGGTGTAAAAACAACTGGAATGAATGTAAATTTGCTGATAGATCCACGATAAGCAAGTATGGTACAAGAAACAAGACCAACCTCCAAATCTCAAGGCTACATCTAGACTTCAATAGAAAAAGTTTTAACTACACTGGTCTAGAAACCTGGAACTCTATCCCAACACACGTGAAAGAGTCTGTAGCAATTCCATTTTTAGTTACCTTATGCTCCACTTCACTCACTCATTCATTGCGTGTTTTTCTACAGTTCATTGCCATCATTTCCTCTCGACTAACATCACACTAACATTCCATTGCGTCATAGCACCTTGCTCTTTGTTCAGGTCTAATTTCACACATTAGTTTTTCTTCAACACATTGCCAAACTTTACCTAGCCTTACCTTTCCAACAGAGATTTTTCTTACTTCATCTTTATACGTAATTCCGGGAAGCAAATGTATATACCAAATCATATTTTGTAAATAGTCTATTGATTTCTATCGTGGTGAAGATTACACACACAAATACGACTTACTGTCTACCAGCCTGCAACGTGCATTTGTATAAAGTAAAGAGAAGTACAGTGGTGAGATCGTTCTTTTAATTATAACAAGAACTTTAAGTCTCGGTTCTAAAAATTAAAAACAATACAATCAAGAATTGCTAAAAGTCTAGTACACTAACTCGGTTTGAGAATGGGTTAAAAAATCATTTTCTAAGCTGAAGGAAAAAGCTATAATAAAACTATTTTGCCCACGAATCCATGGAAGAACAGTACTGGTATTTTTATATATCTGTTTATTTACCTTATTCACTATATCTATAATTAGGACCCTTATTTGTAATTATGATTTTTGCACTTTTACTGAATTGATGTCGTGATCAAGTAATAAATAATAAAGTTTCAGTTATATTCCAACCATGAATACTATCATGAAAGCGCCTCACGAACAGAGCCATCCCGAGAAACATTATGGAGCGAGTGTGGTCGCTTTGGCTTGCCGACCAGAGTCAGAACCGCATATAGACTTGTATATAGTGTTGACACGACAGATTCATACCAAAATGGGTGGCATAGCCAATTATGGTGCCTTCTTTATCAATAACTATGAACATTCCAAGGGGTAATGCTTTTTGATTTCCTTTCAAAGCATTCAGCTTATTAATTGCAGGATTAAAATTCAAATTAAAATTCTTCTTTTTACTCTCAGCTTCAGCTTATTTACAAGGGTTCCCAGAGCGTGAATGGTCCTCTACGTCAGCCTGTCTTGTGTATTCCTCAACACCTACTTCTCTCACATTTTCTCTGATGCTATACATGTACCTTCTCTTTGGTCTACCCCTTTTCCACTTCCCAGTGGTACCATTGCCGGCATTCTTTGCCCTAAATAACGTCTCTTCCTTTTGCTCACATGTCCATAACATCACAGTCATATTAGCTTTTGCTACACTTTATCGTTTAGTTAAAATCTAAAAATTGAAAGAAAGTGGAAAGACTTTTTAAGGAGTCATCTGGGATATTTATACTTCAGAAACAGCTATGGCATACTCTTACCGTTTCTTTTGAAACTTCTTCTCCATTGAAGTATAATGCAATGCCTTTTGAGGGAGAAAATGTGAACGCTGCATTTTGCCATTGTTTTGACCAAGATTCAAGAGATGCATTTCCCCATTGTAGATTCCATAGCTGTGAGTAGCCCCTTATCACCATGCGTAGAGCACCCTGCTTGCACCCCCTTAAACTGATTCGAAACCCTTGATCAGCTGACGCTGACGTGGTGCTCTCAGCAATAACTATGCTGTCTCCTCCACATCCAGCTGCAGCTAAGTATCTAAGCTGAGAGCGCTTCAGCAGTCGGAACCAAAATGAGACAGTCAAACCACCATTGTATGATGATTGGCAGTGATCAATTCTCCTTTCAAAGTAAGAGAGAACATAGATTTTAACTTTAAGTTCAGTTTTATTTTTGTACTCAGATGTTCAAGTATTGGAAATGGAATTGATTTTAACTTCGTCAATTATCATATCATCTGAATTGGTGCAATTTCCAATGCTCTGTATCGTCAAACGTGAAAATTCAACTTGAAGATTGTTTTCATATGTGCTTAATGATACATTTCAATTAATTTGTTAATGAAGAGTTGCAGTTAGAACAGCTACCATACAAAATAAGCTGCTTTGGCCAGGAGCTAAAATAGGAGATTTTTGCAAATCCATATTTATGTTAAAATTTAACGTGGTTTTCTTTTAGAATTACATAATGGGGATGGTATAAATTAATAAATAACACATTACATGAGTGGCAAAGTAACAAAATTTAATTTAATCTTAAAGTTAATAATTCTGAACATATATTTTTTATAAGAAATCGGCTTTTAAGAAAGTAGTACTGGACTGTTCAAAAAGTTAAGAAAGGTCAGTAATGGATTTTTGAGGCCTAAGAAAATCGAGAAGTCTAGCGTTCCAATATTTAATCAAAATAATCGTTGCTTTTGCTTAATTTATGTAGATTTCTTGTCGTAGCCTGTTTAGCAGAGTGGTTTGTTTTGTGTTGAAATCATGAGAAAGCTAAGAAAATTTCAGTTCAATTCTTATAGAAGAAAAGTTTGTATGTATCATAACACATGTGCATAAATTTTGAAATGTCGATAATTTGATAGTGAAATGTCAAAAGAGTTTGGCCATCCTGTTGAGCGTAGTATAGTCATGACGTAACTATATATACAACTCTATATACATTGAAAAGACTTGTATAGTCGTGTATCAAGAATAGAAAACACAGCACATTTTACTTAGCATAGCTTTAATTTTGTCTTAATTTTGAGGCTAGTCGTATTCCTTATTGGAGGATGCAAATACTCTCAATGCGTGAATTCGAGTGAAATGAAGGTAGCCTTTTGCAATTCTGTTTGAAAGTGTTAAATATTCACTCGACTTAACAGCAAAGTGCCGCAAGTTGTATAGTGAAAAGTTGATAGCATTCGGCCGTAGCTTTGAAGTTCCCATTTGTCTCAAAACTCAAAGTCCCTTTGCTGCAAGGCCAACATTTTTCATGCTAAATGCAAGTGAATTTTAGACCCTCCATGTCCTCATGGGTACATCTGTAATCCTATTTTGCAAATCTCAACATTTAGCTATTTATAAAGACTCAAGCCAGTAGCCAAGGGGGCCTGGGGGGCAAGATCCCTTGGACTTGTGAGATTTGACTCTGTGCCTCCCCTAAAGACATGAATTATATAGATATATGTATTACATATATTGACTGCGCTCCACTTGTGAATTCAAGCTGGCTACGGGCATAGAAAGACTTGCGTACTTACATAGGGCAAGCATTTCCAAGACCTGAGATATAAGCGTATGACCCAGACTTTCCTGGCAAGTACAGCACACTGTTTGTTTTTCCTCTATCTGGGACATTTAGAATCTTGGCATCGCCGGTCTTGTGAAATGAATGGCCAGTGTTCTGCAGATTCTTTGGTGTTGCAGTATTGAAGTCCATATAGAATGCTGCCGTTCTTTCCGCCACTAGAGGATAAAGCAAAACTTTGAATGTTTAAATTTTATTTATCCTATGGGCATGCATGTTAACCCATCAAGCGATATACTATTATTTAATTTATTTTATTAATTAATTTATTTAGTTTAATTTATATATTAAAGCTACGATTTTCGTCTTTTGTCCCATTCAGGGACTTCCCTGTTGTTTAACTTGCATTAAATTAGCTCTCGGTGAACCATGGCATCAATTGTAGCAATCTGACCGTCAACTTGGCACAGGTACAACAGGTTTGTTACCAGCGCCTCTTTTCTTAAGCATTTACTATGAAGCTGGCGCATATCGGGGCCTTGCTAATGAAATGGCGCCGTGGTACACTGATCGCTTCGTTGTGTTATTTTTCTTTTGTTTTCATGCATGTTTCAATGAATTATAAATGCGGCTCGTTGTCAGAATCAGATTACTTTATGTCCATTTCTGCTACGAGTGGCATAGGAAGTTGTAAACTTAAAAGTTAGTTTAACTTATTAGTAAAAAGCAAACAAATGATGTACATTTATGAGTACAGTTATAACTCTGTTTTGAATGCTTGCTTGAATCTTGCAAGCGTCTTTTATGCAAACACCAATTACTTCGGTTTACATGGATCTAAGTCAGGAATTTTCAATCTCGAGAGGAATATCACTCAAAAAAATCTTGTACACTTTGTTACAAATTTACAAAAATTCACAGAAAATAGAAAAGTGACAAAGGTACATAAATCGGAGACAAATAATCATAACAAAATCACAGAAAACAGAAAAAATCACCAAAAATCACAAAAACCTTAACATATTTTTACCAGTATTACACCCTTGGGCATTCTAAGGCCTGCGAAGGACACTTTGTGGCTCGCCAGTAGACAACCCCATCCATAAGTAACTTCTCTATACTGTAAAATAGTTTAGGCTTACCAGGTTCTGACTAGTGCAAATTCTACTTAGTTGAGTGTACCTTTGACATGCTCAATCAAAAGATTTGACGGATCTAGCCCAAGCTCCTAAACGGTTGACCATCCCTAAGTTAGTTCTTAGGCTCTACAGTTGTGCACTTTGGGATAATAGTGACCAATATTTATGATATTTGTCTTCTCTTGCTTGCTAGATATGTTGCATCCCAACAACTCGTCACAATAACGATATACTGAAGCATCTAGTACAATTTCCTTCATTCCTATAACTAAAAAGTATGATTTCAAGATAAATTCTCTTTAGAAACTGTTTAGCGTGCACTTTCTTGTTGATTAACGCCCTGCCTTTTTGCATGCCTTGAAACCATAGAAAGTCGCAATATAGACGAAAATTTTCAAGTGTTTATGTATGCACGTGTAAGGAGGAGAAGTTAATTCATAAGATGATTTGAGTTTATTTATGCAAGAATTGAAACATTCGAGACTCGAGGGTGTTGACCAAGAAGTGAGAAGCTGAGTTTGGCCCTATTGATCCCGAGAGGAAATGGCATTTAGAGCAGCCAAATAATAGAACGGCAATGCAGCATCGGATGAGGAGTATTTTGAATTATTCTTTATCATCAATACTTTCAAAAGTATATGCATATGTGTATACAGAGACAAGCACGTATGAAGCTAAGAATGAAGCTGAGTTATCATATTAAAGCATTTACATTTGTAAGCCGATAAATGCAAGCTAACCGGTTCTGATTTGTTTCAACACTTATCTCTCATATTTTTGTCCTTTTACGTTTCACGCATATTACCGATAGTTATGTAACTTGAAAATAAAGTAATCAATGATTGTAGTCATTAATATTATTGAGTTGAAATGCTTATTCAAATTCACAGTCTTGCTATGGAAGGTTTGACTCAAAGGGCTGCAGGGTGGATCAATATACAACGTGGTTGAAAGTTTTCAGAAGATTTTATCGCCCAGGGTGTGTCGTTCATATATTTATATAAGCTAAGCTGCTAGGTCTTTTGCTGTTGCATCTCCGGTCCTCGATTCAGTGGATTTGCCAAATTACTACCCTTCCTGTACAAGTAATCGAACAGGCAATGTTTCTTGCAGTATACAATCAATCATAACGAGAAAACCAATTGTAAAACTAGCACGGCATAGTATATAGTACGGAATAATGGACTGACATTAAATGATGCAATTCAAAGCATCAAATAATTAGCTATTAAATACCATTGATACCTGTATTGTTAATTCTCTATATGGAACATCAAATTAGCATTATTACTAGTTAACAACTTAGCCAATGCTTTATTTATTCTTCAATTAGTGAGGTAGGTGTTCTCTGACAACAACATCATAACTGGTGGAAGCATATTTTAGAATAATTTAAAATAAATAAGAATATTGAAGAGGACTTCATACATTTGACAGTTTCGCAATTGGAGCCATGAATGGTTGTTGTCAAATTGCCATGGACGCATGCGCATTTATAGCTTGCACCTTGATCTAAAGAAATACACGTTGCTCCGTGTTTGCATGGATTTGATGCGCATGAGTTCTGCAAATGGAGAAAAATTTGTGTAAATGGTTTTTAACTACATTCAAGAATAGAAAGACAGATATTAGAGTTTTGTTATACAAGTAAAAAAATTTAATGGAAGCAAAGCATTACATATGCTTCATAAAGTCAAAGATTACGAATGAAATGTGTTAGCTAGACAAATAACTTGGAAAATGCTTATTTCAAATATAGGCATGATACTTAAATGTTGACAACTTTGTGCGCTGTCATATCACAGTGTTTACTAGATACTGTCTAGAATGGAATCGAGAGTATTTTCTATGCATCCAGAGCTAACCAGCTAAAATCATCAAGTTCCTGGTCCGAACTCTGTTTTCACTCTTGACAGCTGTACAAGTGGTACACAATTTGTCCTGGTTTGGTCATTGTTTGAACTAGTCTGGCATGTTAGCTTGTGAAATGAAACTCAGTGGAAAAAGTAAGCTTATTCACTCAATAAATGCTGCTTAAAATTGTTCTGTTTTTATCGAACAGAGCTACGTTCCTAAGTCATATTAGGACAATTTACACAGGAACGGTTCCAAATGGAAACGTACCCATATATGTACGGATAGGCCATTCGTTTACAAAGGAACTAATGGAATCGTTCCAACAGAACCTCTAGCCGTACCCAGATGGGTCCACATATAAAGTCGGCCGCACCTGGAACTGTCCCTAAAAGTTTTCGAACTCTAGTATACTCCCAGAACGGTTCTCGTAAGGCACGCTTAGCAATGAGGCAAGGGGATGCCATTTGTAGGATATGAAATGGGAACCGCCTATGCTTAAATGCATGGAAGAAGCAGTTCTGCACATAACGATCCCATCGTGTAAACGGTAAGCCTATCCTTACCTACGAGGAATAGTTTCAAATGGAACCGTTCCAAAGTCCCCATGTAAATGTAGCCTAAGAGGCGATTCTTTTGAATTTTTGAATGTTTATAAACAATAGTTAGCAACATTGCAAAGCTAGCATTCAGTTATAATTCTTGAGTCATACCATAACAAAGTAATGAGTCGAATTTTTTCTCTTCACCAGCAATGATGCATTTGACCATTTATTGCCTTCGAGGAGATCACAACTCATTTCACTTGCATTGCCGTTATGATAGTAGTTGGCCGATTGGCAGTTTTCTGTATGTGTGCACTCCGACATGCATTTACGGCTTGTATTTGCTGGAAATGTTTTCATGATTTTGTCTGTACTGTTTAAGTACGCTCCAGGCAGTTCATTAAATGCTCGATATTTGATTTCAGATGTGTGACAATAATGCCGACTTGGACAATTGTCAGCAAGCAGGGTCCCGGCAATTATAAGAAGCGGAATACTCCATATCATAAGGCTGCGTATGGTGAATCTGAAAACATAAGTTGACTGCGTTAATCACCTGATCAGGACAAAACTAATGTTGGGTATATTGAGTGCGGTACTCCCCTCGTCTACCCCCACCCCGACTGTGATAGGCGAAGCGTCAAATCATGGAAGTTAAGAATTGAGACAATAAATCCCTCACAACTATCTTTAGTGTGTAATCATTATAAACAGAGCGAAAACTAAAAGCCATAAAATGAACATGATGTCTTACAAAGGAAATGTCAAACCAATAAATATAAGCTCATTCAAAAAAATGTTTCATAAAAACGCTACCAAGCTATAGTTTGACGTAATTCCAATTACACCACGAAGATCAAGAAAGGAGTCTGATCAGCCATATCTATGATTGTTCCAATGTTGTTCGGCTATTCTGAAGATTTCATTCATGGCACTCAGTTGCTTCTGCTTTGTTTCAATAGCTAATTACTGTGAGGTTCATGGAATATGGAGAATGAACAGAATGAAATGTTTCGTTGATTATTCCTTTGCTTTATGACTCAGTTCCATTTCTTCAGAAATGACATGCTATTTTATCATGCAGGCCACGGCCTTTCTTCGGGCATATATGTTTCACGCATCCCAAATGGAAGCAATCAAGTTTTGCCTAAGAAGCTAGTTGTGCATTAATTGAGTGACTAACTGGCTGGCTGAGTTGGCAAAGTACTCCCTAATTGTTGCACTCCTTATCACAGAAAATAATATCGATACACTAAGTGTACGATCTGGCGCTTCTTAATTGGAAGGGGACTTCATAATACCGCTGTTTCTATCCTTTCTTTCATTCTGCATATTCAAGCTTTATGCTATAAATAAACAGCAATGCATGAGAGACAGCAATTTCGAATAGTAACATTGGATATTTGGGCTGTCTAACGAAAACTGCGTCATTATTGAACTCAAATTTAGTAACGATAGCTTGCTATGGTACGTATGCGGATATTTTAGGAAGTTTCCGATAACTAAGAGGTGATATTATTAGTATATCATTCAAGTGAATCTAATACTGCCAGGTCCACAGCTAGCGGGTGACCGGAGGGGATAAGGCCCCTCTGGAATTACAAAAAGTGACTTAATGCCCCCCCCTTAGAAATAGACCACTAGAATTCTTTTTGCATCATCTGTCAGGATTAGCTTAGACTATGTAATTCAGTGCATTCTGAAAACCACTGGGGACCACCAGGCCGCCCAGATGATTGATGGATACTTCGCTCAGAATGCCAGTGCCCAACCAAAATCCCGTTGGCTAGGTGCCGGAAGTCTATGCATAGGGTTTCACAGCATTATGGGTACAGTTAACTGCCAGGTGGAACAACTGAAGAATAACGAGAGAAACAATGAACAGTTTTATTGCACACATTTTATTTTATAAGAATATAGTCTATAGGAATATCAAGGCTCAAACTCTCTGAAATTTAAGAATGATTTAAGAATAATTCCAGATTGAAGTGTCATCAAGGCAGGGAATTGTTGCTTATTTGAGCTTGGTTTAGAAAACAAAACAAAAGTGAATTCCACTTATCCTGCCACGAACAACTTGTTACACTAAGATGCGACCCGGAAACTTTTCAGGGAGTGTCAGTAACACTTTTATTATAAGATTATAGTCTATGCAAGAAGTAATGCACATAATCCCTCAACTTTAAGAATAATTCAAGAATATTTCTTAGCTTAAAATTAAACATTTTAAGAAATACTGAGACACAGTAAAAAGTTATGTATTCTTATAATAAAAGTGTACATCATTTGAGTGAAAAGGGGAATTAATGACAGATAATAATTTGAAACGCGACTTTTAAGTTTCAATAAGAATTTTGAGGGATTATGTGCTGTTGAATTTTTAATTAAGGCACATTGAAATGAAAATACTTTTTGTATTCTTACAACATTGCTGTAGTATCAAGCTGAACTGTCTCTTCTCTTTCACTTTCACTTTCACCTTCTTTCGGTTGCGTGTTTATGTGGTCACTGATGACAACAAAAATTTAAAATGCTAATTTTCAAGCATAGGGTGCCCATGAATAATGGATTAGATAACCTGCACATGGCTGAATAACCTTGCTGAATCGTGATGCATCCAGTCACCCTACAGTTTTTAATGAATACTCAATTCTCATCCAATACAAATTTTATGCAGAATGTGGTATGGAGTCACGTATTAATTCAAGTATTTCTTATCTTTTCACAAAACTCCATAAATAATATAATTTGGAGAAAACTGGGTGTAGTAAAGGATGTGGTGCTAGGCTTAGTGTTTAAAGTGTGGTCGTAATAATTGTCGAGCCGACAAATAAACAAGTTATTTGCATTGTTGTTTAATTTGACATGAGGGAACCTTCTTATAGCACTTCATTTATACTACACTCTCTCTTTATATGTGAAACTTTGTGCAATTTGATCTTTTCATTTCCAAGCCTATCCTCCTTGATATTTTCCTCGTTTTTCTTGCGGATATTTCACTTTCTTTGCTGAGTAGAGTTCTAAAAAATCGATTTGAATTTAACACTCTGTGCGTAAGTGGTGACTTGCCGAAAGTCCAATGTAGATTTTATTTATTTTATAACAATTCCAACCTCCTTTATTAGAACTATCTAGGAGTGTATTAAAGTGCTTAGTGAATGGGCCATTTTCATCTTTGCGATCACTGAGCAAGGAATTAGCACATTGCAATGACTGATCTTCAAAGGGCTTCGTTCAAAATACTGCAAATGATGAAGTGAAAAAGGGAAGCTAATCATTGAAGTGCACAGATTGTGCACCCATAGTCATCAGCTTGTATAGTTATTTACTGATCTCTCATGCGAAACAACCTTTTAGAGTTATTTACTTTATATGAGAGCATCAGACATCTGGCTGCTACCAATGTGACACTGACGGTGAACCTCGGAGTTCCTTCGCAGCTGCTTCACGAACATCACTGAAGTACCCAACAGAGGAAGTAGATATTCCCTTTAAAAAGAGAGCCATCAAGACAACTGAAATATTTCTAATAGGCTTTTAACAGGTGCATTCAAGGATATGTCAACATCGAAAAAGTACGGTAGACCATAGTTGCAACTGCCAGAAATTTCCTTTTTCAAGGTATATTTGAATACATCTCAACAAATCTCTACTTTTCCTTGGTATATGAGTATGCTTCTCGCAGTTTCACCACGTTGTGGCCATTAGTTGAGCCTACTTTAAGTAAGTGTACATTGAACAAAAAACAGCAAAGGAAGGAGTATCTTGATGTGACTTTCTCTTTATAATCACTGGGAGTCAAAACATTTCCACCAATATAGGGCTTCTATAGCACATTCAGTGAGAATAGTTTACCGACCCAATTATACGAGAGTGCCTTGCCATCTCAGTCACCATGCCAGTTAGCCAGTCAATTACTTGACGACCAGATTATTGAACAACTTGATTGTTCCTGTTGAAGGAGGCTTGAAGCACTGATGCTCGAAGAGAGGGCGTGACCTGTTTGATGAAATAGCATGTCTGGCATGAAGAGACGGGGAATTAGTTAACAAATAAAGGCAAACTCTATGAAGAATTTAAGTCTGCTAGGACTTTAAGAATTTAATACTTTAAGCTACCAACCTAAAGTAGGGACCCTTTACTGCGAAGGGCCCAGAAAAGCAGGTTTTTCTCTGATTTAGGTCGACTGAAATTGGTCATTATTTTTTCATCTTGCAGATACAGGTGATTTTGCTATTGCAAGCCTAGCAGATCCTTGTGAAATATCACAACACAGATGAGAAGATAACATGCCATTTCGCAGTGATGCAGTTGGTTCCCTTTATTTAATTCCTACCCTGCCAAAGTTGGACCACGTCCAGAACAAGAAGTACGCCCAGAATTGCTTAAGTCATAATAAATAGAATTGCTACCTTTTGCAGAGCTTTATAAATTGTTAGGGGAGGCGCCGATATTGAATTGGCCATCTGTTATAGGAAACAGATTTGCACTGTATGCCCTGATTGCTACCTCATTGGCTTTAACATAGTGCATAAATAATAATGGTGAATCCATGATAGATACGGTGCATGACAAATCCCCACTTTTATAAATAGTTTGTGATCTTTCCATTGAAGTATACAAAGGATGCATTAATAAATATAATCTAGCAAGTTATCTCAAAAGCAAATTGATAAATCTTAACGTTATCAAAAAAATACGGAGTCCATGTATTATGTGTACACATATAAATTTGTTTTAGCGATTACTTATATTCAATAAACAGATATGCACAATGTAAAAATTCACATTTTCCCAAATTGCAGCCCCATAGTTTTGATCTATTACTCCACAAAATGAGTAAGCTCCATACTAATCTTAGGCCTATATTTTTTATTTAGGTGTCACATGCCTGGATAGGGGTCCAATACCTGGATAGGGGTCCCATGCCTGAATGCGGCATGCACAGTAGGCCAAAATTAGCCGAAAAAGCTAGAAATAACAACCTACTCAAAGTCAGGTAAACAATGAAAAGGCCCTGAGCTGTAATGATAGTATTCACTATATCTCTGTTCTACCTTGTTTACTAATTATGACGCTATGGTTCTTCGTACCTTCCCTTTGGAACAATACGTCGGTTATTTTGTTTAAATTGAATGCTTCCCATTTTCCACACTTTGTATGAACAGTGTCACCTTTAGTAGAGGAGAATACACGTGTATTATTTGATACAACACTGATTTATATGAGACTAGCACTAGGCTTGCGAAAAATTTAAGAAACTCTAATAACATGCTGGAGAAAAATTAAGAAACTAAACTAAAGATTATAATCGGTGAACTTTTTTATCCACAATTTTTGTAAGTCTTAATTTTTTTAATTTTTTGGAATATCAGCTTTTATACCCATCCAGAAATGCTCCAGTTCCAAACAATAAGGCAATGTAAGGCCCCAAAAATAAGAAAAAATTCAAGAAACGTTTAATACTAGCATGCCAAAGTTTTCATGCCATATTAAGGAACATTTAGTACTAGGTACCGGTCCTAGTGCTTTGGAAAAGTAGATTTGTACACCGTAAATGAATAATGTCATGGCTCCTGTGGTGCGACATAGCAAACAAAAAGCTGTAAAACAACTCGTAAACCAATTCCAACAACATTAAGTAGGATGAGAGAATGGGGTTGACATGTGATCAAAGAGAAGTCAAAGCCTTTCCATCACAGATGGTGGATAGGGAGATGCTTATTTCCGTTTCTATAGACCTAGGCCACACGTCTCTTGAGCTGTGAAAGCTACAGCGGGGGGGGGGAGGGGGCTAATCTACAGGTAGGTACGTGCGTTTAACTTGATACGTGTGCGTAAATTATTGAAACTGCAAGGCGGCAAATCATCACTAAACAAAATCCGTTCATTACTGCACGTTCTCATTTCATTAGTACACGAATTGGTTATCAACATAGATTAATTAAATGAATGCTTGTTTGAAGTATTCAAATTAATAGTGAATTATCAGCAGGTTAAGTTTCTGCATTTTTTGATATGCTGCGCCATGGGCATACGCTTAATAAATATACAATTTAATCTGCACAGATCTCTCTATTGAACTGCACACAGAGTTTTAGAACTGCACATTTTGCTTTGAACTGCGCGTTAACAACACTTTGCTTCAAACTTGCCAGCAGTATTGCAAGGAAACGCCCTTTATGACGGGCTTTTGCTACTACTTAATTTACATCATACAGCTATGGTAAATGGTCCAGTATTTAACAATTGCATTCACAATAAGATTATTTTAGACAATTGGGGTCCGGACTCGCTATTCCCACCTTTGGGTAGGCACGGTGTCGGTAGGGGGGCTGGAAGGCTGAAGGACTGAAGCCCCACTTTTTTGCCAGCCAGTGATTTTTCTAACCTTTATCATGCAATTTACTGTTTTGTAGCCCCTACGTTTTTTGTGTAGTCCCCCTTTTTTATTTGACAGCACCGTGCTTTTGGGTACGCCAGTGGCACAAATAACATATTTGACTTTTTTATTTTTCCTCTGTCAGTGTGGCCTCTTCCTGGAGTTGTTCATCTTCGAGTCCAGGCCTCTTCAGTGAATTTCCCAAACAAAGTGCAAATGGCGTTCAGTGTTGAAAGTAATGGAAAGTAATTGCCATTAGGAAACATCACAGCGCTGATAACTCTAATTTCTGATTGAGTTATAGTAATGGGTGGAGATCAAATGGTATTCCAGAGCAACCAGCCCGACAACATACCTCGATTATATCAAAATGTAAATGAATCAGAGACGCCATTGCCAAGATCATGGAGTCCGAAAGACAAATTCAATTTAATTGGGCTTTCGCAAAATAACTTGAGAGTCCATTATAAAGGTTAGCGATTAAATCAAATTGCAGCAGAATTTGCTTTCAATTCAGTGTTGATATAAAGTTTTGCTACCTTGCTCGACTCTGCATCCTTAAAAGTTCAAAACTGTTTTGTCGACTCAGCTATTTTTTCATGTACATACATACATTCAAGATCCGTTTTGTTTATATGACGGTTGACATGTATTAATATTATCTCCATATAATGTTTTAGATATGGTGTCCGTATGTTTAGTAATGTTGCTGTGCCACTTTGCTTTATTAGATTGACTTTGGCTCAAAGTTAGTTACCTTAATTGTTTTGTTTGCCTTAGGCCACTATGCATTCTAGGATTGCTGCTGACCAGTGATTCTAGCCAATGTTTTTCTAGAAATGTATGGCTCACCATTTGAGCTGGTAGCCAAACTTTGAAATAAAATTGATTCACATTCCATGGGGTTGTGTATCAGTCACAAAAAGAATTCATATATAAATTGATCTGCCCAGTAGATATGTAGGTGGAGTCTTGGTATAAATGCTGATAAAATTTTATGAATAATAGTACTCAGCAAAGTATAATTGGCGAGTTTTTGAAGGATCATGCTCACCATAGATCTGGCTCAGAAAGGCCTTTGAATGCAAGCAGGGACTTGAGCACTATTGTATATATTTACCTCCCCATGAAATTGAAAGCCTATCTTGTTGAACTTGTAGCATATATCTACACACTTAATGAATAGATTTTTCTGAGGATTTTCTGTCACCAGTACAGCATACATTTGTTATAGTGAATTTTCAACCCCAGGAGAGAATGCTGCAAGATGACAGATTAGTGAAGGGTGGTATTTTCAGTGCTTTTTGTTGAATTTATCACTGTCAGGGAAACCCTTTTTTACAAGTTTTCTCTGCTTTGGTTTCTTTTGGTCATCTGTTTCTTGATGCTCATCAGATACTGACTTTTTATCAAAGTGCACTAATGGCTCATTTCCTATTGCCATTTCTTTGCTCATTATTCAACTAAGGATAGTCATGGTGTTGGTGTTTACCTCATAGGTATTGGGAAAAACCCAAAAGATGCTGCATCTGTTAGAGCTACATATCCAATTCCTGCAGCATGTGGTTTGTATTATTTTGAAATCAGGATAATCAGCAAAGGAAGAGATGGGTTTGTGTAAATTAAATATTGATTTGTATATCTATTTATTGCTTACTTTACTGTCATTAACAGAATTTATTGTTGCCACAAAGCATTGGAAGCCTGTAAAATGTTTATTTTTTAAAGATATCAGTGAAAACTTGAAAAAGTCAGGGAAAGTTGTTGAAAAGGAGTATAAATCAGTTAGAAGTCACGGAAAAGTTTTTCCATGCTCTAATGCTGATGTCACTAGAGTTACCAACTAATTTCCTCTATGTTGACGTGCTTTTACTATACTGCAAAAAACCCAAGAATACGCTCTTTGGAATTGTTTCATATCTCTTTGAATTTACATTTAAGTTCACTTCTTTAAAACAGGGCCAACCTGTAAGTGTAGTTTCAAATAGTCAGGAAATTTTGTTGATTTGTCATGAAACATTTAGGGAGAAGTCAGGGAATTTTGTGTTTTGTTTTTTGTGACAAACTTGAGAGCAATTTGGATACATTTTGGCATAGTTTTGGATACACATTTTGCAGTTAACATTGATTTACTCTATTCTTTACTTTTCACTCTCATATTGATTTATTCTTATGTAAGTATTAGATACCCCCTTTGATTACTCCTTACTTGTAAATTCAAAGTATAACTTACTGGTAAGTTGAAAAGTTCACGTATCAATCAGTCAATCATGCATCAAGATTTAACATAAAACCAGGATGACTGCATAGAAGGCCAGTAGATATTTTGATACATTTAATGTTCACATTTGACACTTTATCAGACAGATTAATTTTTTGACACTTATCATAGTTGACACTAGTCATTATTTCAATTTAGACATTTTGGACCCATTCTGGGAGCTATCATCAGTATTAAATTATAGATAAATAAAGAAGTAAACAGAGTGAACTAAGCATTACAAGTGATAATGGGAAGAGTGGATTCAATTCTCAGACCTCAATAAACCCAAGACCATATATGTTTTTGAGTTGATAATTACATATTTCAAAATATTTAATAATCATCTTTGTTGTCATTCTGGTTCTACTTTTCTTTATAAAGCTGCATTTCCTTTCAAATACTCCATCATGAAAATCATGTTCATTCATTGACTCATTTATTTATGAATCTACCTTTGTGTTTTCAGCTAACCTTTATCCATTATCTTATAACATTACCATGTATTACTTCAACTGTCTCACAAAGTTTAGCATCTCTTTCTTAATTTAATAAAGGAATTGTTCTTTGACAGATATATTGGTATTGGTCTTTCAACTCAGGGAGTGAACATGAACAGATTACCAGGTAATACTAGACTCCTGTTGAGGCATGCTCTCTACATCATCTGCATTGTACTATTTGTATGAGAAATTTTAATGATAGACTCATTCCTTGTCAAATATGTAGTTTTATGTCAAATATTTTATCCCTGTCTTGAATTACATCAATATCTTATTACATCATACTCCTAATCAACTGTAGGCCAGTATTGGTGAAATTGGTTGATATTCTTCTAATTATAAACCACATTTGCTCACTTGTATGATAAGCTGCTGAAAGTAAGGTATTTTTGCTCTAGTTAACAAATAGGTTTCTAAATTAATGCCCTGCAAAACTGCAATGTTATTTTTGTAGGATGGGAAAAGAATTCCTATGGGTATCATGGAGATGATGGCCACTCATTTTGTTCTTCTGGAACTGGACAGTCATATGGACCTACCTTTACTACTGGAGATGTTGTTGGATGTGGACTCAATCTTGTTGATAACACTTGTTTTTATACAAAGAATGGTGTTAATCTTGGTAATAGCCTCTTTTGTTTGGTCTTATGATATTTGTATTGGTGTCAGTTTTGACAGTTATTACCAATTGGCTTGATAGAGTATATTTATTTTTTCATTTGGTTTATTTTTATTGATAATGAAGATGATGATGATAAAATGTGAAGAGAAGAGTTTAGAATCCTGACAGGTTATAGATTACATACTACAGAACTGCTTTAAAATTGCCAGAAAATTATACACTCAATTTCAATGTTTTGTTGAATTGCTGCTGAGCATGCATTTTTTTAACTTTCCTTTATTTTTCAGGAATGGCCTTTGCAGATCTCCCAGTATGTTTTGTTTGCTTCAATTTCAAGTTATCTTACTGCTTCAGTTATCATCACAGAAAATATCTAACATGCTATATATTACACCACCTAGCTCTAAAAAATTATATGAAAAATCTGACCTATTAATTTTTTGGAATTTTTGCAGTGATTTCTTTCATCATTGATTTGTAAAATAAAATGTGCTTATTAGTGCTGTGTTCTGAGAAATTTAATTTTAATGATTTACACAAATACATACTCATGCCTTCCTTCCATATCTCATGATTTTGAAGAACTAAGCATTGTTTTGATGGGAAGCCATTGTCCTATCCATAATGCAAGAGCATAGCCTCCAGATGTTTTAGAGATCTGATCAGGTCTATTTTCTTTCAACCTAATTGACCAGTCATCATGCAAGGTCCTTACCACACATGTGCTCCACAGCTAAATTTAGGCCTATTTTGTGTGATGATTGATCAATTAGGTTGGAAGAAAATAGACCTGATCATATTTCTCAAACATTTGGTGGCTTTGCTTACTGCATGTAGGTACTTTCTAGCTGGTCATTGAGCCTTTTTTGTATATAGATGAATTTTATACTGAATAATTTCCATGTAAGAAAGCACAGGTTCAGAATACATCCTAAAATTTGGACAGCAACAGAAAGTAGAGAGATTTCTTTAATGATAGTTCAACATTCCATTATTTAGACAACTTCAGTATAGTATTGACACAAATTCGATAGACACAGAGATAATTGGAAGACCCAAACTTGAGATGAAAACCAGGCATGACCTGAAGACTTAGACTTACATTTAGGTTGAGATGTCTCTACTTATAAGAGTCATCATTAGTGAGTTAGTAAAAATATATTGATAAGAGCTTATTGAGAGTATCCATATTATGGCAGTATTACAAAATAAAAATGGGCATGAAAGCCTGGGTGAATCTGAGGGCATTTTTCTGAAAGATATTTGGGATAGAGCATCAAGTCAGAGATATTTTGGCAAACGGTTTTGGAGCAGAAGTATGCTGCAAGCAATTTTGGTGCAGCAATCATTGAAGTCACCACAACCAAGTAGCATTTTGTAAATTTTATCATCAATTTACCACTCTTTCCATTCTTACCCATTCTCTAACAACCTTGTATGTCTTACTCAGGATATTTTTGGTACAGAGGAATCTGTGCAATCCATGCTTGTCATGCAGACAATATTGTGGGAAATATCTTTTGCACACACTGAAAGTCAGAGTCCCCTTGGGCTGGTGTGAAAGTAGGCACTCCAGGCTAGAAGCTGTATATTTTCTTATTCTATAAGTTTGTCCATTGGCATTAGTTTGTGATAACGTGTTCTGCATTGCAGCGCAATCTTTATCCAACTGTTGGTCTCCAGACCCCAGGAGAAGTGATAGATGCAAACTTTGGGCAGCAGCCATTTGTTTTTGATATAGAGGAAATGAGAAAGGTAGGCATTGTGTTATAATCTGCACTGCATTATATTTTAGTAAACATGTTTGTTTGCAAGCTGTTTACATCAACCCCTTGTGTAATTTTTGAGAAATGAATGTCCTTGTATTGGATAAATTTGTTTGTATTTGCAATCTTTCACCATTGACCTCTGGTTCAGATGTTGGGAAAAATTGCTCATTTTATTAATGTCAAGAACTTTTCTTTCATTGAGTACAATATCTTTTGGACAATTTAGACAATCCTGTGACTCCCATGGGATCCCATAATATATTAGGTTCCATGTCATCATTTATGTTGTATTCTCATTTTGTACTAAATCTTGTGCTACTTTATACTCTATGACTAGAGTCGCCTATTCCATATAGCTCCATCCAGCATATAAGAATCTGTGAGCAAATATTTATTTAACTTTTTTACCTTTACTAAATATTGAAAGAGTATTTGACTGCAAGGATATTGCCACTGTTATTTTAGGAACCTATCCTTTTTCAAACCAAAGAAAATGATAATTTCTTGTTCATGTAAGTCTGAAAAGCAAAAGCCTCTGTGAAGCTGCCTTTATAAGACTTAGTGATTTACTGTGAAATACAGATGTTGTTAAGGGCAAGTGGCCAAATGTTTAGGGTGCTTGACTACTGAGTGGTGCATCAATGGTTCAAGCCCATATCTTGGATCATACTTACATTGCTTGCCCACTGTTCACCCAGCAGCAAAAATAGGTACCTGGTGGCAACACTAGGGAACTTTAAAGCAGAGAGGAAAAGAACTGTTCATCCTACTTCAATATGCTGACAGCCCAGGATAAGTGGTCTCTCTACTAAGCACTCCCTGCCATATGGAATGATACATGGAGCTTACCTTTCTGTTTACAGATGTTGTTACAGATAAATTCAGAGTGAGGTAGTTACATCATCACTCTGTGTGTCAGATGTTCAATATCTTTCAAAGAGGCTCTGCTCTTCCTTATTTGGATTTGTCAGGGCATTTTGAGCAAACAAAGCATTCAGTATTGTTAATGTTTTGGCTGTTTTCATGTATATAGTTGTTTTTTTTGATTACAAAGTCTAAAATGTTAGTCTTTGTATCAGGAGCTGAGAACAAAAACCATTACAAATATTGAGAGGTTTCCTGTCTCCTTTGATGGTGGCAGTTGGCAAGAAACTCTTCAAAGGTAGGGTAGAACTTCTTTGGCTTAATGTTCCAGCTAAATCATTGACTACTGTATTGGAAATCTTCGAATATTTTGAGGATTTCCTATGACAAAAGTCTTTTGGAAGAAGTTGCAATCAGAATTTGTACTTGTCTTGATACTTGATTTGTACATCATTTGGTATTTAATTATATTTTGCAAGAAGCAATTCTTTGTCATTCTTTTTACTTCCTTACCATCATGTTAACAGTAGATTTTTCTCTTAAATGTCTGTTTACCCCAATTACAACAATTTGTTGTGTCAAATTGTCTTCTATTTGGATAATATACTTAATGGTTATACTTTGGGCTTTCTCCTTTGGCCTTAGAGTGGTATCTACATATCTAGTCCACCATGGGTACTGCCAAACTGCTGAAGCATTTGCAAAAAGTACTGGCCAATCAATTACAGAAGAAATAGCATCAATTAAAAATAGACAGAGTTGGTATTTCTTCATGTTTTATATTCTCATGGAATATATATGATTTGGTGTAATTTTATCTTCTGTATGCATTGTCGCCACCAGGTAGAATAACTTATTTGTGGGAACCATGCTAAAAATTTACGGTAGTCTATGTTTACAATGGATAAATAACTTGGCACATAATGAGTCTATTACCTAATTGCTTAAATGCATTATACTTGGGCGTAGGTCATAAAATGTTGTTGAAGATGAAAATGAAATACAATTTCAAAAAGTCCGAGTTTTTACAGCAAATTTTGAACTTTAGAATCGATGTTTCACTCTTTGGTGTTTTGGAAACTTTACTGAATACCCTTGCGCCGTTAAATGCAAAGGTTTTTTCCCTCCTTCTGTACTATATGTTTTAGCATCATCTTATATCAGTTTTGTTAACGTCTCTGGTTTTTGCTTCCAGGAATTGGATCTGACATTAACTGTTATTCCTCTTTTAGACCTGAGTTATATTGGTTTCCTTGTTATAATAACTTTTGTCATTGAATGCAAAAATTCCGAAAGCATATTAGAATTATGCTAGATCTACAGCACATTGTTACTTCACTTGCCGGTTTCTTTTATTCACGTGATTCTTTCATTGCTCTTTTGTATTGTATTTTCTTCTCGGTCATCCCATTTTTATTACATTTTGTACGTCCTTTTATTGGTATCATCTGCTTTTCAGGCGATTTTGTTTATTGCTGTACAAGAGTATTTTTGTATATGTTCTATTTCCTTTATGCTAAGGCAGTATGTCATTTTTTAGGGTTACACAAACTGATTTTAAACGGACGAATTAGTGAAGCTATAGAAACTACTCAATCGTTGTACCCTGGTTTACTGGATAGGAACTTAGAGCTACTTTTCAAACTCAAGTGTAGACAGTTTATTGAAATGGTGACAGGCTGCGATAGTGAAGTAAAACCATCAGCACACAGCCCAACAAGAAGTGCTCTATCTAGTCCTTGTAGCAGCCCTGCTAGAACTTTGAGCCATACTACCTTAGGAGCAACTTCAAACTTGGCAACTAATGGGTATAGCAATGATTTGAGCCAACAGAAGACTGTAGATAGTGCACAAGAAGCTACCGGAAATGGCATCGCTTCAGATACCGGAAATGGCGTCATGACTGATATAGGAAATGGTGTACTTGTTGATGAAGATATGGAAATGGAAGAGATACCAAGTGTTCCTGAATCGATGACTATGAACGCAAAGGCCGTGTCAGGCCCATCGAGCTCAAACATTACAAGCCAGTTCTACAGCAGCCCTGCAAGAGGTATTATACTATGAAGAATAGTGTGTTCTCTATGCTCTCTATTCTCTATTCTCTCTATTCTTCTCTATTCTCTATTCTCTGTTCTCTACACACCGACGTTGAAAAAAGCAGTTTCTATTGAGTTTTGCCTTCAGGTTCACACAATCTTTGTATTGTGTGCAGTTGGTTGCGTTCATGAGTTATGTTTTAACATCCAATTCAATGAACTATCAATCCAATGTTTGCTCTTACAGTTGAATGCATAGCTTTTTAGATAGTTGTTTTGTTTTTCATTTATAATTGAATTGCTGTCAGTTTATTCCGACTATTGTCTACAGTAGGAACTATTTTCTTCCGAAGGGTAAAAGGCCTTGGCGAAAGATCAATATTCTTTTTTTGTAGGGGTGACTTTTTCTTTTTGGATGGGTTATTGTAGTAATGATCTTTACAGTTAATCTGTTGTATTTGGTAATAGCTTCATATCTTGTCTCTCAGTTTATATCGACCCGACACCATCTGTAAGGCATCTTTGCGGTGGAAATATTCTGGCAATTGAAAAATTGCTTGCATTTGGAAAAGAACTGCAAATAATGAATAAAGAATTAGCTAAAGAACGAGATTCAAATGATGATAATGACAAGCTTATGAGGGTATGTTCCTGTTGATTTTTTGTCGTATTGGTTTCAATTTGCAGATTGCTAGTCGCATGTGTTGCTTGTATCAACAATTTCCATTTGAGAGCATTTGCTCTTTGCTTGAAAGGAGCTCCGCTTGCGGTATTTTGTATGTTAGAAGCAAATAGATAGAAAGTGTCTGTAGAAAGGGAAGTCTGTATGTTCTCAATCAAATAATAAAGGTAAACAGTACTGTACTTGCAATGAATTTGCCAGTATGCACTGACTTATATTATTCTAGTAGTTATCCGTTAATTGACTATGCTTGTTATGGCCATCGCCTATTCAAAGCATTTTCGGCCATGATATAGTTAATTGCTGATAATATAGTTAGTAAATATAGTTAAAATCATATATACAACATTACCTTTACTCACATTAACACCTACACCCACACGCGCACCCTTGCCCATCCGCACCCTTACCCACACCCTTGCCTACACCCACCTAAATCCACAGCGGCACCACCTACACTCACACCTACATAGATTGTAGATTTTTCCATACGAAGGAGCATATTTACAGCATACTATTTATAGTAGGTATATTACTTTGTAAAATTAGCCTAGTTTTTCTACTTCAGTTCTGTTATTGATGATAGAGCAGTAATCACAACTAGATCAATTGTAGACTTCAGGAGTTTTGAAAAGACTATCTTTAATGACCTACTATCATTTCCTAGGATGCTTTCAGCCTTTTAGCTTACAATGATCCATGGAATAGCCCAGTTGGCTACCAATTGCATGTTGAACAAAGAGAGCCTGTTTGTGCAGCTTTAAACAGTGCAATACTAGGTATGACTGGCTATATTTGTATAACTTTCTCGTCTCTCTCATTAATGTGTGTATATATCAATATCAACGTATTGGAGAGCCACATTACAATTTTATCATCCAGTTCTGTTACAGGGTTCTGTTACAGTTCTAGCACAGGACCTGCACATCTTGGAAAACCTGGAAAATGCAGTTTTGGCAAAAGTCATTGAAACTCGTAAATAGTTTAGGATCTTTTAAGCATAGGAAAGTCAGGGAAATCTTAGGGAATTCGGATTTTTCTGATCTTGTTGTCAGGAATTTTCCGCAGGTTTCATGTGCCAGAAAGCTCGCAGTGACACAACAGAAGCTCTCTGATATATTTCCGGATAGATTGTTCTAGATTTTCATGTAAAGTATAAGCATTGTATTAGCCATCAAGCTGACTAGAATTTACTTGGATAGCATCATTTCTAAATGGCGTAGTCATGGAAATTTTCAGGGCAAATCGTCTTGTTTTGAGGAAAAGTCAAGGAAAAGTTAGGGGATATCTTCTGGAAATCTTGTACGAGCTCTGTATTATTCCCTGTGACCCTGCAGCTTCTATAGTTTAATGTGAAAGTGTGAGAAAAGCACTCAGCCGAGCCGTATTCGAACTCGCAACTCTCGACTTTGGTCCATCAAATGCTCTACCATTATTCTATACAAGTGCCCAATGAGGGAGCATTCGACACACAATGTGTAAGATGGCGAGTTCAAATCCCGCTTGGGCCTATCGTTTACCCGCCGTTTCACTTAATAATTTTTTCCCACACCCTATTTTCTTTGCTTGCTTCTATAATTGTTAATTTTAATTTACTATTTCATTCTCTTCTAGAATCACACAACTTACCAGCAAAACCTTCTTTAGAGCTCGCTGTTGGACAGATAAAATCATGTTTAAATCAAATGGCCAAATCAGGTCTCGGCGTCTGTGCGTTCGCCACTGTAGATGACTTCGTTAATCGTTAGGATTAATTTTTACCGAACTTATAATAGGTTTATATCAGTACCAGTTATAGTCAATCCAGTATACTGCGGTTCGCTGCACTATATCATCTTTGAAAACTGGCACTAGTGCCTTTTTTAGCCCCTACAAAAGTTCGTGTTTTCCCATTTGTGACAAGGTATTTCTTTTTACTCCATTGGCTGAATTGGCGTGCCACAAGCCACCGCCAAGGAAGGAGCACTGGTGGATGCTTGTTAGGGAAGCGAATGTTGAATTGCCTTCCCCCCCCCCCCACTAGAACTGAGCTCTTGAATGTATGAGCACTTTCGCCCGCTAGAAAGGCCAAGTTTTATTTTCCGAACTGGTATTAGCTGTCGTTTGAACGTACTTTACGGTCAATCTTGTATATGAAATATTAGAGATAAAAATATTAATAATTAGTTATATATTTATCCATTTATTGGTAGAAAAACAATAGCGGACTTTTAGTAAATGTTTTTTCGGGGAATCATCATTTTCTCTATAGACATCCATTCTATTCTCGCGTTGCTGTGGGAGAATAACCTTTTATTGTCCAAAGCCAAGCAGGATTCGAGTTATTTCTGGCCGCCCTTCGTTAGCCAGCTTTGCTCAATGTGCTAACGTCCTAATTAAGTGAGATTTTTAATTATTATTTTTGTTGTTATTATGAATAAAATTGTTACTAGCATAATTTATTCTCTGCAATCTTTACTAAGTGTCCGCTAGTGATGTGTTATTTTATATTTTGTCAGATCATTGATGCTTTCTTTTGTGCAGCTTCAGTGACTTGTTCCAAGACCATGGTGTCACATAAGTCACAAAGCACCCACGAAATTGATCAATAGTTTAACTTTCTCGCCGTTATCCTTTGATATCTTGTAGTGAAACGACCTTTTACTAAGCAGCTCTTTGATATTGGCTTGACAATCATTTTTCGTGCTCTGCTAGTCATGATTACTTCCACGAATGAACTCACTAATGAGTAACAAGGAATAACAAGGAGTTGATATACTCACTATGAAATTCAGACAGATTGCTTCGAAGGGTAACGGTCTTGTTTCGCACCTTACTTATAAACACGTTTCCTGCACATTTTTAGTTCTTAGAATAGAACGGAGTGGCGAACCTTTGTGGAGTTTTTTGTGTATAACTTATAGATTTGATAGTTGTTTTCATAGAGAATTCTTATCATTATTATCTCTTCAGTTGAAATTTGTAGGGTTGCATGTTTCTTGTTTTGAATATAAAAAAGGGTTATTCTGGATTACCATTCGTCATTTGTTCACATTTTCTTCCTTTCTTCAACTCAGTCTTTTCAAGATTTCCATCATCATGGTTGGATGGAATGTCTGTCACATTTCAAGAGTCAAATGTGTAGCATTAGTTGTGGAAAACGTGGCGTGAGTTTGTCAAAGTGTGGTATATTGGCCATGCACTGACTTTATCGCAATCTTTATCTGGCCTCTATGAAAACTACTTGTCCTTGTAAGGACCCTCCTTCTTTAATCTTTAGCTCTGTGCACTGCTAAGTCGAACACACTCGTTTTTATTAGAAAAATTTTATAAGAGCACGAGCCTCAAAACTGAGGGGGAAAATAACACATTAAGAAGAAGCTGGAGCCACTTGAATTAGATCAGAAAATGAATAAGAAATGAATTGAAATAACCCTACACAACACTCCAAAAGGTTTAGAAGGGCGTGGCTATGAAAAGTATCCGCTCCCCCACAATCTTATTTGTGAAATGGCCCCACCCAATACCGAACTCTGGATCCGCCAATATCTGAAGTATTGTCATAAAACGATTTCAAACTGATATGAACATTTTTACGCATTACAATGTTTCCCAAAAATCCTTGAAACACCCTACACATCAGTGCGTAAAAGGCGGTAAGTGTATTAAGACTTTTGGCAAGGATATACATCTGCAAGAACGTATATCTTTTGCCTTAAGTTAATGTTATTAAAAATAATACCTGTTTAATAACCATCCATTATTCTCTTATATATTGTGTAATGTCTAAATTGCCTACGAACCAATGATTTAAGAACAGATTAAGAACAATTCAGCCTCTAAGGTTTGGAAAAATTAAGAACAGCCATTCTGAACCTCAGTTTTACTGGTTCTTATATAAACAACGGAGTGTATATATCTGTAAAATGATACACTATAAAGCACGGACACAAGGGACTTCGAATTCATGGGAACTATAAAGTTTCTGCTAGACTGAAGAAGATTAGAAAGAATTCAGAAAAGCATCTGTTGAACTGCTTATAACTTCCACAAAAAATATGGCTATTTCTGGAGAAATTGCCCAGATAAAAATGAGCTTCTATCCAAATAGGACTACAGTCCCTCTCCCACGCCTTCTATTCTGGTCCTATGCTAACCAGAGGAAGGCACGATGCAATTATTGCTTGTGCTGCTGCACCCTCTATCCTCAAAGGATGCTCTGGATGCTCTTGCCGTGATTGAATACCGTCAGAATTTCAAAGATTTTACCATCGCAGCATTTTATTTACATGCCCATGGGTGGCTGAGAAAACATTTTGGTTGGGGACGCGAGTGGAGAGATATAGGGTGCTAGAATGGGTACTAAAGTGTCAGCAAATCGGAAGAGCAACAACAACATTGATCTTTTTCAACATGGCGACTTTTTTGTTGGGTAACGAAGAGGGTGTAGGAAAGAAAACGTCAAATGCGTTAGAAACTATATCGAAAATAGAAGCATTAGGAGAAGAGATATTAACTGATAAATACCAGGTTTCTCCTTATAAAAATAAGATACTTTTAGATTTCACGGCATGCTAGAAGTTCTATATTTGTAGGTTTGCAAAAGATTTAAGGCAGCTAGGCTTAATAATGTGTAATCTTTTCCATACGTTGCCTTTCTAATTTTCCATTGTGGTGTTATTGATTTGAAATAATGTTGTTACTTTGGACCACGAATTCATAGGTGCATCCGAAAGAGTTGCCTTGTTTTTTGTCAGGCTTGTGTAACGTGGTACTTTGAAAATTTCTTTTGTATCCTATACTGCTTGTAATCAGGCCATTTTGTCTTGAATTAAATCGCTGTAATTGATTATCTTTCTTTTATAAAGTAATTTGCATTTAATATAGCATTCTAAACCTGGGGTGAAATATTGGTATTGTTCGGTGAATTCTTACTATTTTTTTACTCAAAAGATATAGATGGCTTGGTTTGAGGATGCGTCTTGTGATCATATGCCACTAGTAACTGATATCATTGGCTATATTTACAAGGCCTATTTTCTGAATTATGATCTAGCTGGTTGATCTGAACAAGAAGAAAAATGGAAACAGAGAAGCAATGAATGCTTTAAAGAAAAAGGATGGGAACAGTGAGTTATCATTGAGATTGAAATGACCAATAACCATTCTTATTATAAAGTTAATGGACTAAGCTATGCTCTTTGTTAACGACCTGGTATTATTAAATTTGTGCCAGAAAGAAATTTAGAAATTGGATTTGTTGCAATGTATCATAATTCTGTTTGCAACAGGGGAATATCAAGAGTAGTTTTTGGCAATTTCCAAGCTTGTATGATTAATAGACAAATGGTGAACAGTATCACTGAATTTCTCACAATAATGTTTTTGAAGTACTTATTAGGTATTATTCAAGTACTTATTATTTTTTCCCAGCTGTATTTTATTGTTTCACAATATAGGATTTACTTTCAATTAATATTAGATTTTATACTTAAAAAAAGTAGCAAGATTGCCACTATGTTATTAGTGCAATTTCCCACAGAGAAACAAATACATTACCATACCCACTCTTTGATCAAACTTTGATTTGAAGACATTATAATTTGATAATATTAGCTGGTAGCAAGTCAACACCTCATTGAAACTCAATTTAATGTTGCCTATATTAGTAGCATTACTATCTTATTAGCAACTTTTTGAATGTATAATGAAGAATTCATTTTTTCCACAATCCAGGTACAAAATCATGGCTGTGCATTGGAAATACATTTTTTAAATTTGAAGATGATGTAATCAGAGCAACTCTCAAACATGGTAAGATATATGATGGAACTCCAGCAGGGATAATTGACATCAACTGGAAATTTCTTAGTAATCTGACTGTATGATGTTAGAAAATATTATTTAAATCTGAACTCTTCATACTACATTATCTTGTTTTGACTGCAAGACTCCATTGCTTTTGTCTTTAGAATTCATTTTAACAGCATTTCTGGGAAATAATTTCTGTTTAGATTTTGACCTAGTAGCTTCATTACTCATTAGCAGTATTCTTCAGGACACAGGTGCTCATTATTCCTTGCTTTAGTTCTGATGTATTAGAGAATCATTTTTGTTACATTCATTTTATTAGTACTTAGTTTTGTAGTGTTTTGTCTTCATCTACCACCCTAACTCATTTTCCTTTTCCCTATTGTATGCATGCCTATATGGGGGTATGTTTTGTAGGTCATTACTTTGAAGAGGTATTGGATTGTATCTGGATCCAGGAATCTGAAATGATAAGATGTTGCAATTTTTCTAGATCAAGAGGAATTAGATAAAGAAATAAAAGATATCAGAAATGGGTTAACCACAAAAGTGTCAGATTTACATAAAATGGAAGGTAAGTGAAGGTTCCATCTTCTTTACATGTTTATTTTCCAATCAAATATACACTTTGAATTATTTTTCTTTTTTTGCAGTCATTGTAACATGTTTTAGGAATGCAGCAATTAGGAAGAGACATTTTACACTCTGAAAATTATTCACTGCTTTCAAGACTATTGTACACAGCTCAGTTTGATATAAGAAGTAAAGTATCGAGAAAATGAACCAATATAGATAATTAGGTTTAAAATAGAACAATAGGTAAAACAGTGGTGCAAGATCCATTTGGAGATATTCTTACTTTTTCCAAGAATGGACAACGGGATATTTTTAACAGACTGCCATTGTACTTGTTAGATATGTTTCATGTGTCCCTGATCAAAAGTTATGAAGTTTTGAAGATAGATACTTATGGCAACTGTAGTGTCATTAAATCATACTTGTGGTATGGTTGTAGAGGCACAGCCTGCTTGTTCATTGATTATAGAGGGATGTAGCAGTGATATACAGCATGATATACATCTTATGTTTTCTAGGACAAAAAGATATTAAGGGGTTTTCACTTGCCAGCTTATCTGCAGATGATATGGCATACATCAAAGGTGATGAATGATGTAGTAAAATTGAATAGTTTATCTCTTATTTTGAGAGAACACTGATGAAGAATAGGCATATTTATGAATAGCTATTATTACATAGTGTTGCAAAATCAACATAGCTTTTAAAGCCATTAATGTTTATTCAAATTTTTCAAGTTATTGCTTCAAATTAAACATTGCTCCACATTATAATCCATAGCATTGAGCTCAGGATAATTCATGTTCTTTTCATTTGGAGATCATTTCTCATTTCCAAACAATACAAGCAAAGGCTATATGAGTTTTTTTCTGATATACCTGGTGTCTCTTACCACCGGATATAGGATCATTCAAGACAAATTTCATAAAGGTTCTTCTCTTGTTTGGCATTTTTGTAAACTTCTTGTTTTTTTATAGTCTTATAGCTTTTACAATTGCTCAGAAAATTTGTATAATAAATTTTTCTATTTCTGCATATTTATTATCATAGTAAAATGCTCTTTCACTGTTACTTTGAAGCTGTTACTTCCAATTGTTAGGTTTATACATACTTGGAACTTGTTTGTCAGGAACAGAGTAATGTGGTTATTGTTTATTGTAAAGTCTATAGATGTCTGTAACTGCAGTCATTTCATTAATGCCTGTTGTAGAGTTCCTTAGAGCCCTATCCTATAATCTTTTCTTACTTGCTAGAAGAGCCTTGTATTCCTTTCTTCTCCATAATTTAGTGATATTTATTTCTACTTAAGAGTAGAGGATCGTTTGAATTCCCTGAATGGAATAGTAGATTAGAATTTTGAATAGCTGAGAAGTGCATTGACATGAATGAATTTCTCTTGTTCTTTCAAATGGACACTTTATTTGGAAATACCACTTGCCTTTACTTGTAAGAGGGTGTGCAAAAGCATGTCATGCCTATTCAATTCACCTCTTTCTTCCTCCAGTTCTAGAGAACATGCGCTCAGCAACACGTGCAACATACTCTATGAATATTGCTTTTAAAAAGGGAGATCTCGAAAGCTTTTCAGCAAACACTGTTCGGAGTATAAATCATGTCAAAGTGAATATACTCCCAGTTGTAAGTTTCGAATGATCCATTCACGAAAAATAAGCATTAATGGTATTGTCTTGGAATAACCAGTCATCAAATAAGTTAGATTATTAAAAAGGTATTTATAGACATGACGTTTCTTTCCAGCTCCTTCCTTGCAATCATTATCTTCATTTTCGCTTCGTGCAACGAAAGCATATCGATCATCGCTCACTTCCTCGTAACTTTGGACTTACCGACTCGATGAGCCTCATGCAACTGTAATTTCAATGAAAGCCTTAAGTTCCTCTTATTTCTGCACGTGAATTCTTTACACTTACATTGAGACTAGATATGGCTAGATATTAAGACCACATTGTCTTGACTGGTAGTGATGTATAAGTGTCGAGACGCACCTGCACTAAAATAATCGTGATTCAATTTTCGGTTGCTGCATCAATTTTGTATTGAGACAACAGACTTTAAAATATAAGATTCCTATTGTCTTTAATAATGGAGTTCAAAATCTGTTGATAAAAGCATCCAATTTAAAAATAACGGGTTCTATGCTCCAAGAGAGTTCTAATGCATTGCCTCTGCACTCCATTCACAGTTTTGAGCTAATGATTCATATGTTTTCAAAAATATCAGTTGTTTGTAGCATGTAGGTAAGACACCGAGCGGCAGTAGGATATAACAATTTGCTTACAGACCTCACTCAAATACACACATTTTTATAAGAATACCTAATTTTTCACTGCGCTTCAATATTCTTAAATATTTTTGATTTTGAGCCTAGGAATATTCTCAAATTATTCTTAGATTTTAGCGATTTTGAGCATTAATTCTCGTATAGACACGTAAAATTGTGCAACTGACACTCCCTGGAGAGTTGCTTAGTTCCATCATAGTGTAGCGAGTTCCAGACAGGATAAGTGAAGCTCAATTTGCTTTGCTTTCTAAAACAAAGCTCAAATCAGCAGAAAATCTAAACCTTAGTGAAAATATTCTTATAGACTATATTGTTATGAAAAAAGTATGTAGCATGCTATTACCTGAAAGAAAGCAAACTGAAGATTCCAAGAAAGCATGAGAGTCAGAACCAACAGTCACCTGAAATAAAATACCACTCTAGTGCGCAAGCAAATGCGTTGGAAGAGAAGTTTCTGATATTTGTCCAGAAGAATTTGAAGCCCAAGAGCATCATACCACAAGGAAGAGGTCAGTGCAGAATAATTTTCCCTGGAATTATGACCGAATACGCTCGCAGTTACTTTCCTTGCATGGGTGTGGAAAAGTTGCCAACTGAAAACAAGAAAAATTAATCATTTAGGACCTTTAATTTAACGTCTCGAGAAGCACACTACCTGAGAGCTAGCAGGTATATGTTTTAAGTAATATATTATATAATCAAGTAATTAACTCATACTTCATAGTTCATAGTTCAAGTAATCAAGTATTCATAGTTGCTAAATATTGTTTGTAGGTTAGGTGTTTGCTTTGTTTCTGTTTTTCAAACTGCAAGATGCAACATGTCACTGCAGGGTAATGTTTTGCATACCTTATCATATGCCATTGTGACAGTAATTAGCATACCCGATTCTAGCGTGCATCGACAATTACTTTGTGCAGTGACAAATAATAAACGGGCGTAGCTATAGACCTCTTAATTCCTCAAAAGTGTGTTCGTGTAATTATTGTAAGAAATATTGCTCTAACTGAGGTATCAATTGAAACATCGAAGGCAATCACTAATCAATATTCATTCATTGATAATCACTTTGCATGAGTACCTAACCCTCTGACGTACTTTCGTGACATTTTGAAGAACAGTGACAATAGTAATCCCATCTCAATATATGCTTTTATTCTGTGATGTATCTTACATGCTTCTTTAATACGAATATAGTATATAAGAATATCAAGGCTTAGAGTCAAAGGTGGGGAAATTAAGAATAATTTAATAATATTCTTAGGCTCAAATTCAAAAACATTATAAGAATATTAAGGCTCAGTGAAAAATTTGACGTTCTTATAAAATGGTTTGTGTTCAGAAGGCAACAGAAGTTTTGTTTTTGAGCCCCAATTTAGGCTACAACTAACCTATGGTCATTTAACATATAATTAATTTTGTAGAAAGCTGATGTCACTGACATTAAAAACAAACGTAAAGGGCGTGGCCAGAACGTATTTCTTATATGCTTCAACCAATATCCCATATTTTAGTCGAAATGTGCAGAGATAACTTTTCCTTTAGCAAGTATGGCGATTGGTGTCCTCGCATGGTGGATTTGTGAAAGGAATGAAAACTTTTCCGTCAGCAATATATTTACGGATGAATACATTTGTCGGACAGGCAATGTAACTCTTTGGAAAAATCATTTACCAATCTTCCAATTGACCAAATTTGCTCATTACAGTTTATGTTACATGGCAGCACTTATAAGAAAATGTCAAGAACTATCTTTCATTATTTATTGGAAAATGTCCTCATTTACTGTGCATTGACTCTGCTTGATTCGTACTTTTTGCCGTTACGTCATTAATATTTCGTGTCTTCATACATGAAGCCTGCTTTGGGCTCTCCCAAGTCGAGGTAAAAATGGCCGATGCTGTAGATGGGAGCAGCGCTATAGTTAAAGACAAAAAAATCAATATATGGTGAGGAATTGATTAAATTGCAACACTGTATATTATGACATGTGAAGATGTTTTTCAGTTGCTATAGTGTTTCTTCTTTCCTGTTACAGGACACAAATACTCAGTGAAGTGGCCGCAAAAGCGACTAGAAAGTTACCTCAAAACAAGCGGATTCTGATATTAGGTGAGCATATTTTCAACTGTTAGTCGTATCTTTCTCGGACTCTTGAAAGAATTATTCTTACAGCTTTTATTTCAAGTAGTTTTTGTAGATATGGTTAACTTAAGTAATCCTTGGCAGTCCAACAGAGCGGAGGAAACATATGCCGCTTCATTGTTGTGTTTTATTTTGCAAAAACGTAAACGCCTTTTTTGAATACCCATTATCACACTTGAAGCTGTTAGAGTGAGAGAGGTTTTCTACTAGCATAGTTTGAAGTGGATATGCGCACCTTTTTTCGAGCAATTCATCATAACAATAACATTGTTGTTTGGTCTTTGCAATGTAGTAAGTATCCAGTGTTGAAAGCTAAGCGTTCTTACTCGCTCGTGATGGATGAAGAACATATATATCATTTTTCTCCGGGTAAATGTGAAATTTTATTTAGAATTTGACAGGTCGTATTTGTTGTAGGATTAAAGTAATGGCGATGTAAATTGAATTAAAAAATAATGGACTGTGTCTGCTGTCTTTGCTCTTTGTGCACTCAGCTGAAACAATTTTTCTAATCACTTTCCCTTTTGATTAAAATGGGCTATGGTGATTAAAGGCAATTATACCTTGTGTCTGTATGTCTGACAGTAATTCAGCCGTGGAGGATTTTGTTGTCATATACAACAAGACCAAAATGGACATGACTGTTTTTCTATGTGAAATTATCTGAAATTTTAAGTGATGTACCTATATCCCATGATTCTATTGAAAAATAATATGGATTAATTGTTATCTAGCAATTGAAAGTATAGCACTTGTCTTTTCAAGTGTAAATAATGTGTTTGCACAATGTAGATAATGTTTCATTTGATATTTTTCTATCTATTATGTAGGTGATAACAATTCAGGGAAGACTTCATTAGTCACAAAACTAAGATCTCCTGGTGATGAAGAAATTAAGAAAGGATCAGGATTAGAATTTGCATATGTTGGTGTCCATGATGAAGAAAGAGATGGTATATATTTTGATCTGCTTTATTAATAGCACTTTGCCTAATTCTATTGTTTCAAGCCTTATTCACACCTATGTGAACTGAGCATATATATTGGTACAAGTAGATGAGTGTAAATTTGTTTAAAAACTTCAATTTTTATTATTTGCATCTACATGATAACATGGTAGGGATCTGTCATTGCTTCCTCAGGATGCTGGTATTAGCAATCAATTTGTGACATACTGGCTGTTATTCTTTGTTTACAGCCAAATAGCCTTTAGTCTGAACAAATCTTATGGATGCTCAATAATTTTTGTCCCAATCACCCACCCTTAACTCATGAATGATGCAATTTGCTTCCTAGTTCATCTAATGTTTGACTAGTGATAATCTATGATTTCTCTGTGCTAAATTTATTGTCTCATTTCATTTGCTTTATTGCCTATTTAGCCAACTTACTAGTATTTATCAGTATATGGGAGTTCATAGTGATTAAAAATCAAAAGAATAAATTGTAATGGCAAAATGATATTCAGTTTGAGTTGATTAAGATGTTTATTAGCAAAAACATTATCAAGTCAACAATTCAGTGTCTATATATTAGTTTGACATGATTTGCAGAACCATATTGATGAAGGCTCATCCCATTTATGGCACTGTACTTTTTGTCATTTGTCATTTTCCCATTTATGGCACTGTACCTTTTGTTAATATGTCAATCACCTACTGTAGTTTCAATCATTTTTTTGTTTTGTCTATTTTACAAGCTTCATTTCTGTACTATAGGAATCAAGTAAAAAATGGAGAATTAATTAAATTTGCCATATTTTTGGTGCTAGCTAGTATCTTTTCACTCATCTTTTTTCATAGAAATGCTGTCTGAAGGTTGTAACATTGTAATTATTTTTATCTACCAAGTAAACATCATTGCAATGGACTATTTATGTTGGAATTGCTTGTGCATATTGCCATTGTGTCTACTTATGTCTTTTTTAGAACATGCAAGACTCAATGTTTGGATATTGGATGGTGATAGTTACCATAGAGATCTTCTGAACTATGTTGTTACTGCAGAGAGCATAAGGAATATTGTAGTCATCATAACAGTTGATATCTCTAGACCATGGACTATTATGGATAGTTTGGATCAATGGACTCGGATTCTACGAGAGCATTTACATAAATTGAAATTATCAGCAAAAGAATTGAATGAAATTGAAGAGAAATGTAAATCACCTACTGTACTTTCAATCATTTTTTATTTTGTCTATTTTACAAGCTTCATTTAGATATGAAGATTTGGTAATCAGCTAAGTTATGAACTTGGCAGGAACTTATTTCATAATAGTTTAATAGAAGAGCTCAGACATACAGCTAGAGTACATTTCATTGTGTGAAGAGACACTAGGTAATTGTTGAAAGGCACTAGCATTTCATATTATAATATACTGGAGAAGGAAAAAGCTGAAGGAAAGGAATTTATTGTATGTCACATATCCAATGTTAAGAAGCAATTCTTCTGATTATGAAATAGTTGTGAGTGATAGGAAAGCTATTGCAGGACAATAGGCAGAAGGTGCTAGGTGCCAATGGACAGATACCACTTGTGGGGTGGCACATATGTTGCACCATATGTGCCACCCCAGCTGAGATGATATGCCAAGCGAAAGGACAGAAGCAGCTCACCCACAGTAGGAATCCCATCCATCCACCATCCTGTACTCATGCTTTAGGATAGTACTAGATAATTTTTGGCTTATTTGTGGCTATGCCCATTGTATCTTTAACTGGAAGCTTTAAAGGGCATTGTTTCTCATCTTTTGGTACCATGCTCTGCTTCTCTTGCATGTAAACGGCTTTCTAATCAGTTTTGGCACAGTTATATGTATGCATATGTCTGTAATTAGTATTTATATTTGAAAGTCATGAGTTGATTTGAGTACTGTTTGGAGTGGTCACCATACTCCAGAGTCTATCAAAAGTCATGCTTCTATAGCTGTATACCCTTGGAAGATTTTGCTTTTTTGCCAAATTTGAGGAAGGTTTGGTAGCCTTTATTGTCAATCCAATTTGAGCTAGACTTTTGGTAGCATTTATTGGTAAAGGCATAGTTTTTCTAAACTACTATTGTACAGCCAAGTTCTAAGTTCAAGTCAGTAGCACTTTGCTCTACAGCAGCTATTTAGGATGAATTCACTTCATATAATTTTCTTCTGTTTATTTTTCATGTGTGACTTTCTTGAATGGCTTTCCAACATATGAGAGACAACATGAACGTGTATAAGGTGTTTCTATTACCTTGAAGTAGAGAACTACTTGTCATAGTTAGATATCTAAAAAATGCATAGAGTTCATGCACAGAGTTAGAAAACTTTTGCTAGTTTGATTTTCTTAAAGCTGGAAATTCTAACAATGAAGAATTGGTAGCTGGATGAATATTGGACATGTCCATTTCAGGACTCTGCCATACTTATTAGTAGACTGCAGTATATTGCTAAACCACTCAAGTACACTGTTTTTCATGAAAACACTGTTTTTCATATGTAGCTATGCATTTAGACTACACTTATCACAGTGCATACTAATTTACATTGTTAGCCTTGTGCTGACTTTAGCACTTCCTGGTTTATACTGCCCAGTATTCTCCAAATCCTTTATGTAGCTTTTTTTGTTATAGTGGTCAACCAATTCAGAGAGTACAAAGAGCCAGATGAAAGTGATGAGAAGAGACCAGGCACACATGTAACCACTTCAGCATCATCAAAGGATGAAGAAGATGTGTTGTTACCTCTTGATGAAACAATTCTGTCAAATAACCTTGGATTGCCAATAATTGTTGTAGCAACAAAGGTTTGTTACAATCTTAGTTTAGTTCTGATTCCCCTTTTGCTGGAAATCATGGCCCTATATTGGATTGGCATATTCCTGCTAATTGCTAAATGCATGAAGTATATTTGTTTGATAATTGTTGTATCTCATGTGTTCACATTTCCTCCAATAACTCCATGGCCTGAAATAAATACTGCCTGTAATATGTGCCTCATTATGGCCAAGAACTGTGACATTCACATGGCCCTTTATTTAATGCTGTCTTTATAGTTTGCAAAGTGGTGTGTATTTGATGAATAGGGAAAGTGCTAAATAACTTGCAACTGCAAAATCTGTTCTTTCATTCTCATCAATGCCTTAAAGAGGGTGATCTTTTAGATATTTAGTTACTTTTTAATTGTATATATAGATAGGTTTTTTTTTAAAATCAACTCTCATAATTTTCTTATGAAGGCTTTTCTGTGTAAGTGCAATATGCACTGCAGGAATAAAAAGCTAATTTGCTATTTATTCTTCTGGTTACTTTCTATCAGCTGCAAAATACTGTTTTAGTTTTAACAGATGCCACCCTTTGATAAATGCCTCCAACATTGTCTTAACAAGTTAGTAAATGACATGGCATTTGTTAGAGGACACACTGTATGTGTGCTTTTCTATAGTCATGTTAATGCTGTGTTATTTAGTGGTTCTGGCAAACTTTCCATTATGTATTTGTAATATGTTTCTTGCTATACTGATAATATGATTTCTTTCCTAGTTTTGGATTCATTACAATTAAGTCTAGTTCAATGTTTTATTTTGAAATGTTTTAACTACCTTTAGAAGCCTGGTTGTGTAAAATTATTTTCATGATTTAGTTTTTTCTCTGAAAGTAAAAGTTTAATAGATCATGTTGAGACTAAATTTTGGCCAAAAGTGAAGAGAACAAGAACCCAATTTTACAATTAGCACAATGAAAGCTTATAGAATGCACATCCAGAAAGCACAACAGTTTTCTTCTCACAGTGTGTTAATTCATGAAGATGTCCCATAGTTTCCTTGCCAAATATGTAACATCAGACTTTATTTTTATGCTTTATTTAAAAGAGCATTCAACATCATTTTCAGTTTTAGATTATAACTTAAGCCTCTGAGATAAGGTTCCTTGTGGTTTCAATCTTTTGTTTTGAAGAAATAGTTCCTTTTTGCAGTGTTGATAGGCATCATGTTTATATGTGGAGGCTGGCCTAAGACCTGTTGTTATTTTCAGATTAATTCACATTCCAGTGTTACTCTCTCAGCATCCATCCCTATTTTTCAATTGTGAATAGAAGCACAGTCCAACTTGAATCAATATATCCATGAAGACCAGTTTGTTTGATCAAACCATTTCAGTATTACTTCATATTTAGATTCCGCTCTATATTGATGGAAGGATTTCACTCTGAATATAGACATCCCATATCAATGGATCCTTTTCGTAATATACCGCATGCCATATATCTTCAGCTATGATTCATCCTTTGTTAAAGTCAGTGAATACTCCATACTTCTGTATATCGGAATCATGTGAAGATTGACTTTTCGGAAACCCTAATGGTTGCTGTCATAATTTTCTTTCTTCGTCTTTCTAGAGTGATTGCATGTCGACGCTTGAAAAAGAGAACAACTACAAAGATGAGCATTTTGATTTCATTCAAAAATATATCAGAAAGTTCTGCTTACGGTGTATCCTTTTTTGAAGAAATGCTTTGTTGAAATAGTTCGGCTGAAGTTTGCTGGCATTTATTTGAATATTCACGTAGGAAAGACAGGTTTTTGGTATTTGACCGTTCAGGATTTTTAATGCTAAGTTAGCATACAGGAATCTATTTTTGTCGATTAGAATCTGAAATCCTTTACGCGTTCTTCTCTGAACCGTTGACTCCTTACTATGAAATTTAGCCTGTACAGCAAGAAACTGCCAGAGATCCTCAAACCATAGGGATAACTAGATCGTTATAAAAATTTTTATAATCAGTGTCACCGCAAGCAAGAGACTTTTCTTGTAGGTTGGTCACAATTTGTGTACAATATGTGGCATGTTGTATTCCTGCAATGATTGTTATCCAGCGAGATGCTTTTTCCTATGAAAAGACTCTCTTGCTTACGGGTATCCACTGTTTAAGAATTCCGTTCCTTTCCTACAGCTACATCCCGTTAAGTCGTACCTGGAGAAATCTGCCTTTCGCCTAGTAGGACTGATTTTTCATTCCGCTTGGATTTTCCCGCCAAAATCAGGCCATAATACTTTTTAAGTCGTTCCCCGGATAAGTGGGACTTTCGCTTAATCGTACGGATTAATCTGTATTTCTCCTCAGCCAGAATACTCCGCTTTACTCAGACTACCTTCTGATTTTTTTCTGAAATGCAGGTTTCAATGTTCGAAAGTTTGAAAGTGTTATTGGAATTGAAGGCTTTATGGTTTATCAGTGTTGAGCATTCCGTTTGAATTGAGTTGTTTGATTAAGATGGTTTATTAATTTTCTGGCATGTCCTCGATTAGTACAGGGACGTATAGGCTGCATTCACGAACAATAACAGAAAAGTACGAAATATTTGAAAAGAGGCTAACAAATGAGGAACATGTGTTGTAATCTCGTGGGAACATGGATTTCCAAACCAGACGTTGCCTGGATGGCTTAGAAGAAAATCTGCGATTTATGATGACGTAGAGAAATACAACAGGAATCCAACAGGCTTTTGAAATACTTGTTAGCTTTTCCATGTTCACAGAAAGTGGAAAGATAGGAGCAATCATTGTGAAGAGCAGATGGAAGTTCAAAAAGGAGTGGAATACATAGTTATCCTTAAATCCTTAATATGGTCCATTGGAATATGATCGTGTATTAAATCTGTATCAATTTGAAGATGGCTAGGCACAATCTTGCTAAGTCAGACGTCTTCGTACGTTCTCAAGAAAATTCTACTTATTGGGGAATTTTGGCTAACTCAGACATGTGTCCCATTCCTTTGAGAGTACGACTTAACGGAATTGTACTGTGTTTTCTTTCCTAGCAAACACTGCCCGTTGTTGTCTCTATGCAGAAACTCTTTTCTTTAATCTTTCTAATCAGATGGTGCAGCTTTGTTCTACACATCAGCTAAAGAAGAAAGAAATATAAGCAATCTTTACAAATATTTAATTCATAGAATTTATAATTTTCCGCTTCGAATACAGCCTCAAGTAGTTGAGAAAGATGCTGTTTTCATGTAAGTGCACTACGATTTTGCATTCTTTACAAATTCTAAGTTATGTTTCATGCTGTTACCTGTTTCAACCTATCTAGCAGAAGACCTCTATTATATCCATTCTTTTCTGTCATAACATCGATTGCTTTTTATACATTTGTTTCAACGTTCCATTTCCTGCTGTCCGCTATTTCACTTTTTACTTTGGAGTTGTTAGTAGAGCATAAGTGTGCACTAAAGGCACTTTTAATGATTACTGCTCCTTATTAACTTTCTCAAGTGATCGAAGTTTACAGATCTCTGAATGAGAGCAGCCTCTCTTTCCAATGGGACTTCTTCAAGCGTAATCACGTGATATAATTACGAATAAAAGATTTTGACCCCCTGGCAGATACTAGGACTTTTCAATATGGTAATGACTCTCAATCCCGTAGAGAGAACTTACTCTGGAACAGGCTTCTAGATACCATAAAAGATGCCAACGATGCGAAGCAATTTATGAAAATGATAAAGGTTGGACGGGTTCACCTTGTAACTACTCGATATGCAGATAATTTCTTTCCCTTTATGCCCTTTGTTTTTAGTTAGATTAGACTATATGGTAAACAGTTGGCTTCCGTTAGTCATAAACTGTTTTTCGTCAGATTTCAATAAAACAGTATTCTTATACTTATCTACGTAAGAGCACAGAAAAAATTCACGACTCCACGGCTGTGAACCGGTAGAAGACTGCTTTTTGTGTCACATTTGAGGAGGGTTTAATAATTTTATCAAAAGTCCAGTTTAAGCAAGATTTTCTATTGATAAAACATTTTCTGAGAATAGCATCATCTTTCTAAACTACTGTTATCAAGCAAAGTTCCAGACCTAGTACTTAACATAGTAGTTATTTAGAACGAATCAGTTCAGTTATAGTATGCGACTTTCATTTATGGGTTTCCATCATATACGCATATACGAGCAAAATATGTATAGGATTGTTCTATTACCATGAAGTAAGGGACTGGTTTTTCATAGTTAAAGATGTTTGAGAACTTTGGCTAGTTTTCACTTCTTAAATAAGGAAGGTTTATTCTTGAAGAATTGGTGGTCGAAGGGAGGTTGGAAAATTTTTCTGGACTCTGGTCTTCGTTGTCTTTGTCGAAGGTGTACTCAATTTTTCCCGTAGCTCTAATGGCTGAGGACCTGTCCTTTTGTCTTTCATTTGTCCTTTCTTCCAAGCTCTTCTCTACTTTGTACATTCTTTACCAATGGTACTTGTACCGGACATTAGTGCACAGGCCTTTTACTTTTCCTTTGCTTCCTTCGAATAGCAGCCTTTGATTTTAAGAAATTACTTAGGTACGCTTGAAGTGTTTTTGTATTCCTAGCACACCATTCATTATCTTTGTTTAGAAATATCAGACCAGCTCTATTCTTTATGTAGACCGATGGGATGGGATAATGAAAACAAAGTTGCCATTCTGGACGAGCACATCAAATCATTCGATTCATCAGATTCCTTCGAGACACAAATCACAAAACCATTTCTTCGTAAGGTACATCGTATTTCACCTATAATATATAGTTTATAATCTACCATAAGTTTTTTGTGTATTGCATTCTTTGTATTAGAAAGCAGATGACAACTTTCTCACCATCAAACGTTAGACATTTCAGAATAGAAGTAGAAAAGGGAGTCGTTGCAAGAAGTAAATTTTGGAACTGTCCGTTCGTTGTGGGACACATTTTTTACTTCCTCTTGATATTTTCAGCCCGCGAGCATGGATAAAGACATTGTTGCTGAAGATGAGCAAACGTTTTTGGCAAGTTTGGAGGTAATTATCTTTTCTTTGTGATGTTGTAAACTGCAGTGTGTTCGATTTTTTTTCTAAACTGCTATTTTGCATTTTGAAATAAGAACCATTTCCCCAATTGTCTTCGAGCTTACCTGGAAAGAAAATGTACCAAGCTATTGTATTGTTTATTCCAAACAACACCATTTTAGGGTTTCTAATTGTGAAATAGGCGGTATCTTCCCATGTTTCCTTTTTATGATTTCAACATAATATACCTTGGCGAATGAATACTATAAGATAGTGTGCTTTAACGTTATTTGGTTCGATGCTGTGTTGGTTCGCTGTCAAGTTGAATATTTGACATAAGCGATGTTATGAGTAGGACATTTTCTGTAGTTGTTCGCTCACTTATGCCATCATGTGCTAACCAAATGCAAAGCCTCATAGTAGAACTTTATCGGTCGTATTATCATGTGTTATCCACTGAAAGATATTCAGCACTTTGGGTGACCTGCTCTAGAGCCTTTAAAGAGATTGTTATTGTCAGGCAGGCATAGATGACCAGGTGTAAACTTAGCCGTCTTTTGCAGAGTATGCACATGGGCTCTTAGTGTCCTGCAGTAAGCTTTGCACTATTTCCGCAGCTTCGTTAAGTCTCGAGTCAAGTAATGGATCATTCAGCCACTATTTTCAACTCCAGTTGGCATTTTCGGGTAGACTGTTGGTAGAAATCAGGACTATTTTTGCGTCTGATGTAGGTTATATGTAACTGTGCAGTAAGACTGACATACTTTAGAATTGTATTAGACTTGGTCGGGCGGGTAGTAGATTCTCACATATATATATATATATATATATATATATATATATATATATATATATATATATATATATATATATATATATATATATATATATATATATATATATATATATATATATATATTGATTGATATATATATATATATATATATATATATATATATATATATATATATATATATATATATATATATATATATATATATATATATATATATATATATATATATATATATATATATATATATATATATATATATATATATATATATATATATATATATATATATATATATATATATATATATATATATATATATATGTGAGAATCTACTACCCGCCCGACCAAGTCTAATACAATTCTAAAGTATGTCAGTCTTACTGCACAGTTACATATAACCTACATCAGACGCAAAAATAGTCCTGATTTCTACCAACAGTCTACCCGAAAATGCCAACTGGAGTTGAAAATAGTGGCTGAATGATCCATTACTTGACTCGAGACTTAACGAAGCTGCGGAAATAGTGCAAAGCTTACTGCAGGACACTAAGAGCCCATGTGCATACTCTGCAAAAGACGGCTAAGTTTACACCTGGTCATCTATGCCTGCCTGACAATAACAATCTCTTTAAAGGCTGTAGAGCAGGTCACCCAAAGTGCTGACTATCTTTCAGTGGATAACACATGATAATGCAACCGATAAAGTTCTACTATGAGGCTTTGCACTTGGTTAGCACATGATGGCATAAGTGAGCGAACAACTACAGAAAATGTCCTACTCATAACATCGCTTATGTCAAATATTCAACTTGACAGCGAACCAACACAGCATCGAACCAAATAACGTTAAAGCACACTATCTCATAGTATTCATTCGCCAAGGTATATTATGTTGAAATCATAAAAAGGAAACATGGGAAGATACCGCCTATTTCATACATACATACATATATATATATATATATATATATATATATATATATATATATATATATATATATATATATATATATATATATATATATATATATATATATATATATATATATATATATATATATATATATATATATATATATATATATATATATATATATATATATATATATATATATATATATATAGTTCATTTGATTTCGAATCTATGTTATTTTTACTTACTTGATAACCAGGCTAACTTAAGCAAAGCCGTGACACAACCAACTGGTTTGCCAAGACCTCAACCGGTGAGCATCCAGAGCAATTTTCTCATTTATTTCATGTCTTTTTTTGTTCTGAAGAAAATGCAAGATGTAAAAAGTAGATTGATTCAACGCCTAAATGGAGAGAAATAGAAAGAGAAAGTAGAAAGAAAGAAGAATGAGTTGATAAATGAGTGAATGAATGAAAAATACTGCGGTTGGTAAAATGATTGGCTATAACTTTTCCTTCTTTGAGAATGTAAGTTTGTTTTCAATTTGGAATAGTAAACTGCCCTAGTCCAATATATATGAATTTCATATCAATTATGCATAATAGGTCGTTTGTTTTCGGATCATTGATATTTCTTTGTATTATCCCACATAATTGTAACGTTTGATAATTCTTTATATTTTAGGACACAAAAACAGCGCGAGTACACACGTCACCCGGTCAGCGGCTTGCAGATAAGCGAACTGGCATTCCATCTAAAGTGAAGGTATTCAATGCTTTTGTGTATAAAATTCATATCAAGTATACTAGCCTTTGTTCATTACTGTAGATCCTCGAAATGCCTCCCCCTCGAAAAGCCACCATGCCAGAACTTCAAATTGTTGATAAGCCCCCCCCTTCGAATAGCCCCCACCACTGAGGATGATGAGGACCTAGATATAAACTGATGCTTAGCTATAACCTGTTGTTTTAATGTTATGGAGAATAGGGTTTTGGCAAAAAGCTTATTGTGCACCATATGTCAAATCATTTTAAGCCCCTCCCTCGAGTATGTCTTGCAAGCTAATAAGTCCTCAGCCAGACAGTTTCAAAAATAAATAAACCCTCCAAATTGAGGATTTACAGTATTTAACTCCTATTGTCAATTGTCATTCCACTTTTGGTTTTTTCTTCAACATTTGTTCATTCGACCATTGTAACTATTTTTTCCACCAGTGCTTTTCAGGAATTCGGTATTTCTTTCCATTTTCAATACTAATTGATGGTTTGTCTAGTTTATGATGTATGTAATGTTACTAATTATTATTATTATGATTACCAATATAATTGATCGGACACTTAACAACTAATCTTTCCATTCAATCAGCAACGTTGCAATCACTTAGTTGCATGTTCCTGGCCTTGCTCACTTACATCTATTTAATTTGGCAATTAATGACATCAGTAGCTTTTTACATTAGATGGAGATAACTGTATTCTTCCTACAGTTCAAATTTAACTTAGCTGTTATCATATACACTGTCACTTTCTATGATTCATTGGCTTACACATCTTGTTATCCTTTCAATAATTCGTTCGTGCTTTCATTTGTCTCTTGTACTGTATGTTTGTTCATATATTTTGTATGTCATTCATTTTTCTTTTGTTCATTTTCTGGTTGTGTTGACTAAATTTCCTTTCTCGCATTCATTCCATTATTCTTGTTTCGCTTTCAAGTCATTAGCACTATTCAATTCATTCTCTTTCATTCATTTGGTTGTTCATTCTTTAGTTACTTTATTTCTGTATTATTTGCTATCTTCGCTTTCCCATGCTGCAATCCATCGAAGAGCCCTTCTTATTTTCTCAGCCACTGGATGGAGCTAAAGGTGCCTCTCCAGGAGGCCAAACTGAGGGTGTGTTAGCAAGTTTCTTTAACAGCCTACTCACAAAAAAGACAGTTGGCGGCGCGGGAAAGCCAGTTGCAGCGAACCAGGGAGACAGAGCTGCCGTTCGGAGTGACGCTGCCGCCGAATTAGAGAGGTTAACCAAGAAAGCTCAAAGCCAAACTACCAGGCAAGCTTCCGGAAGTTCGACGTAGGAAGATTTTAGTTATAACTGGAATTATTTAGAAGCCACGTTAATATCATGTCCTATTTAGTATCGCTGATTGGTCCTCAATTACGTATGTAATTGCCTGAGATATAGTGGGGAAAAGATGAGTGTTTTGTTTATAGTAGACGATGATGTTTGGGAACTAACTTATTACTTCTCCATAAGACCACATCCCCAGTTCTATGGTATATAGCATATAGATCATTTGAGATGATAAATAGCCATTTTTAATTACAGAGCATTTTAATGCCCACTGTTATAAAAATTTGATTTCAGACCGTGATGGTGAATTTAATAGCACTGACATCTTTAGGTTAGCTTGTAGAAAGTACATTTAGAAATCACCCTTTACTTTCTATCATTGTGGAGGAGAGACAATAGTTGACATCTTAAGCAGGGTCCTAGGAGACTTTCTCATCTAAGCAATACCCAAATAGGTTCCCTCAGGTGTTCCTTTTAGCATTCCTGCTCACAGGGGAATACGTTTTTGTTTATGAGCTTCTGTTCCTATAGTTGATGACCCCCAGTAGTTAACAAGAGATTGCACGGTCAGTTATTTTAGTATGGCTATCTTAGACAGATATTTTTTTACGTTCCTCGTCTGTTAACGTAACATGTACTAATAAAAGCAATATGAACATTTTATTAAGAAGCATTGCTATCTAGAACTTCATAAAAACCAGCGGGACCTTGGCAATGTTCATGCCAATTCCCAGTTCTCTGCAGGTGGTGCATTGGCATACCTGATTTATTATCTGCATTAGTATGCATTGTCTTTCAGTTAAGCGTGTCTTGAATTTAAAAGAGACAGAACGGAAAACATACAGATAGCGACAGACAAGGATAGAGACAGATGGAAGCCCAGAGGAAGAGACAGAACAGACCAAACAGAGAAATAGACCACACACGAATGACATGTTAGGCGACAAGGGAAAATGCATAGCGAAAGAAAGAATGGAAGAGAGAATGAGTTGATAGAAAGTAAGAACGAATGAAAAGAAAGAAAGAGAGAAAGATAGATGAACGAGTGAAGGATGCTATAAGCAAATTTTTTTCGATTTCGGTTTGTTTCAATTTTTTGCGTGCCCATCATGCACTTAGCACTTTAGCCTCCTTTGTGATTCATGCCTAGATTTGAAATGATTCAGATTATAACTAGCCTCTCAAGTACCGAGAGATTCTCGAAATAGCAGTTTATAATGACTCAAGGTGCCATTCATCCCTCGTATTGGATTGATATCGTCACTTAGCCTAGAGTTGTTTATGGATAATTTTCCATTCTAACTATTTATTTTTCTATGTATTCTAAGTTTGTTTGAGAACGTAATACCACAGAGGGCCTAATTCTAATAGCCTAAACACAAGTGATATTGAACAACCAACGTAATAAATTATGTTGATGAACAACGTGAACGTCAAAAATGCCAACAATTTCACTTGAAATATCTTTTCTGTGTCAATGTATGTAACCCTTTTGTACATTTATAGTGCCGACCTTGACCCAGAAACAATGGAATATACAATGTTCCTCTTCTGCTTCGTCTTTGGCTTTCTTCCTATCCCATCTCGGGGGCCACTCACAGCCTCCATCTGCGCAAGCGTTGCTGTATTTCCTCATTCCCGCCCATTCCATGTCATTTTTAATAAAGCTCTTAAACCTTATCCTTGATTTCTTTCAATTTCCGTCTAGGCGGTCTCATCTTACTCTACATATGCTCCTTCTTTTTGGACCAGTCCCATCCTCTTTTCGTGCTTTCTCTCCAAGTTTTGCTACTTCTATCGTCTCCTGTACCTTGTGTTGCTTTGAAAGCCTAGAGAAAAACACGTTTCAGCTTCATATCTATACCAGCCTCTGTCTTCTGTTCCTGGATTATCGATGTTGGTCCTATCTTCATTCCATATAACACGGATGGCAACGGACCGTCCTGAAACATTAGGGAGTACAGCTGTAATGTAGGCAACTTCCATGTGCCACGCCCATGAGCACATCCAACCTGTGCTACCTTCTTGACATCTAAATCTTCAGTCTTCGCAACTGCCACTCCCTTATCATTTTAAAGCCCTGTAAATCAGCCGTGTCAATGCTCACGTTTATTTTCCTCTTTTCCAATGCAAGCCCTCCATTTCATTTCATTTTAATTTCAGCTGTGATATAAAATTTCAGATATTAATCTGTCCACCTTTCCAATCCACTTTTCCAAACCGTTCCACCCGGTGGGTCAACTCTCATTGTCAAGTGTAACCACCCACGTCTGAAGTTTCAGAAAGCGGACCCGTTTTTTTCTCTGATATTTTACTCAAAGTTTACACCCTTTTTTCTATGCACTGAGAGAAAAACTAGACCTTTTTAGAAAATCAAAGTTAAGAGTTGCAATTGAACCTAAGAATGCCCCTTTGTGTTAGATTTTTTGTTGTTTTTTCTCAAAAACCACTCCTGTTTCAAATTTCTATGTCCTAGGTTTGGCATGAAATTGACCCCATTTCTATGAGACTTTACAGACACAGGTGCTTACATTTGACAGTGAGAGCTGACCCAGCGGACCTTTCCACCTTTCCAACCCACCTTTCCCAGCCTTCGTCTCTCTCCCTGCACAACACAGTATCACCTGCAAAATCACAAACTGTTAAAGTTGCATGAGTGGATCTGTGGTGTCAACAAATTTGTGTTGTTCACCAGATTCTTCTGAGATTTCATCTTGCACGTAACTCCATAATGAGGCCGAGTCATGAAAGAGAGGTGTGCTCCATTTTGTATTGTTTTCATTTCATATTTAAATTAAAGCGGGCAAACTCATACTGCGACTGTACCAAACATTGTAGCTGGCATATAAACATGAATATGAAAATATGAAAATGAAATAAACGATGGAAAGTGAAGTAAAACGACTAAGAGTCTATGGTGAGCTGCCTGTTATAATATGCGAATGGCACCAACATGTTTTGCCCCACATACATCGCGGGATTGCTTCTCGCCATCTTCCAGCATCAGGCTTGAAGATGTTACATTTCGATGCTCACCCTGATCTAACTTTCCCAATTAACATGTGCGCTGCTGATTGTTTTAATAAAGACGCTTTGTATGATCAAATTGAAATAGCAGATTGGATTTTGCCGTTATGCTACGAAGGACATGTAAACAGAATCATCTGGATAAAGCCTCAATGGGCAGATCAAATTGCCGATGGAGACTTTCGTGTGAAGGTTGGCGAGGAGAAGGAAACTGGTGGTCTTAGGTTGGAATTAACATCGTTTGCTTATCAAAATTATGTTGTGAGTCCCTCATAAGAAACTGTTGATATCATCTCACCACCCTTACTACTGCTAGAGCTTAAATTTCGGCTCCTGTATTAGCTGATGACATTTTGTTTATCATTTATACCAGGGTTAACTGGAAGAATGATTACTTTATCGAGGAGCTTTTGTACGCCAAAGATGATAGCCTTATAAATGCAAAGGAAATCGAGATCAAAGTTGAAACATTGCACTATGAATTGGACCCCAGAGAAATATGTTATACAGATCATACACGTGATAGCTCAGTACTAGATGACACTGACAGAAACGAAGAAGATCAACCACGTGAAGAAAATGTTTCCAACTGCTCCCTTGAGCCTAGTAAAAGTGGTCTTTTGGATGGAGATTTTCTTTTGGATATTGATCTGGATTTCTTTTCAACTTATAATCCATTCAAGCTGCATCACTCTGAGGTAATAGCTAGCACAATGTTTCTAGCCTATAGAGGCCATCACTTATGCTACCTTTTCAGTGCATAATTCGTCTAAATTCAAATTGTCTTCAAGTAATTTAGCAATCCCAACACCTGATAATTTCATACCACAACAATTTCAGGGGACTTTCTTAAACCACCACCTCAGTTGGGCCATCTTAGTATTTCATACTGCAATATTGGGAAAGATTAGACAGAGCACAGATCTATGATCAGTTTCCTTGGATAATTTTTGCCATACATATATATTGCCATAATTTTTACATGGAACCATGGTGATGCCTGTGGCTTTTTTGTATCTTTTTACAGGAAGATTTTGCAAAGCTAACTGAATTATACAAGTTTTTGTCACCAACACATTATTCAGAAGAGGTAGTGGCAGTTGTTTCTTTATTGGTGTCACATTAATATGGACAAGAATACTAATCACATCTTTTCATTACCTCCTAAGTCACTAAATGCTGTACTTATTAAACTACAAGATGTTGTTTATTAAGCAAATAAATGATTTTACAGTTTTTCATTTCATGATACTAATCAATTTTATAAGTATTCATTTTTTTAGAAAATATGGTGATGGTTGAAAGCTTATATAGACCTTTCAGAAAATTTGAATAAACATATGATCTAGAAAATTTGACATAAGATTCAACCTTGAATACTTTCTTTAGTTTTTTTAAACCTTTACCCTTCCTCCATAAATTAACAAAGCAAAACGATAGAAAATGCAAAGTATCAAATAAATAAATATTTAATGATGATATGTTAACAGTTGTTATAGCTTAACCTAACAGTTATCAATATCCAGAATTTGCCTGAAAGTTAGTTTCTCTATGTCTATCAGAAGTTTGTCTTTTATGAGCTGTTCTGTGTACTTCTGTACCTGATGTTTCCACTTGCATAGTACAGTATATCATAGTTTGATATTCTTATATTTTAGCAAATTTCAGAAGCCACAACTCAAAGGTACAAGCAGCTTAAAAGACTGCAAAAGACCCTTCTTTATTTCATACAGAAAGAAAATCTTCAAAACTTCTATGAAAACATTGAGTATCTAAACTTAATAGATGATATTAATTTGGAAGTCAGAGAAAGTGAGATTAGCAGGAATTTCTATGATCTGCTTCAAAGCATGAAGGGAAAGCAACAAGAAGATGGAAAATATATTGATTTGGATCTGGTAGGTATGCAAAATTCCACTTAAGTATTAAAGCTAATTCTAAGGCTATTTGTTGTGTATGCTGGGTTTTCTGTGTGTCTAAAGGTTATGTAGTCATAGCAAGATGAAGAGTAAGTGATGTTACAGCTAGTGAATGCTACTATTAAAGACAAGCTGGATGATTGATAATATATCACTAATCTTTCATAGGTTCATTTTGCCGGCATGTCATCAGAACTACCTCATCACAGAAGTTCAAGAGATGAAATCAATGCATCACTAAAAAATGTGGAGAACTTTCTGCTCAAACAACCAATGCCTCGAATCATCACCATTTCAAGGTATATTTTTGCAAAATTTTTTCATCTCCTAATCTACCAAAGAGAGTAATCTGCAACATATGTCCTCAAAACACTTATGGTATTTGTGCTGCTACAATGATAAAAAATTGTTGGAATCTCTAGAGACTGTTTTGCCTCACTATATTAACAGTGAGAATATAAGGTAAGTTAACTAAAACTGCATAAGTCTGTCCAAGGCTAATCTGCAACTTTTGAACTGGGGTAGGGGAGCCCGCGTCTAGCGGGCTATCAGTACTATAAGTTAACTAAAACTGCATAACTTAACAGTTACTGTAAAATCCACTGGCTGCACCCCTAATTCAAGGCCTCAAAAATTGGAAAATTATATTTTGAAACTCTGTTGGTACTACAGAATTTCACTACAGCACAAAAAGTGGCACCATATTTTAGACATACTGAAAAGCTTTTTCTATGACACTCATCAGAGTATGAAATGTCAGATAGTGACCAGAAGGTGAACCAAAATATATAGCCAGATGCAGGTACACTTGATACGATGAATAATGTGTCCAGATAGCCATATGATTGGTCACTTGGCACCTATTTGCCACTGTTTACTTGAAGAGTCCATGTGAGGAAATGAGCTCTTTTTGTTTACACAAGACAGGGTTTTGAGTCTTTATGTAAGCTGATTCCAAAACACTTAAACGAAAGGAGGATCTTGCTTGCCCTGTAATCTGAAAATTATCATCTGAATATATTTTGGGGTATTCTAGACTTTTGATGAGATGTTGTCCTATGGCCGGATCACTTTTCATTTTAGACTTTGAGCTTTTACACATACAAGGTGGCAGTTCTCCTATTATAGTGTTTTTCATCCTGATGCTTGGGGGTACATGTTGTTTTATTCTGTCTGCTAGACTGAAACATTTGTAAAAACTACACAACTTTCTTGAGTGGTAGGAATGCTATCTTTTTAGCAGATGGTGGCATAACCCTAGTATTGTAGACCACATGAGGTTCGCAGCATAGAAGCCAGATGTAATGGCTTTGCTAATCTGGAACCTTTTCAAACTTTGATGAAACATTGCTAATTTAGAGCAAATTTGATGAAACATTACCAACCCCCCAAATTTGACACACCATTTTGTAGCAAGAGTTATCAAGACCTCACCCACCCCTATAGCATTACATATTTATTGACTGGCCCCACATATCTATTTACAGGTCAACTGAAGATGACTACACACCATCTGATCAAGTAACATATATTCAAACAAGTGTTATTGACATGCTTACAAGACTTTATGGTAAAATATCCATTACCAAAGACTACGAAAAATAGACTGCTTATAGCAATTAACTTTTAATTCTCCTTGCAGGCAAAACACTGTCTATCCTAAGAATCTGTTGAGCTGTTTGTAAAACATGACTTACAAGCAGCATCTTTGAGGAAAATGGCTCAATAATGCCTTCCTTGTTTGGGTCAATAATATCCCCAGTCTCACCATCAATGCCAAAGCTGGAACAACAATCCTTTTCACCTTCCCTTCCAACATCCTCCAATAACCTTTGTGTATCTACAAAGCGCCCATTAATTCTGTTTGAGTTTTTGTATATTAGTTTTGGAATCTCTAAGAAAGCATCACTCAGTGATTTGCAAACAGTCCTCAATGGCATATCAGGTTCATTGTGTGCCTCAGTTGCAAAATACTGAGCAGCAATTATCTCAACACAGGTAGCAGATGGGAGGTACTTCATTGAGCAACTGTCTCCTTCTTCTGAGCCATATGTATGGTAGCAGCACATCTTTATAACTTTTAGCATATCCAGAATTATTGAGTAATATTGCTGAGTTATAGAATGATGTGGAGAGCATAATATTAATTGACAAGATGCATATTCATTTTCATAGTGCTTACTAGGGCACAGCCTTACATAACATTCTCTACCAATTGTTATCTGATCAACTGCTGACAACTCTCCAGCATGCCAAGAAAAATCAGTTGAAAATACCTCACCCATAGTTTCTATTGGAAAGATCTTGAAAAACTTTGAGATTCTCTCAATATCTTCATCATGTACATGTTGTATAATAAGAAATTGTCTTTCAAAATATATTCTAGTATGTTCAGGTAGACCATTATTAAATAATATGACAGTTATTCTGTTACTTTCTAAAATATCAACAATTTTATGAAGAATAGTCATCCTGCTTTCAAAAAAGCTACTGAAATGTGAATGGCTGCAATTTAGCTTTGTAGTGCCAAATTCAACACTATGAGCATTAAATATGTCTCTTATGACTATAAACTTTATTGGCTTGCCAAGTTTTGAGGAATCAACATAGCCAGGAGAAGTTTGTTTGATAACAAAGCCATCAATAATTGTCGTGTTCACTATGCTCGTGCCTGACGTTATGATGCAAACGTCTTTGAACTGGTCAATCAAAGTATTGATGTACTTCAACAAACTTTTTTGCTCCTGATTTTGTTTAGCAAGGATCAAATCAACTGTCCTATCAATTAAGATATTCGAAGCTTCTCCCTGAGCTTTCCCGTCAATTGCAGTTCTAAGGATGCATCTAATAAATCTAGGAATATTCTCATTCGGAATTGTTTGGTATTGGCAGTAACCTTCCAAAATCTCGCTCAACTTTGGCACTCTATTGCTTACGATATACGCGCAGGCCTGTGACAAACCAGATAGTTTTAAAGTTGCATTTACTTTTGCTGATGAAAACACATGTTGATGGATACGTTTGAGAAACTGTGATAAAACTATCACCATTTCCTTCGAGCCATCACCAGTTAGCCCAATATGGCGTTCAACTTGTTGTGACACTAGTCGACATACTGGGTGAGACATCAAAAGTGAGTTTAGTATTAGATGACCAGAATTTGTCAATAAGATACTACCAGCCTGTGTTTTTACGGCAACATCTATTCCTCGTGGGCCAAATGAAGGTCTAATAGTCTTCTCGAGTAGGGAGAAGCCTTCCACAGCAGTTCTTAAAATTTCCGCCATTGCACAGCAACTTCGATGTAGCGCCCTCTCAGCAACTTAAGCCAACGGAGTATATTGCCTCTCATCTGATATGTGACGAAACAGTCAATGGAAACAGTCCTATGATCCGAAGAACTTGGAAGGGGACCGGTTAGAAAACAATCGCAAAGAATGAAACTGTAAGAGAAGTTTCGAGCAAATTCGTCTTACAGATAGGACTTAAGCACTATGGTAAGATATTTTTTCTTCACCCTCTTTACTTCAATTTTCTGTTGGAGTCTCGTTTTTAAGTTTCATGACCGATTTTCAATAGCCCAATATCTCTTCCTATAGTTATAAACACACCGAAACCAGTGTCTAATTTACATAATTTTACTATTATTTTCTATTACCACAAGTCTATATATCACGCATCTTTCTTTTGAAGCTAATTTAGTAAGACCCCAGTTCTTCCTGGCACCATCCCCTTCCTCTCTTTTTGTAAACAAGGCAGTATTGGTTATTCGTTTTTCGATAGTGGTAAATGTAAAACTCTCTGATGGAATTCATGATTTGCATCAACGTGGTGAAAGGAAAGACTGTTCTTTGAAAGCCAATTATTTAAGGTGCAATAGACACATGTTCGTCACAGATGCAGCCTATTGTTTGACCTCTGATGCTCCATCTGGGATTTTTGTTAGGCCCTATGAGAAAATATCCTTTGAATCTTGGGGGATCTTTTGTTGCCATCTATGGAGAAATAGGTGTTCTCTCTATAGAGAAATAGCATCTGAAAACACGCTCCTATTCACTACATTTCAATTGAAAGAAGTATGTAATGGCTTTAAGTAGGAACTGCATGTTTTGGGTTGATTTCTGTAGTGCATTATGATAAATGATAATATTTGAAGACATGAGTTTGCTAGTAAGTATGTACTATGATTGTATTATTGGTTTTTATAAGTATTTTGATTTTTTGTCCATCAACTGTTTAGCTGATATGATATTCCTCAAATGAAACCAGTGATATCCACTTTGGATATGATTTTTAGCAATGTTTATTGGCACAGAAAGTCATGAAATATTTCATTTGATAATCTAAATAGATATGCTGTCTTCTTTTTATATTAGTATAAAGTACAGTATCACTACTGCCACTTCTATGCCTACCATGTTAATTGACTATTCTTTTGTTGCAATTTTCCCCATGACCTCTTCTTCAAGAATAGCACCTTGTTATTGCCATTCTTACAAAACAGAGCACAATTTAGGGATGGGCCACACATTGATATGTGAAGACTGACAACTTTGCCTAGCAACAAAGGAGGACCCACAAGTCCATGGTTGGATCCAGCACAAGAGAAAGTATTTAATTTCAAAATCCAGAATGGCCAGAAATTCATCTGCGACACTAAACAGGCACGGCACTGCCAGATAAAAAGTTAGGGACTTCAAATAAAAAGTTATTGCCAGAATTGCTTGATAGAGGCTATGAAAAATCACTAGCTAGTAGAAAGTGGGGGCTGAAGCCCCTGGCCCCCTACTGATGCCATGCCTGCTAAAATGCAGCCAAATAGTATGATTTTCAGGCACACTTCATGTAAAAATCTACAATGAACATTCAAATAGGGAGAAAATACATATTTATTATAATAAACCAGGACACTATAGCTTTACCCTTAATTTTACTAGTAATTATTAGCCATTTTAGCAACCAGAGTATTTAAATGTTACCAGTAATTATTGCTACCATTTTACCCACCAGAGTATATTATAGTACTGTTGATTAATTGTTTTCTTGCACCAAGGGTATTGAAATTTGTGTAAGTGTTATGATTTACCTACTATCTTCACATAAATACTAAACCAAATATACTAAATCGGATATACTAAATCCGATGGTTTCCATTAATCATTATACTGGTGGGTGTTTCACTCCTCTCCCACACCCTCCCAAGTAAGTATGCCCTGATACTAAGTTGTGAATGTATAGAAATGTTATCTCAATAGACATGTTATCTCAATGAAAGTTATTTCAAATAACATTTCCTCTTTTTCTCACCATTTTGGTTCTCTGATTCATAATAGAGCTGTGGTTCCCGCTGAGCTACTTCAATACAAAAGTTCTTTTCAATGCATTATTTTTCATGTTTAAGTACTATAGACTTAAAACTATTCCACTTTTTTGGTTTTCTGCATTTACCCATTGTTGAATAAATGATGGCTTGCTTGCATGACCAACATATGGGAAAGATAATTGATACCATTGCTCTCTCTTTTGATTAGTTCACTGAACAACCTTAGAGCTTTTTTATTTTGTCATTCAATTACATTCTATATCTATATATTTGTACTGATGCTTGATTTAGTATATCTGATTTAGTATACTTGATTTAGTATATTTGAATGTTTGGTTTTTCATTTCTCAGATCATTCAACTCTTAAGCTAGTATGCTGTTGAGAAAAATTTTGAAACTTTGCCCAAGTGTGGGATTTTGCAGATAAAATGCAAAGGTTATCATCTGTTGTAAAAGAGAAAGTGGAAGGTATTGACTTTTACTTAGTATACGGACTTTGACAAGGAAAATAGTATTCCCTCAAGTTTCTAGTTTCCTGAAATTCTCTTTTGTGTGATAGGTCATGTGACTCAGGACTGGCCCAAAAGTTACCCCTAATTTCAACCTTCTCCATTAGGAAAATGGTTCAAGTGCAATGCATTTCACACCATGATAGTTGTGAGTACAGAATGTGTGTGAGGCATAAACTTTGATTTTTGGACAAGTATAGATAGCCATTCAAGTCCCACTGCAAATGTTTTAAGTTTTGTTTTCATATGCCAGGGCCCTACACACATTAATATTAAATATACACTGTTGAATTCTCATCATTAGTTTCAAAACCAGATTCTGTGTTTGGGTTTTAATTATGGTTTCCATTAGCAACTGCCTGATAGTTAATTTGTTCATATAGTAGATGGATTTGGTTCACTCCAGATGTACTAACTCCCAGTAGTACTATTGATATGGAAAATAACAATGGGTTGTTGCAACTTCATCAACACAAATTAGTAAAGGGCCTTTCCCACTCAAAAATTTATTAGGAAATACTGATTGGAATATTTTTAGAATGTTATGTCCATTGCTGATTATGAGGTGTTCAACCTTTTATCTGAGTGCTCTTGGGGTACTCAGCCTGTTCTCTTGGGGTGGTCAGTCCCTTAGAACTGATAACTGCAGAGGCATTTATTTTTTAAAGCATGACTTTGTTGGTAAGTATGCTGAGCCAGTTCTGATTAAAGTATTAATATTTAGCCAAAATTTGATTGAGATTCACATTGAAATAGAAGCAAATAGAGTTGAATCAAATCTCAGTTCAAACTGTCTGTGTTTTGTATTTTGTGTAGTTATATACACCTTCAATAAATGTTTGAGTTACTAAATTATCTAGCCATGTTCCTGATTGTTTATCAGCCAGTCATCATTTTCAAACTGCTGTCATCTAATCAATATCATTTTCCATCTGTTTGTACATTAACTTTGCACTCTGAGAAGAAGGTTCATTTCACAATTGATCATATATGCAAGACTGTTGTTATAAGCAATTACATGTATGCATCATTTGTTGAGTTTCAGTTTAGTGTTTAGTTTATTAACTTTGACTAGTAACAGTCATATTTTAATGCTATTTCTTTTTGCTAGCCTATGTGGTTAGTGGTGTCCAAGAGGAAAGGAAAATTGAGTTGCTGGACAACTTGTCAATTGCAGTTGAGAAGGTAGTCAATGGTATTATAGAATTTTCTGTAATCATATCTTTGAAATGACACCTGGCAAATATTCATTAACTTGTAATGTGAAGTTCTGAGCATTAGGAATAGATCATATCTCAGGAAGTTGCTTAATTAATATGAACTGCACTGTCTTACAGGTTCAAAGCAAATTTGAGAATCCAATTCACAACAAAGTGGTAAAAGATGGCAGGGAGGTGGAGAACCTTTGCTCATGTTTGGAAGATATCTTTCAGCATGGGTTGAAAGAGAAAATGTATGCTTTGTCATAGCTTTACTTTTGATAGATAGACCTAAATGAAATTCACTAGACTTTCATATTTTGAGTAGCATTTGTGGGATAAGTTAAAGCTCATCAGCCTTAGCTTTGCAGCATTATGTAATTAGTATCTTGTATCCATGGTTTTGCTTGTGCAGCCAGCCTTATCACTATGATCTTACTGCTTTTCCATGCTCTGTTAGAAGAGTTTAAGAATATATTATCTGAAAATTATATTTCAGAAGCACATCATTTTTATTTCTTCTCTGAGAGATTTTACCTGGATGGAATAGATTTTACAGATTTTCAGTGCAATTTTATGCCACCAGCTCTCCTTTGGGTGGTTTTGAAAGAGCTTTCATTCTGTTTTTTCAGATTTCATAACACCACCAAGTCCACAGACAATCTGTCATTTTGGGGAGTAGTGCAGAAGCTCTCAATGAAGGAAGATATCCAATCAATTTACAGGTAACTTATGGCTTTTCTTCATGTCTTTGCAATACACAATAGAAAAGTTGCTGTAGAAAAACAAGAGTAGTTTAAATTTACTGAATGATTTGCACCCAGGATACCTCCATTAGCAGAACATCAGCATAATTTATTTGTAATTTATATGATATTGATGCAGGAATAGCTCTATAATAATATGGGAAAGACTAGTTTATGTGACAGTGGGTTTTATGATAGTCAATCATCAGTCTTGATGTTCACATCTCATTTCCCTACCATGTTATTTGTATACCATTATTATAATCTCCTTAAGTGGAGTGCTTTTGATCAGCATAGCAACCAATGTAAGTAGCAAAATTTGTACATATTTATACATGGTAAGTGCCTTTTCAGTACAGGAAAGTACTGTTATCAACAAGGGCACTGTAAATTAAAAATTAAGAATGCAGTGAGATGAAAATGAAAGTGGAAAGAAAAGAGAAAGAAAAGTGCACAAGTATTGTTAATTGTAGAAGCTCTGTGCTCTTGATTTGAATAGCACAATGGAATCCAAAGAATGAATCTCCAAGGGTAGTCCATTAAAGCACTGAGGGCCTTGAAGCTGAAACCATTGTTTTTTCTGCTTTAGTCCGTACAATCGGCAAACGAAGAGCTGCATTGTTATTTCTCGTGCTATACAGGCCTGTAGGCAGCTTAGCTTGATTCTGGGGGCAATGATGCATTAATGGTGCCAGTGGTTGTGAAGTAAGAAAGGTTGGGGTCTGGGGGCGGAGCTTCCAGTAGAAGCCACGCCCTTCGGGTATTGCGGAAGCCCCCTATGTAAGCATAAAGATGCACCACCATTGTAGATAGAAGCGGCCGATGAAATCAATGATATATGTGTGGGAATCGTCATTAGTTTTTATGGCGTTTTGGATGCATCTAACTTACCACATATTCAACAAGTTGGAGACATTTATCCCCCAAGCTCCCCCGTACCTCCACCACTGCATGGATGTCAAATAGAAAGTTACACCACGAGAGGTACGTCTCTCGATTGGAATTAAGAGTGCGCTCGACAAAAATCAATTTGGTAAACATTTATGCTAAGGGATTTTAATTTGGTTTATCATAATTGCTTAAATTGTTGTATCAAGTGCTTAACCTTTTCAACAAGCATTTCAGACTATCTCCAATGAAGAAACCATAGGGAAATAGCTATAACACTATTAGGGGTATTCCTGTTTTAAATATTTCTGTGAAATTAAGCTACAGATTCGTACTATGTTATGAGTTCAAACGGCTATTTGGATCATTCGAAATACAATATCAGTGAATTATTTGGGGTACTCCCTGCCCTGCCCCCCCCCCGCACTATCTAAGGGCCTGCTATAATTATGGCTGGTTTCTCAGCGTATGAGGAAAACACTTGAATACTTATTCCATATAGGCATTTCAAAATTAAACGTACGGCTTTCACTTTCTTATGTTCTGAGATACTGATAAAATTGCTCTATCTACTTTCTGTTTTTTGTGGTAAATGATCTTAACTACTTTGTCTTGGAGCATTTTAAATTTCTGCGCTTTTGTGCCCTATATTTTGAGAACTGGTGTTAGGCAGTGTAGAATTGTAGGTAAAATATGCCCACTTTACATCGAGTTTGCAGCAAACATTGACATTGATTTTCTCATTCTTGCAAGCAGCTTTATTCGAACTGTAGCCTTTTTAAGTACCTTATGTAAATGGTGACTCGTGTTCAAAGGAGGAGGGTCCAGTTGCATTCCAAAATAGTCATATTCCCAAAATTTCTCAATGATATATGAGTAGATATTAGGTGATAGAATGTGACAATACTTTTGAGTTTGTAATACATGTTTTGGATGGTTCTAATCCTTCATCACTTGCTAAATAGTGTGATATATATCTGGGTACATAAATAAACGTTAAATCATCAATCGAATATATTGATCGAAGACGGACAATGCAGCAATAAAGAAGTCAAACGCTTATAGACAAAGAGCTAGAAGCTTAATAAAAAGTTATAATGCTCTACATGTTATTTTTTAAAATTAGGGTTTTTCCCATAGGATATGTAGTACATGTTTAATTTTTAGTTGATAATGGGTGTTCGCGGAATTTGGCACTGTAGAGTAGTTGTCATTGCAATCCTCTTTGCAGACAACTGAACCCGTTGAATATTTAAAGATGATATACTTTTTATCCGTATATAAATGCTCGCGCATACGAGTGGATTAATCTCGGCTTGTTTCCCCAATATACAAGGAATTACATCCTGCATATTTAAATATATACACTACATAAGAGTGGGGCGATCTGGGTTCATAAATTCTAACCATGATCAAGGTCTTAACCCTTAGTGAGAAAAGGGTACTTTTATTTTACGAATGTTATGATATTTATTGACAACCGTACGCACTTTACTCTGGGTAAAATTGGAATGCATAGGATATGGCAGTTTGAAATAAACGGTAGAAATATCAGTAGGTGCAGTTGTGTTCTTAGAACTATGAACATTATCAAGTTACGATTTGACTACGCGGCTTAATAAATATTCCGGATATTGATTCGATTTAAGAACGAGGTAGAGTTCTTATCATCGTCATTAAATGTAGGAAGAGTATTGTGAATTTTTAGCTTACAACATTAAGATGACCTCATTTTTGTTTACGTAGCAGCAGCATTTCGCTGTAGTATAAGCACAATAAGGCATCAATAAATAAAAAGATGACCTGGCACTGTAGTTGTGATATAATCTGGCAAATATGGTCGCATTTTTTCATCCATCCGACGCCGTGTTATTGACCAGCTTTTGTGCCAATGTGGTTACTTTGAATTGAGGTATATGCTTGTGCATGCTCCTTTTAGCATTTTCCAACTTATTTCCGAACAAGAGATCACCTTCCCGTCCCTGTAGAAGTAACACCATTACAGAACAGGTCAGCCATAGCAGATTGTTTCGAAAAAAATTCCAATGACATGCTTCAAATATTCTACAGAGCGAGTCAGGTCATCTTTTCATATACTTAATTTTCGATGTGTTTACATTACGGCAAAAACCACTGCTGGATTCACCAAACCACTTGGATTCTTTTAGTTCTTTAACTTATCCGAAACATCGATTCGCTGTTCCAAAACAATGTCATTCATGCTAGCCGCTCGTGATTGGTGCATTTCGATCCGCAACTGCGTGTAAATTTTGTAGGTTTGTCTCTAAGTATGTGCAGCAGGACTCTTGTCATTTATATGACATCATGGTTGCAAAGGTATACCCATACAAACAATATCGTGCACCTGGAACTGTGACGCAGAGTTGGCGCCACGGGGGAACTTGGGGGGACATGCCCCCCTAGTTTTATCCAGGATCAATTTTGTAACTCTTCCAAATTCGAGCAGAAAGGTTTTGAAGAGGTGGGAGAATAATTCAGTGTATCTTATAACACGATGTACTTCGGGTGTTGTCCAAAAGGACATGGCCCATCAAATCCCCCCTCCCCCAGTTACAGTAGCTGGCGCCACCCTGCTGTAACGGATAGAGATCCATGATAGCCTACCCTATTCAGCACAGAACAGTATGATAATGATGGTCATGGAGCATTTCTCATCCTTTCGTTCATAATTACCTTTCAAAATTATGATGCCTCATGAATGCAAATGCCAGAAGAATACGCCCATTTGTATTAGGAAAAGCTTTATAAGGCACAGAAAGCCGAAGAACGTGATAAATCTGTACTACTAAACTGCGTACCTAACAACCAATAACTTCCATCCCTTGGCCTACTAAAGATTAAATCCCTCAGGAACTTTTTCAAGTTCATGAAACCAGTTCTATTTATTAAATTCAAATTCGCATGATTTGTGTGCACTCCAAGTAGCAAATGTTTCATAGACGTGTTTCCGCTAAAGTTTCTTCATAAGTTTGAAAATATCTATATTTCTACATGTACAGTTAAAGTCAGGGAGGCACTAGTAAGAAACTTTTAGAACTATAATAAAAAGCTTCAAGAACTATATCTTTGGCCTGGCTCCCTGTGAACAACATGTATTTTGTAAGGCACTAAATAAAATTGATTTTATTGTTTCACGAATTTTTCGTTACCATAGTCAATTGCTCTTTTCAGGTTATCAATCATACAGACAGATGTAAATCGATGCAGAGCCTGGATTCGTATGAAACTTAAGGATCATACCATTGGGAGTTACATTGGGTTATTAACTGAGAATTACAAGTTGTTGAAGTAAGTTGTGTTTTCATTGCAAAGATTTTGAATCACACTAACCATTAACTTAGATTATTTTGACGTATACTCATTGATAGTGCTCCAATTTTAGCCCCTTAGCCACGGGCTTGTATGGGGCATAGAATTTGTTATTTTCATTACCTAACAACTTATTAACGAGCTATTATTGCAGCTAACTTGCAGTAGGACATTCCCACCCCCTCCCTCAAATGACTAGTGTTATCAGAAATGAGGATTGAAATTTCAAGTTTCCTTTACACGTTAGAAGAATAACTTTGACTTGCTCCTTCTAATTAAGATTACTGTATCCATCAGCTGCAGTGTCTCTATGACCACTTCTAATCAGAAATGCAATATGCTTGTCTACAATAAATTGTAGTCTTTTTCTTTCTTGTAGTCTGTATTATTCTAAGTAAAAAAGGAATTGCCAAGGGATGTATGTTATTGTTAGGTGCACACTTGAAAATTTTGAAGCATTAAACTAATGCAAATAGATAATGTTTTGATTCATTCATTCACTCATTCATTCATTCATTCATTTATTGATATATTGATTGATTGATTCATTGATTGATTCATCGATTCATTGATTCATTGATTCATTGATTCATTGATTCATTCATTCCTTCATATATATTCACTCATTGGTCTTATCATGAAAGTCCTGTTTTCATTTTTAGAGACTTCTATAATTCAAATGCCTTTCTGCGAGATGCAGTAAAAACAGAATCTGTGAGGACTCTTTTGCAATACGTCATAGCAAGCCTGGATTTCTATATGTAGGTTTATTTGTTTCACTTTGAAATATCCATATTTTATTGTAGCTCATGTTTCATCCTTTGCTGTTTTTTATGGCTTTATATTTCAAACAGAACATTATCAATCAAGTCAATCACATTAAATATTTGACATTTTTTGGGTGACCATTGACAGTTTTAAATTGTAATTTAATGCTCATAGATTCAGCAAAATTTCATTGATTTTGAATAGAAACTCAATCTACAATTTTCAGCACTAGAAGACTGCACTCTTTTTTATAAGCATCAAATAATTTTGGCTGAGGCTCGATTTCTTAAATTTTTTTATTGTGGACTCAAATGTTCTTTAAATTTTTCTTATTTCAAGAGTGACATTTTTTCCGAATACTTGAGAAACTAAATGCGGCATAGACTTTTTAAGACATTCGGTGGTGCTGTTTTTGAAAATAAAGCAACGAATTCTGATGTATCACTTATTGGTGAAAGAATTTTTAGAACATGTTTGGCATGTTACTTTGTTCACTGGTATAACATCTTCATTCTGCGTATTTGGAATAATAAACGCGAAATCCTCCTAGTAATATCTAGTCGGGTCGAGAACATCCCAAAATTGTTAAGCTTCCCTCCGTTTGTTAGGCACTTGAGAGAATAGACATCCCAGTTAGAAAGTAGCCTATTTTGTGCCTAGCGTCTACCTTGAATTCACAATCATCATGCTAAAAAATATTCTTTTACTTTTACGTTCTAGCTTTTATTGTGCTATTATTTGCTTCGAAAATGTTTACCTTTAGAGAGCAGCATCGTTATCATGAATGATTTTCTCTCACTCTAACCAGCACATCTAATAGAACAATTGCATTATGGATTTGAATGTTAATATATAAATGCTGTTTTCAATCTCTCTTGATTACTTTTCAAACAGAAATGTGGAATCTCCTCGTCAGAATTTTGATCACATTGCAGTACATCCTGTAGCTTCGCCAGTTCTCTGTAAGTATCGTGACAATTTACGTCAGCCTTTGTTAACATAAAATATGCATCTCTTATGTATTTTTTTTAGAAATTTAGTCTTTGTGGCCAAAGTGGTACATATTATCATTAAATTATATAGAGCTGAGGATATCGTAAGTTGGCCCAAGAGTTTTAAAGAAGAAATATTGGTGTCAACTGACACGGAAAAAATTTCTTTTTATGTAGTTATCACTGGAAACACAGGCTGGTGCATTCACAACTGGAGCCAAATCAGGGTTGCACTACTCTACCCTACCCTACTCTCTTATGATAAAACAAGCTCAGTATCTTCATTTAAATAGAAGTAGTTGATAGTTGATTATTGTGTCAAACATTGTTTGATGGAGAACTGTATTTTATACCTGATTGATTGATTGATTGATTGATTGATTGATTGATTGATTGATTGATTGATTGATTGATTGATTGATTGATTGATTGATTGATTGATTGATTGATTGATTTGTATACCAACATTGTTTGATTTGCTTTTGTTTACGTATATTTATCTTCTTTCAAGCTTCTCCTGATATTGATGTAACTCATGTTGATTTTCAACATGGTGAAATTGTAAGACGAAGAAGATCAAGTAAAAAGAGAGGAAGAGCAACTTCAGCAACCATTGTACCGATTGGCCAATCCGATGTGGCTTCTACTTTCTCATCAGATCACTCATCAGGACGCTCATCACGTGGCTCATCGACAGCATCACCGATTACTGAGCCTGCTAGTGAGAATTCAGAAATGAAGATTAAGTTTCTGGAAGGAAATTCGATGTTTGGGGACAAACCAAAGTCAGATATGGGCCATACTACAGATCAAGAGGAAGGGAAAGGAAGTGTTGTGCAGAGCGAAGAGCAACTAGGGATTATCAGCAGAAGGACAGGCAGTGGATTCTACAGATCAGGATCTACATGTTCGGAAAGTTCTCGCTCGCCCTGTTCTAACGAGTCCGCTAAGTACAATGATTCAAGTTTGTTTGAGGATTCTCTACTACCACCAAAATCTCATTATAACAAACGACTGCTTAATGAGAAAACCCAGACTGGCAATACGGAATCGAGGATTGGCGAAGGTGAATCTGTTTCTCCAAAAAGAGCTTCTCCGAAACTAAGAAACGTTTTGACACAAGAGCAAAAGGATGAAATTGTAAATATGATGACCGATTTAAAATTAAAAAGTAATAGACCATTGTCAGCTGAAAAAATTCTGGACGTCATTCCAATACCCGAAGGAATGGCTATGAATGAAGTAAAAAGTTATCTTAGTGAATGCTTGAAGGACTATTTTTCTTTGGGTATTATCACAACTAGGAGCCTGGGACAGAATTCTGTTACGTCACCATCAAGAAAGTCTGTAGGGAAGGACTTATCGGTTGATTCCAGCTGTCAGATTCAAAATATCAGCTCCCAGAGCAAAGTAGGAAATGATCTTGAAAGGAAAAGGTCTCTTGACGAGTTTATTAAAAGGGGACGAACAGAACCTCCATATTGGGGCAATATGGCGAATGACGTAAAGAAGTCAGATTTCAATGCAAGGCCTACTGAAAAGGAGAGCTCGATAACAACTGAAAACGAGAGTGTTAAATCTGTAGATCAAGTTGTAAGGGATCATTGTGAAGCACCAGAAAATATACTGGTGAAAGATGAGAAAATATGTGGTAATTTGGAAGCAGTTGTTTTGAAAAGCGATTTAAATGGAGAACCTGCTAAACCTGCAAGTGATCTGTTAGAACCCAAAAGTGATGACAGGGTTGATTTTAGGACTGAGTATGCTAAAGGTGGATTGTTTCAAGAGAAAGTAAACACAGAAAGTAGTTTCGATGCTGCAAGTAAACCAGCAGGTAGAAATGTAAATGAGGAGAATTTTGAACCTGATAGTGAAAAGTTGATAGTTGAGCACATGACTGACCATCCTTGTGAACCTTTAGAGCCTCACATGACACTCACTGGAAAGGCTGCGAATGAGAGTGTAGTGAAAATAGACTCGAGTGAGGAGAGATCGGATTGTTTCGTCGATGAGACTACGTGTAATAGGGTAATGGGAAAAGACCAGTTGTTGCTTTTGAGAGAGGAATATGACACAAGTTTATGTAAAGTAAATGAAGTAAAGGATATAACTGAAGATAGTACGAATGATGACTTGAAGGATGTCATATTGGAAGATGCAGACATTGGTGAAAGATTTGAGGATGCAAGTGCCTTAGAGGCCTCGAACGAGATTAATTATGTTCCAGGTATATGTGAAGAGATTTCAGTTAGCAAACATTCCGAGGCTAAAGCAATTACAAGACTGAGAAAGGCACATACTATTGGGCCTGGTATTGCACGAAAAACGACATCACCGAGAGTTAAATCAACTAAAAGTCTTGAGCGCGATGCTTATGCTAAATCAAGATCGAAGAATTCCTCCTCTGGAGATAACAATGAATTATTGTATGGTTTTCGAGTGAATTCACCCTCTCTAGCCAACTCAACAACCTCATCGATAGACACAAGCCAAGGGTATATGTTTGATGATGATGATTATGTCACTGATTCAGAAACAGATACGTACACGAGTGGTGAGAACAGTGAAAAGGATCAAATCAGAAGTTTATTGGCTGACTTAGGCGTTAATGATGACATCATTGGAATGAAAGAGGACCATTTCTCAACACCAGAAGTAAGATTTCTTTCTTTTTGATTGTTGCGGTTATTTTCCATCCACTAAATCCATATTTATAAGTAGGCTCAGTTTTGTAGTTGTTTAGAACTGGAGCAGCATCAACAGATACTTTTACAATATAGCAAAATCATATATATTTTATCCACTTCTCTGTTGCGGCCCTCCTTTTAACAGCATACTACATCGAAATAGACTAGGCATGCAAAGTACCTCATTATATTACGCAATCTAGTATTTTCCTGTTTCTTTGTGATTTTACTGGACCTGCTTACTTAAGCCACTTAAATGCAATTCAATGTTGAAAAGGCGTCTGCTTCTCATATTTTGTTTAATTGCATGTTTCGCTTTCATCAATGTAGCGTTAGATTTTCTGTCGAAACATATTGAGGTGTCTAAAGAGCATTGCTATACCTTAATTCATGAAATTTATGCTCACACCATAGTGAAAGGAAGCGATATAGGACACTTCATCTCGTATATTAAAACGTGAAGATAATGACCATTATGAACTTAGCGACGATGTATTCCTTAGTACCGAGGAGGTGGCTCCTTATGAAACAGAAAAAAGCAAGAAAAAGAAATTTCAACAAAGAACATATTACTGAACAGACAAGATGCTCTGATTTTAGAGGATTACTTCTGATTACTTATTATTTTTGGAAACAAGCATTATTAAACCATAACTCTTGTTTTTCCTTGTTTGCGATTTCGTGCAATCTAATTTTCGCACACCTCCGAAAAGGAAATATTTCGCGCACATCAATTTTTTGCGCAGCGAAATGCGCAAAAATTTCATGAATTAAGGCATCTCGAGCAGTGCAGGTGCTCTGCACTTGACCCCGTTCAGACCCAGGAGAAATTTGAGCTTCTCTTTCAAAGTGAAATCGGAAATCATTTTAGCCGCCAGAGAAGTAAAGTGAAGCAAACCCCTCGATACTGTGATAATTTTTGTTTCAAGTCTACTTATCTACTGTTTATTTGCACAGTTCGACATTTTCGGTAATTTTTGAGATAAGTGTCTATATAACTGCACGTGTGCTTGCCTACTTTTTATGCAGTTACTTGTTGGAACATGTTACCGCTGTTCTTCTCTGTTCTCATTTCTTCGACAACTTATGAAATTTAGAATATGGATCATGAATTGTAGAGCTCTGTTAGCCAGGCCTGAAATTTTTATTTATTCTGTAATGCCTCCTTCACCGAAGTATTTGTTGACTGCTTGTCCTACTGATATTTTCTCTTTTTATGCTTAATTTCGTGACCTGTTTTGTAGTTCATGATTTAATTGCCACATCCGCTTATCAACAACAAAATACATGTTTGCTATGTCGCGCGACACAAGAGCTATACCCTTGGAAATCTCTTGCGTAATTCTTCTGTTCTTATTATCTACCTAAATTGTTTTTGTGTGATTTCTTTTTGTGACGTTCCTAATATCTATCTATTAGGCTTGCTGTTGTTTCCCTGCACTTTCTCACACGGTTTTCGCTTTTCATTGTTCGGTTAGATTCTCATGTATTTCGAAGACCACGTTATGTCATTGTATTTTTATAATGAGCTGCTCTATAGGAAACTAATACCGCAGAAGCGAGAATTTAAACAAATGGCAGGTTATATGGTCCCAACCCTAAAAAACTGTTAAGTTGCATATTTAGGAAATTGAAGTTTTCAAATAAATAATCCCCATGCAATTCCTTCCCTTTAAGGCACATGCGATTTATTTTGGGATATGTTACTCTTTTATCAAATCATCAATTAATCTAATTTGTGTTTCTAATACGTTGATGAACCTTCGCTATTATCTTTTTTCACCCCACTTTTAATTAAGAATCCTTTAGCTCAAGCTCTCTTACTATGTTTGTTATGAAAGAGTACATGTATTGCGTGACTGCGTGACGTATTCTGATATAATTTGCATTGTATTTTTACCTGACCTTTTTAGTTTTATCGCAAATCTTGTCGAGAGTGTAAAGCCTAGAACAGCGATAGGAATTCTTTTGTTTATCTGCTTGTTTTCTCTTCCCTTTGAATGGGAACTGATCTCAGACCTCTTCTACCCAGTCTTTCATGGGATTTACGACAGATGAAGAGTTAGAAAATGCAATTGAGACTTGCAAAGAGCGCATCAAATCCCTAGCAATGGATTCCCAAGAAAGGAGACATCTTGTAAAGAAACTTGTGCAGCTGAGATTGAAAAGACATGAGCAGAAGGTGAGTTTGCTTTCGTCCAGTTGCAATGTCAGAATCTAAACAAAACAGCCTACACTTTACCATTCTGATTTACCGTATTAGCTCTTTCGTTGTTCGTGTCGCTCTGCAAAACAGGGATGGACAACTATTTTCCCTATGGGGCCACATGAGAAATGAGAAGTTTTGTGTAGGCCCTGGCTGAAAGCTGAACTAAATCATATATAATAATTATCTCATATTGTATGCATGTGGATAGAAACAACTTGAAAAAGACAACTTCAAAATATAAGCAGCTTCAGTCCTTGAATGAGATGAAATTATAGTGTTTATTTTGTTATTTCTAAGTGACCTTTCAGAGGTCGTATGTGACTGGCGGGCCTTGCGATGCCCGTGTATGCTCGGGTCATACAATTTTCTGGTTTTTTATTGAGAATCACAGGCATTTGCATATGTTTTTGCATTTGCATATGAAATCAGATTGTTTCGTCCATGAGACTACATGTAATAGGGTAATGGGAAAAGACCAGTTATTGCTTTTGAGAGAGGAATATGACACAGGTTTATGTAAAGTAAATGAAGTAAAGGATATAACAGAAGATGGTACGAATGATGACGTAAGGGGTGTCATATTGGAAGATCCAGACATCGGTGAGAGCTTTAATTGAAGGAGGTTCTTTAGAGGCCACGAACGAGACCAGTTATGTCCCAGGTATCTCTGAAGGTATTTTGGTTAGCAAACAGAAAGGCCTACCAGGGATGCCTACTTTGGGGGGCAGGAGGGCCAAAAAGTGCTCTTTAAAATGAAACCGTTTGCATATGTTTAGTCAAAATGTTCCATATAGTGGAAAACTTCCAATCTGTCCCCTCAGAGGAAACCTTGCCCCCTCTGCTCTAGCCATGTGGAGGCGTTCCTGAAGCCAACCCTTTCTTAATTAAAAGTTGTTTAGCCTTCGCGCATTACCAGTGGAGATGCGCTGAGATGATTTCTGACCAGCTGATTTTACCTAAAATGATGAGGAGTTAAATTTAACATAATATGAATGATAGCACGTATAGATAATATTTCAGTCAAACATTTAGCCTTAGCTAAAGTATCACCTCAGAACTATCGTATATAACCGGATGGACGAGATGTTTTTGCCGCGCTCCTACACCTGTCATCCTGTAAATAGACGCTTCTTTGCTTTTGCGTCCTTTGTTTTATGCTACCATCTTACCCCCTAATGACAAAGTGCAAATTTGATTGGAGCTTTGGCAATGTATGTCTACGAAGCAGTTTTTGTCAAACGTTGTGAAGATCGCAGCATTGACGCAGCGTTATGAAGATCGCAGCATTGACGCAGCGTTATGAAGATCGCAGCATTGACTTATCGAGTCGGTTCGAGTTATCATCAGCTGCAAGAACCGATCTAGTCCGTCATTCATTCATTCATTCATTCATTCATTCATTCATTCATTCATTCATTCATTCATTTCATATGTTTAAGGAGGTTAGCCCTTCAGTGAGTGCTGATCTTCATGGGGCCCTCCGTCTACATTACGGTTCCGTTATTTACTATACTTTAGAAGAAAAACTAATAACCCATTTTCAAATATATGGTAAATCTAATTAATTTCTAAAATGTTCAAATGATGTCATGCACAGTTTTGATTGTAATAGATTACAAAAATATCTACATACATCGACCTAGGTTAAATGTTCAAATAGATGTTAATTCTCCCCTATAGCTCTCTTGCCTGTAGAAACAACGTGCATTATTTTGTGTTACTCGAAACTATTTGGCGTATAAACCAACTCGAATATAATAAGCCAACCAATCCCTAAAGGACTGTCCTTTGGAGAGTGTGACTTAAATTGCACCACATATCTCTCTATTAAAGTTAATCGTCAAAAAACCTGACAAAATCATCCTTTTTTCAAAGTCTAGCTGCGTCATTTTCTTCTATTATATGGCATTTGGGCTGAAAGTTCCTCCTCTGTAATTAGCTAAAACTAGCATTTGCGAGCTTGTGAGATCCATAGGATGTTGACAATGAGAAAATCTTACTTTCATGACGATGAATTAGATTCTAATATGTCATATATCAGAGTTTGCGTGTATCACATATGCAAGCTGTATTATCGTTCCATTCCGTATCGCTATAGCTGCCGATAACACCTCCAATGGCCATTATAAATTCTGTGCAAATGTCATTTACTTTGGTATCCTCTTCTTGAAAAGTTCTTCATGTTGTATTGTATTCACATTTTGCCTGCCTCAAATGAACTCACCAGAAGTGGTAGGAAGTTTTCCACCTTCCTGCTACAATTCCAAGAATCCTATACTTGCTTACTTCCTGTTTTACCTCTTGAGAAAGGTCCTTGTCTGTTTCTCATATCATATCATCGCAAATGTGCAAGTACCCATATTTAATCCATACTACGTTGTTTTTTTAGGAAGCACCTGCAGAAGAAGTCGTCCATGTAAAGAAGACATTAGGCCATCTGTTTGCGAAGGAAGGGAAAGTTCCTGGGAATTACTTATGCGACTCTTGTGGTTCAACTATCTGGGCTCTTCTTCACACTCTGTATAAATGTAAAGGTATGCACCTTTTTCATTTTTCACACTCTGTATAAATGTAAAGGTATGCACCTTTTTCATTTTTCACACTTTGTGTAAATGTAAACGTATGCACCTTTTTCATTTTTCATGCCCAATCGCAAAATTGAAGAGAAACGTAGCCTCTCTTGCATCCAGGATTAGCATTTTACTAGGTCATTTATCTACAGGACCCAACAGATATTTTTCTAAATAATATTGCTATTCATATCGGTCTGATTTAGTATCATACCTTTTTGTATACCTACATTTTCTGTTGACCCTCTTTTTATAAACTTCGCATTTTCTCCCTCGCCTCTGCTCAATACATCATCGAGATATTTTTTCTTTCGTGTCATGCTATTCCCGTATATAGCATGCGCTCATAAAATCTGCAATCGGAGCTCATTGTGAAATTTTCAAAGTTGATGAATCTAAATCAAGCATACTTTATTTCACACTGTTCTCTGCAACTCACGCCAGAATATTCGCTACATGTTATTACTAGTACAGTCCGCTGCGAGATCGTTGTATTGTACAAAGGTATTGATCCTTCTCTCTACCCTCCCTGTTTCTTGAATATTTAGGGTTTATCTCTGGGTATAAATGTTATGTTTGTGTGCTGTGCGAAAAGTTCCGGATGCGATGTAAGAATGTCCTGAAATAGACCGTCAAATTCTTGTGTAATTGTTGATGGGGAGTGAGTGCTTGGTCGCGGAATAATGACGCACTGGGCACCTATTATTATTTGTTGGTATGGAAAGAAACGTCTTTGATTTATTTATGCTTCTGTGTTTGATAGTAGTTAAATAGATCGGTGCGGCGATCAATCTTTTGGTCTATAATAAACGGAGGGGTTGGAAACAATTCTTGTTAAATTAATAAACGTGGAGTTGGAATAAACAGGAGGGTTGGAATTTTCTAAAATCGATGTCTGCTTAGTTGTAAAATAAAAATTGGATAGTAATAGTATCAATACAATTTACATATTAGCCTCACAAATTGTCGTCAATTAATTCGTGAAAATGCTGCTGTTTAAATCATCTTCGTTGCCTTTCCTTCTCTGGTTCCCAAAAGTATTAAATGGGGGGGTTTAATAAGTTCCTGAGGGTTGGAATAATTCCAAAAAGTAATAAACCTTCCCTCCCCGTATATTTCAGACCAAAGAGTACCGCATAAATTGTCGCATAAATTGTCGGGTCATTTGTCGCATTATCCGTCACTTGGCTCTTTGCATTATTTACTCAAACATGAAATAGAAGACATGTCCGTTCTAGATTGTTCATTCCATTGTCATCGGAAGTGCCTGAAATCTATAGATAAATCATGTGTTAGCAAAAAGGTAAGAAAACTTACCAAGTACGTTTCCAGTAGAACTTCATATTAAAGATATGAATTATGTCGTCGCTCCATTGCGTTTGTAATTTTTTTGCATTTTTTATATTCCTTTTTCTTATTAATAGATTTTATTTTTTCTTCAGTTTTATTGCAGGTTCTTTTTTGCATTGCATTATATTGCATTGTGTTGCATTGTGTTTTATTGTATGGTAAGCTGTTGTATAGAAACCAGAGATATACCTTTATATGTTCGAGCGGGTTTGTGAAAGGTAGATTTTATGGAGGAAATTGCAAATCTTACTAGCCATTTTGAAAAGTATCTTGTGTTGGACCGGATAAGTATGGAGTGGAATACGGGGATTTAGTGCCCAGAAAGCTTTTGACGTTTTTGCATTTCCTGCAATGAATATTTGAGCCTCTTTTAGCTCTATCTTCAATCGTTTTCGATTTTGAATGCCTGGCATCAATAATAGGGATCAAGTTACTCTTATAGTTAGGTTTGTGTTAGAGAGTGGAAATTTCATCACTATAATGAGGGAATGCAGTCAGACAGATATACAAACAGTTCAAGATTTAGGCCAGCATTCGGCCGCTATTTAAGCAACTATCATCTGACAATGACTATCTCTATTTCACTTAACAACCAACAACATTGGCACAGACAATATATAGTTCCATTTTCCGATTATAATAACTTTTCCGCTGATAAGCAATTTACTGACCGTCTTGATTTTATCAACCGCTAAGTTTCTTATGGGTTTCTTAGTTTTTGCTACTTTGATGCTCATGCTTCTTACATGCTTGTTTTATATAAGAGAAACGTGTACTTAATGGATGGAGAGCCCCTCGAAAACGAGCTTTTCTGAATAAGCTGCTTCATAAAATAAATGAAGTTATTATAGTATTATATCATTATTCTATTAATATTTATAACATTTTAGTCTGTTCTTCACGCCCTATTATTCCAGGGTATTGCTATATGTACCATGGTAACTTGATGTAAAATATCGAATAAAATTCTAGCGTGTTACATAAGGATTTCATTTTCATCATAGATATCCGGTTCAGTGTATATTACAGACATAACCCCTGAAAGCGGATTGGCAACACAGCAATATCGATGTGCTGATTGCCGGAGAAGATTAACCTACAGTTAGTAATTGCCTTAATTTCAGCTAAGCCGCTGCTTTAGAAAACCTCAGTTTGACGAAATGTGGTACAATATAGTGCTTTACGTTATATCATGCTCGTAGCCAGAGATAAAAATTCCCATAGACTTGCAATCAGAGATAAAATGAGGATTAACATATTCTGAAATGCAATAAATGTGGTTAGTGGAGATTTGCTGAAACTGGAATTTACTGTTAATGGGGACTAACTGGGAACAGGATTGCAAATGGAATTCATATGATGGTTTTATTGGCAGATGCTCAAGACTGGATTCCCAATGTACATATAGGCATATAGCGTATAGATTTCACCTTCCGGCTCTTTATTGTTATAAGGATAACTCTGTCTATGTATTTTGATGACTTAATACGCTTCTGTAGCTACTTGTTTTAAGGTCAATGGCTGCTTTTTCTATAGCTAGAGATGCTGGAGCCTGGGTGCTATTTCAATCAACGGAATGTTAACACTAATTTGTCTATTTGTCGGATGAGTGACCATGCGGCTCAGCCAGTTTCCGTGAGCTTGACTGAAGTCAACCTTGGCTGTATTAGGTCAGCATCTGGATGGGTAACTTTCTAGATAAACGACCAGAACAACTCACCCCGCCGTCCTAGGGAATGAATGTTGATCTAGGGGTACCATCCATAGATGCGGCATGCACAGTTGGCCTATATTGGCTGAATAGCTAGACATAACAGCCTGCTCAGACTGAATTAACCAACAACAACAGCAAAATTCATAACTAGTACTAATTTATGCATAATTTATGCTAAATTAGTTACATTTGACATATGTGATCCTAGTACTACTCTATGTAGAAAGTTGAAGGTGCAAGTTGCATATTTTTATCCCAGTTCTGTATAACCTATACCCCAAATGTTCTATATTCAATCACGTGTAGTCATGATCATAACAAGATATCCAATTATCAGATATTTCTTCATATACCTTACGAATAGCTCTCTTGCATTAGAGAACGAATGCAAAGTTTAGTATGTCTTACCACCAGACCGATGCTGTATCTCAAATATGAATATATATGCTTTTTAGGGGACGGATCTTTCCAAACTCGACTGTGTAATTACACTGGGCAGTATTATTGCTCCAACTGTCACTGGAACGAAGCACACGTTGTCCCAGCAAGAGTCGTGCACAACTGGGACTTTTCACCGAAAAAGGTACAGCCAATGGCTATTTCAGATATATACCCATTTTTAGGACGGAATTTGTTATAAGAAACCAGCGCAAAATGTTTCAAATGGATTCGGGTGTTTCCAACTCTCGAAGCTAAGATGCTATGATAGGGAATTGAGCCTTGTACCACCGGATGCTGAGCTACTTTTGAAGTTGTTCTATTTGAAAGTTATAGAAAACCCCCACTGAACCTAAATCAGTTATCGAGAAAGTAAGGAATCTATCACTGGAATATCCAATGCACTATATATATTTGTATATATATATTTATATATGAAGATTGATATCTAAACTGACAATTCCCCTGTTATTCCTAAATAGTCCGTTATGCCTGTTATGCTTCATTTTTCAGATATCGCGACAATCGAAGCACCTTTTGAATTTATTATCACCAAAGCCAATTTTATGCTTAAAAGATTTAAACCCTGCTTTGTTTAACTTTGTCGAAGATTTACGAGATGTGCGCGTAAGTATTACAAGTTCTTTTTTAATTCACATTGCTGTTTTGCGCTTTCGACTAGCTGCCTTGTATTTGTATGTTCTATTCACTTATACAGATCCGTTCTTACAACATGTATGCGCGTCTTCACATATCTTTGCTACTATCCTTGCACACGTCAATCAAAGGCTCGCATCTTCAGCTTTAGTGATATTGTAAATGTAAGCATTTGGAGACTTCGCTTTTTTATTCCATATGCGTGGAAGCGTTCTAAAGACGTCGTGAGGAACACCTTACACAAAATCGGCCAGATTAATGTCTGTTATACTGTGCTGAAGAACTGTTAAATCTCAAATTATCATCTCATTATCCCATCGATGGAGTTCTTGCACATGATTTAAGCATTCCCTGCTGTGCTCACTTAAAACGAATTATGCGGTTACTTATGGTGTTACCTTCACCCTAGCGCACATGGGTGATTTTTATCGCAGGTACAGAAAAACATTTGTTTTTGTTGCGTGTTTTAGCTAACCGCAGACGACCGATTAATGCTGGGGTAACTTCAAATATTTGGTGCACTTTTCGGCGTCAAAATGACTCGAGTCCGAAATGGCTTCATCGACAAATGCAATAATTGCCTTTGCTTCCTCGATAATAATCAGAAGGAGGAAACGGAGACGCAAAAACAAAATGATGTGTGTGCCAAGATGGATGTATCTACGAAGGGAGCTTGGGGTATTCAGCAACCTTGTTCATGAGTTGGCAGTTGAGGACGCACTGATATTTACCAGATATTTTTGGCTAAACCAAGGCAAATTTTGGGAGCATTGTAGAGAATATAAGGCCTCTAATACAAAACCAAGATACAAACATGCGGAAAGCCATGAGCTTCATATCAGCGGGTTCTTTCTTACCACAAATCTACTAACTTCCCCCCTTCCTCGGTCTTCTTCAGTGATGGTAGCCATTTTGCTAAACTAATCACCCGGTAGTTCGAGTACATCTGATTGGATGATTATTCAAATGCTGTTTTGCCGCAGTCGCATATCTCCGCACACAGTGCGATTTTCGCTTTTTGTTACAGGACGCAAAATTTATTATCAAGCGTTTAGTCTTAAATTTAATCTGTTTCCTCCGACGAATAGCTCATGACTTTCCTACTGCACGTGGGCGATTTTAATCTCTTACGAACAACTTTTTGCTGTTGCTGTGACACAACTCGCCGTGTGCGTCAGGATTTTTGATTGAGCTCCTGTATCCCCACGCTGTAATTCTTCTTTGTCAGCTACACGAAAATTTAGCTGCCATTTCCTACATTTTTGTAGGAAGTTTCTTAGACCAGTTCGGAAACTTTATTAAATTTGTCATGATTTCAGAAATTGAATAGATGATAGTCTTGCGTCAAAAATTGGGATTTTGTACGTATATGAACCTGATGGTCGACACTCTTAGGTCTCGGAAAAATCCAGTATGGAACTTTCTTACCTTTTTGAGTAGTTGAGCAATACTTTCTTTGCTTAAAAGCCACTTTCTTATAAAAACATTATCATGCATCTCACACGACTTTGTGCTATTCAAAAATTCAAAAATGTTGTTGTGTTATATCTAAGTTAAACTTCAATTGGTCATGTTGTAATTTGGTCGCACAAGATATGATTTTAAATGCTGAAATGATTTTTTGCATACACGCCGTCCAGCTCATTTTGCATGGATTCTAATCTATCCCACCCCATTTGTGTTGCATATGTACGTTACGACGTTACGATTCCATTTGTTGTGCAAAACGTGCTGCTTTTTGCGATTCGTTGCCATGTTGTTAGACCGCGTGCGGTCTAATCTAATGTTAAAAGTGCTAGGAGGCTTACAAGCCCAGAGGCTTTATTCATATTGATTTAATCTTTGGAGATACCAAAGTAATTCTATTAAGCCGCAGAGTCAAACACCGACTTAAAAGTAAAGATTCACAGAACGGATTCAAGAGCTGTAAAATGACAGACTATTTTCGACCAGACTGTTTGCAATTAGACAGCTTTCGACCAGACATTATATGCTTTATGTAAGAATTTATTGCATGACTTGTTAGTCTAGACTCTTTGACTAGTTTCATAGGGTAGAATTTTGTTTCTCAGACAATAAGTCGCTGTAACTTGGAAACTGTGCTGTTTTTCAACTGTCTTATTGCATGAATCATGTGAATGTGCCTTGTCTCGGCTCTCGCAATGTGACTTTGAACCCCACAAATGTTTATTTATTCTTTATGCCATTGATTGGCAAGGCTGGAATAGTTTGATATTCAATAGAAGAAGGAGTTTGACCATAGCTATCGTCATTCGATAACTAGTATTGTTAATGGTTTTAATAAATATATCTCAGAAGCTGCTGGCCTGTAGAAATATCAATTAGGGCCATCGATGTAGTCCATCGACCGGACTTGATATTTACCTGCTTTGCTTGATTTCTGTGTTCCTGAAATATATAGCAAGTAGAATAGAGTTTTCATTTTTTACTTGTGTTTTGGCTGAATGTGTGATTGACTGAGTGAGCGAATGAGTGAGCTATTGAGTTTAGCGATTAGGCGGATGAGTGATTGAATGAGAGTGCAAGTGAATGTCAGATCAAGATAGTTACTATATTGCATACCTTGTTTCTCGCCATTTTGGCAAAGTTTCTGTTTACCTTGAGCTTGCAACACCAAAAGTATAGAAGACTTTTAGAGAGAAAGCTCTGTTATCTGTAATCGATTGGCTAAATACTTTTTCTCAGCTACTTGTTTGTAATGAAATTGAGATGCCACCAGCAATAATTATATATGCACGATTTTCAATGCAGGCCCTTCGAGAGCAGATCTTACTGATGAAGAAGTATCTGACATCTTGTCGAATAGCAATTGAAGAGAAATTACTGCTGATGGTAAGCAGAGGTTTCTAATGTCTTTCTCTATAGTGAAATATGCTTTGTCATTTCGGATATCGAAGGTTCTGTAAAGAAGTTAGCAACTACTGAGTGGAGGTAGAATGGGAGATTTAATTTGGAACCTCTGATGGCCTGTGTTTTAACAGGAACATCTACAGAAAGTATAATTTCTTGCGACACAAATGACAGTAATCATTAAATTTGAACGACCTTTTGACTCGTTTTCATCCTTTACAGTTGAAACTTTTCCTTGAAAGTAGGGTGGGGAAGACAAGCGATTCGTGATGGAACTTTGAATATGTTGCAATTTAGCTACAATTTACTAATATCGAGAGATAGAAGGTATTACTATTGCAGCTTCACACAGTTAAATTTGTTTATGTTTGTTGTTCTTTTGAGAAACTCACAAAGAAATTTATTCGGATTTTTTCAATCTTGTAGATCGTTGTACTGTAACCACTGTTTTCTTGTTTTGGGGCGCGTCTTTTTGAAATCAAACGACTCTATACTACAGGCAGTAGAAATTTTTTGCTTTGTAATTCGAAAGAGAGGTTTGGCCAACCAATTTGCTCGAAGTATTTGGGGCTTCATGCAGTGATATTGCTTCATGTAAAGTAATATTACTTTGATTGTAGTTGAAAGATCGACAGCATTTTGTAGAAAATTCGACCATGTATACAATGCAGGATTTGGTAAGCGTCAATAGCGGTAAACTTCTTGAAGAGCTATCGGGTTTAACTGCAACATTTGGAAAACACATAAAGTTTGATTGTCCGGTAAGTTGTGATGTGCATTTGAAATTGATTGTTTTTCTCTAATGAGTCATGAATTGTATGATACATGTTTATCATAATTATTGTCGATTGCAGTGGATTAGTGATCGATCAGATGAAGTGATTGGCCAACCGATTGATTGGTTGGTCGAGCGAATGACTGATTGATTAATTGATCAGGCGACTGATTAACTAACTGGCTGGCTGACTGGCTGAGTGGTTGATTGATTGATTGTGATCGATCGATTGATAAATTGATTGATTGGTTGATTGATTGATTTATTGATTGATTTATTGATTGATTGATTGATTGACTGATTGATTGATTGATTGATTGATTGATTGATTGATTGATTGATTGATTGATTGACTTACTGACCGACCTACTGGCCGACTGACTGACCAACTGACTAACCAACCGACCGACCAACTGACTGACTGACTGACTGTCTGACTGACTGACTGACTGACTGACTGTCTGACTGACTGACTGACTGACTGACTGACTGACTGACTGACTGACTGACTGACTGACTGACTGACTGACTGACTGACTGACTGACTGACTGACCAACCGACCGACCGACTGTCCGACTGACCGACCGACTGACCAACCGACCGATCAACTGACTGATCAACTGACCGACCGACTGACTGGTTAAATGTTGCCTAATTGATTACCGTATTGATTGACTCCCAGTTATAAGTAATCATCGTAGCTCTAATAGGATCAATAATTATTTTTCTTTCTAAGTTATTTACCCTCTTACAAATCTTTGCTACTTCTAAAGCCTTATAAATTGTTTCCCGTTTTATATCTGTCTTCCATTGAAAAGATGCGGTATCTCTCCAAAGGCTTAAGCTATCGTCTTTCCTTCAGCGCCTTTAACACTTTCCATCATCATGCTTCAACCGTAATATCTCCTAAATCGCTTATGAATTTCATTGCCCAATGTAAGTTTCATCCTTTAATGTATTCTAATTAAACGCAATTGATTTATGTGACAGATTTGCCAAGGGCGTGGCTTTATATGTGAAGTTTGCCCGTCTAATGATGTTATCTTCCCATTTGATTTCAACTCAACCACGTGTCAAGATTGCCATTCATTATTTCATAGGTGAGTATATTTCAGTGCACTTTCTATCCTTCCTCGGTTTCTGTCTAACCTATTGGGATTTGTGGTAGCGGCTCCATTTGTCCAGCTAACGTAGAATTACCATAGCTATTCTTTCTATTAAAGCCCTTTTATACCAACTGTTTAAGTTATTATATTTTTGACCTCCCCTTCAATAAATGATTCGAAAGTCTATGGTTGTTTTCAGGTTTCCCGTATGATCACCCGTCACCATTCATTCCGTCGGTACTTTTGTTCGGAAGTGATTAAGAAATATGTTTCCAATTTGAAAACTCTTGTGTTGCATAATTTAGGTTCTGAATTAAATGGATTTCAGAACTTAAATTATATATCACATGGAGTAGAATTCTGTGTCATGCCATTAAAGTTTGCAAGTAGTTTTTATATCTCAAAATACGACACTCGATTAAAAACAATCTGCAGATACTACACTATGATTTGGAATGATGATTCAATCAGCATAAGATTTTTGAAATCAATTATACTGTTTGAAAGCCAACTGAAGACATGCCAATTAGGCTAGAGAAGAAAGATGATATCAAAGAAGTTTTCAACACTACACGTTTTTTATAAGAAACAAGTATATAGGAAACATGAAGCGCAAATCAAGCAAAAATTAAGAAGCATTTAAGAAACATAGACAGTTTCAAAAGTAAACATAAAATATCTGTTTTTACGCGAAGATTTTTTAGTTAAACTGGAAACAAAATACAAGTAAAATCCATCTTTCAAATCTATTTGACTCAAAATTCTATTTCTGGTCTTATAGTTGCCTAGTATAGAATACATCAAGACATTTAAGAAACACTTAAGGAACATTTGAGGCTAGATCTGACAAAATATTGAGAAGCATCCAGGTGGAAGGGAGAAAGTTTGTAATCTTATAAAAAAGCGCGTATCCCAAATACCACCTCCTCGTAGAACAGTGTGGTTTGTTTTTATTTGCTAGATTTGATTTTTGGTCTCCAATACTGAAGGGGTTATCATGTAAAGTCATGGAAAAAGTAACATGTTTTCATTGTCAAAATTCACTACACAGAATCATTAACCTCGCTATGTCTAAGTTCTTTACAATTATTTAATTCTATCGTTATACATAAAGATATTTAAAAATGATAATAGAACATACAAAAAATTAAATACAGTAAACGTCACAAGACGTAGCATAATTTATAAGATGAGTAGAAGCTCTGGACTGTTCCATTCTGTCCCTTGTTTTCAAAACACATAGTCCGTTGATCTAGTGGCAGTGCCTGTTAGCATCTTTATAATGTAGTGTATGTGTTTTTCGTCGAAACCGGTTTCATTTAGCTTGGTAAGAGAGCTATTTGACTGACGAGTGAAACATCATAAAGTGCTAACAGAGAGGCTGATAAACTAAACAATGTCTAGCTTTTGTTGTTATAGTATTAATGATAATTATTATTGTTTGGAATTATTGTTCATGTCTGAAGATCGTTTGGAAAGTTTGAAGAAAATGAAAATCAAAAGAGATTTAACTGTTTAAATTTAAATGTACTTTTGTCGGATATTTTGAGGACTACCAGCAATAGGAAACTTTGAGTGTAGATGACATGTATGATTATATGTACTTTAAGATCTTGGGTTACTTCAACAAGCATTTTTTGTAAAAAGTACCATTGCCCATGCTCTCCATGCTTCTGAAGGCAGTAGCGTATAGAAGTTGCTCGGATAGGACCCACGCCAGTTTACATGTCTGCCAATGCCACTGCTTATGAAGCTACACCCGTACGAATTGGGCAACAGTCTAGTTCGCTAGGCCAATTTCTTTAGAGAAAAGCAGTTGCTTTTCCCAAAATAGCTTGGGCTTAATACGGGACAGCAATCGACATGGGAATTTGTCATCCACCTTAGCAGCTCTTCTTGTTCATTCCGGTAGACAGTTTGTAGGCCCTCCCCCTGATTTTAGGCCTTCTTAACCCCATACCTTAATTTATTCTTTACTCTATTTCTCATCGTCAGGTCATGCTATCGAAAGGGCAATTGCCCGAAATGTAAGCGAATAGAAGCGAGAAACGCTTCGAAAGAAGTCAATGACATCAGGTAACTGTTTGTAGTGATTTATCATAAGCAGCATGATTTTTGGCTCTAGATAATGTTTGTAAAACTTAATTTATTGATCTTTCATAGCATTCTAGGCGTATTTACAATTTTCAAATTTAATGCTAGTATGAATTTTAAGCTTCAAAACTGAATGGTGTGTGGGTAATTTATTTAACGTAATACTGTAATTTTGATTATGTACAATGATTATCAACCGTACTTACGATGGACCTTTGTTAACACCTCGGCTTTTGGGCGTAAGAACACGTGCCCCTCCCTAAATTCTGCAACAGCCGAAAAAATTATCCCTAACAATCTGAAATCATGCACGTTATTAGTAGGAAAATGTATAAGTGATGCCGCTACCATGTCACAGGGTGCCCTTTATCATTTGTTTTTGACACATATACAGTTTTCCTGCGCTCCATTTTATCCTTCGTAGGTCATCACTGCAGCCCTCTGTAAGCAACAAATATGTTAGTATAGCAAAGGTTTGATACGATTGGGTGTGGCTCCTAAACTGTACGTTATGGCTTAAGTGCCCTTCGACTCCTGTACCCCTTCACAATCTAACTGTCACTGTGTAATATGGTTTTCGGTCGATTCTCTCGTAACTGAGGCAGAAACATGAAATAATTTAAATAGAGGAATCTTCTGATATAGTGACGCAAGCATAAGTATAGACAGGAAAATTCATAGGACTGGAAGAAAATGAAGATTTTACGACAAACATAACAAGCATATTCGCTTTTTATCAAAGCCGTTACTTTCAGAATTTATCACTGAAACGAGAAAATGGCTATGTCATTTTTCCGACAAGATGAGAAACTTTCCGACAAAGTAATAGTCTAGCTCTACTGGAGGTTTTTGCCCCCCCCCCCTTCACGACCCCCTCCATCGCCCCCCTTCACGACCCCCTCCATCGATACCACTGGATGCAAGCTAAGTTACCAGTTTCAAATGCCTCAACATTCTTCCTAAAGTGGATTCCAAATACTCTGTTATTCATCATAAATGACATTTCAGTAGCTCAAAGAAGTTATGCTGTTATCTTCGCATAATTTCATGACAAATAGTTGGGATTTCAACTATTAAAGCAATCACATCTAAGCTCATAATTAACTTCAAAAGTCCAATAATATTTGGATTTTTTCGATTTTATGACCAATTCGTTATGCTTACACCCATATTTAAATATAATGGCATGTAGATTTTCCAAAATGTTGTTTGATTTGACATATGCTATTTCGCAGTTAAACCTTATTGAGGCCAAAGTTTGCTAGTTTTTAGTACTGTGTATATGTGATACTGAAGTTAACAAAGCAATATCTACATAACTGCTGTCTTTCTCCATCATTTCTTATCTCTTTCAGTTTTACAGATACGTTTTTTGTTTTCGTTCTCAACATTTGGCTATCAATGCATCAACGAACCTTAACAGCCTTACATCAAATGATTCTGTCTAAACTTCATGGAGTAAACTGTTGGTGGTGTAGAGTATAAAGAGTGAAAAGGCGAAGTCTCTTATCCTCTCCTTTCTTGGCTCCAGCCCCGCTCTGATATCTGTTCCTTTCTACCTTTGTTTTTGTCCTTACATCTTTCCTTTCATACGTCTTATCAACTAGGAGAATTTTAGCGTTTCCTGCATTTTACTGACTGCGCCCATTGCTGGTCACGTCCTTCAGTAAAAAGGCATTCCACGAAATGAAAGACTAAAAGATGACGAAGGGCAATTATATTCACAAAAGACTTGCCCCACCTCTTCTAACTTTTTCTCCTCGCATTTTGACGAAATAGAGCCTTGATCCTAGAAAGAGCTGAGGACTTGCTCTCTCCTTCTTCCCATAGGGCCGCCAATGCTCTCATCTTTGCTCATTTCTGGATATGAGCTTTTGCTTGTTTGTATGTTTGTGCAATGTAGAAGCAAACTTCCGAGGGTACTGCTCTTGCTCATTTATTCAAGTCTCTTTTTAATTCTAATGGTCCCTTCTGCCCACGTCTACATCCGTCTCATTCCTTGTTTGTTAACTCTGATAACCAAACAGAATTAGCCTAATCCTAAGAAACTATTTTTGAATGTCGCAAAAATGTATCAATTGATTCAATGAAGAAGCAAGGTCAACAAGAAACAAAACCGCTGTTGCGTTCTCCTGTGTGGTTCCTGACGTCCTACAAATCTTCTCTGCTTGATTAAATACACTTTTCCTTACAGTCTATCAACCCCTCTTAATTTCAATCAATGATAATTTGATAGTGTTTCGATGATATTTCGCAATGCATCTATAGTGAGAACGTTCAATTGGTCAGCTCAAAGCACCTATGATCTCTCCTTTGAGTGATATCATTCATGTTCGTACTCGAAAATCTATGGCCTTCGTCATAACGCATTAACTAAGAATAGGCCCTTACTTTTTTGTACCTTCCCAGCCACTTATTTCTTGCCCTAAAGTCAGATCGTGAGCAAAAGCACGCTTACACCTTTTCTGAAGGAAAAATTTTCTGCTTTCAGCCTGGATGTTTCTTAATACAGTCAACCTCGCATAATTCGGATCACACGGGACTGGGTGATTGTGTCCGGATTACAGAAAATCCGGATTACGTAGAAAATTTTTCAGTGTTTCACTTTAATGGGAAACTAATTGGACTTAGCAATTCTGTCCGGAATATACAAAAATCCGGATAAAACCGATCCGAATTATGCAAGGTTGACTGTATTTGCAAGTCCAGCCTTAAATGTTTCTGGGATCTTTCCTAAAATTCTTGATCCAATACAACAACAAGGCAGACCAATTACTGCCGCATTTCATAATACATCTACTTTTCTACAAGAAAGTGGTTTTGCATGAAAGTAGTGCTCGACTGCTCAAAAAGTTTGGAAAATTCAGTACTGGATTTCTGAGACGTAAGAATGTTCATAACTTGATGTGCGCTTGAAATGCCAATTTCACGAGTGCCCACCATCTCTTTTGTTAAATTTTTGCATTGGTTTCCTTTGATAGTACTCTATGTATTCCAGACTAAAGAAAAAGTCAGTACTGAGATTTTGAAGGAGCTAAGGAAGTTTAGTACTAGGTGAAAAACATTGCGTTTAAACAAGCAGAATGTGTGAAGTACACCATTATTAATGCTTCAGCTAACTCAGGCCAACCGATTTCTGAGCAGATTCCATCTACCATTGTTCTGGCTTTAAGCACTTTCAGATTTATACGCTTTTCAAATCCAACACTTCATACAACATTTAGTCCCAAAATACCTAACAATTCGTCGATTGTACTGAAAAGTAGTCAAACGATTCCAGTATTTCATCCAACATGTTGGATTAATGTTGTAACATTTCACCAAACACTTCTATCATCTGACAGTGCCTACGCAACGACACTTCAGAAGCATTTGAGAGCTTTCTACGCATGCCCAAACATGAAATGTTGGATGAAGCGGTTAAATACACCCAACGTCGATGCGCAAATGTTGGATGACCCAACATAGGTAGCCAAACGGGTCCAACAAATTGGCCCAAAATTTGTCGAATGAAATGTTGGATGCGCTTGACCAGGACTTTAGGTTAGTCAAACAGCAACAAACAGGATCTGTAGATTTCTCTAACAGAAATACACGATCATTCCCCTGTAATAACGATTGGATTCAAAGCTTTGAATGGCCCCTCCAAGGTTGGCGTCATTGTATCCAACAATTAGTAACTTAAACTGGAATTGCTCATAACCCTGGATTGGCTTAATGAAAAGACTATTGTTGCAAAATGGATAATAGATGCTGGCCTATTAATGCAATGAAGTTTTTCTCTTCATAATGTTTCTTATATGAAATGTAGACACAACTCCCGTAACCAAAAGTGTATGTGGAAGCATTTGCCGCCCCTCCCCCTACTTTACACGAGAGTCGCTATCCAATCCCCACCACTTAATTTGCCCTATCGGCCATATGGAAGGAAGCAAAGTAACTGCTAGACAATGACTTCTGATATTTAATTCTTCTGTAACTCTGAATTTGAATCAACAGATAAATCCCTAGAATGAGAGCGCGATCAACAGTAAAAGCCATCAGGTGAAAATGCAAAGAGATCGGAGATTTCAGTTTAATACAAATATTACCTTGAAATGAAACTGGACTCATTAATCAAGTAAACAACCCAATAGACGTTTACCAAGAGGTATGATCATGTTACTATATGAATGAAATAGAATATTAATTACAAATAAACTTGATATAGACAAAGAGCCATGCTAGAGTGCAGCGGGAAGTAAGTTATTGGAAATGGCTAAAGCTACTTTTCCGAAAATTTCCTTACTTACGGCCTCTCAACATTGGCAAGCGTAGTGCAAAATATTCCGAAAAAATAGAAAAATTATCTTATTTCCGACAGAGCTGCTATGAGAAGTTGTAGGCGTTCTTTTCACTGCCCCAGCCACCACACCTCTGCTCGAAAGTACTAGTTAGTTTTGATTCGAGATCTCCATGAATTCAAAACAAATCCCTCCTCTTCAGAAGATTGATGCTTGGTCGTATGCTTATTTTGAAGTAAGTGATGTTAATGATGGTGATTAATGATTGCAATATTTGTCACCATGTTTAAACCTGTTTTATTCTAATTAGAAATACCGTCTCACTTTAGGATTTATATTTCCCTTTCCTGGTAAAAAATATTATTGATAATAAATTAGCTATATATTAAATACAGTTTGTATTTAGAGGGTCGAGCACAAATAGTTATATGTTTCTTCACCTTCACAAACAATATACTCTCATACTGGCCTCTATGATCTCCAAAGTAAACTTTGAAATTAATTGTGACAAAGTACACTAAGTAAATTTTATCAAACACAAGAAATCGGTAAGATGAATCCGTTAAATTCTCTACGTTTCGATTTAGACTTGAGGCATCATCAGTTTGAGGAACATTATATGAAAGATGGGTTTAATAATTTTTGTCAAAAATGCATTCTTCGTACAAATGGACAAGTTTGTCACGGGTTTTCCTTTGATATCCAATGATCATTGGATTTATACTCTCTGTTTCATGATGTTTAGAAGATAGCATATAGCCTAGACTTTAGTATTCTCCATTCTATTTATTTTGATTCTCTTACTTTGGAAGTAAAAGTAAGAACAAAATAATGACACTATTTGCAACTGGAGTGATCATGACAAAGAAGAACTTATTGATTAGTTTGATTATCTGGGGTTTACAGCAGACATGACACTGCTAAGTAAACTATAGGGGCTACAAATAACACGTGGGGGCTACAAACAAGAAAATTGCTTGATAAAGGCTAGAAAAATCACTGGCTGGCAAAAATTGGGGAGCCACCCAGCGATGCCGTGCTTGTACAGTTTCTAATTAAAGGGAACTTTCCCAGACCACACTATTCTATGATAAACCTTGGCCAAGCCCGGCATGAATTTTTGTTGAGTAACGCCCAGTGAATCTCCATAATAGCGGGAATTACCTTCTGTCTTGTATCACATTCAATGGTGCTAACTTGTTAAACTCTCGCGTACCATGAAGTGCTGCAAAAATCGTATGGGATGATGGACAGAAAGGACAAAAAACTTGTACAGGAGCTCCAACATTATCAAAAAGCTCAACACCTTATCAAATGCCCAAGATCACACTCTTTTTCCAAGACCACAAGAGCATAGATGTTAATTGTTAAAAACCCTGTCAAGTCTATTTTCCCCCAGCCTAGTTGACCAATCATCATGCAGAATTATGACCACACATGCTAAGGCTAGGCCCATTTTGCATGTTGATTGGTCAATTAGGTTAGGAGAAAATAGACCTGATCATAGCTCTCAAACATTTGATGGCTATGCTGACCACAAGATGTGGCCAAGACCACACTAAAATTGCCACTGGCGATTGATGATAGTTGATTCAATCGCACATGCAGCGATATTACCAATAAGGATATATCGAATTATATATTTTGAAAAGTCAAGTTTCCAAATGTTTTGTTATGAAAGTAGCCATAAAACAGAGCTTGAAAAGCAATGCTTCTAACCATTAACAGTGGTATTGAAAATTGAGGTAGTGTTTTTCAAAATAAAGATTAGGTGTGTAAGAATTAGTGGGGTATTGCAGTTATAGAATAATCTTGGATAGAGAACAAGAATATTTGCATGTGTTGTACTTTTGTAGAAACTGGGTGTTATGCTGTAAAAGTCTTCTTCGGGTCGTACAGCTTTCCCATATTTACGGTCATGCATCGAAAACAGCCATGATAATGAATTGTCAAAGCACAGAATGACCTGCCATTGCAGGCAAAAGAGTTTTTATCAATAAGATATAGCTTTCCCTATTGCAAAACTGTGCTTCAATCATTTCAAGCCATTTTGAAAATTATTAAAAATAAGTATTCAAAACTTTGTATAGATCAGGGGTGTACAATTAATGATGACTTAAATTCATTTGCCACATTTTGAGATGTCACTTTTATCCTAATAGTCCTCGAGGATTGCACACAGGTTTGTATTGGGTTGTAATCAAGTACCTACACAGGCACTCAAGCTAATGACAATCTTGGGGAGAGACGGCATTCTGGCTTCTCATTGGATCTTCCAGCTCACGTGATCGATTGGATTCTCCATCTATCTACATCTACGCACGTGACAAAAGTCTTATTGCGAAAATGAACTCACTCATGCCAACTCAGATATCAAGAGGAGAGCAGTGACTGGGTTGAGATTACGACCCATCGAGGGATTCGTGGCACGGATATGAGACTGAAAGCAGTGTGTGCATTGTCTGTTATTATGCTTTTACATTCAATCGAGGTATGATACAGTATTTTTTTACTTTTTTGCGTGCTGTTTGTTTTGATCATCCGGCATCTCAAGCTGCTTTTTCAGCGTCATTGAAACTCAGACATGTTAGATTATTTCTTCTGACGATAATCCTTGCGAGTGGATGAGACCAGAACATAGGCATGCTGTTCAGCTCTCCATACAAACTAAATCTCGATATAAGATGTCTACTATTCATATCCATGGCGGATAAATCGTCTCCACATTGAATTGCTACAGTCTGTACGCTTACATCATAGATTAGTCTTTCCAAAGCCAAATGTATGACACTACTTCCGATGGTGAACAAGAGGTCTGCACTTACTTCTGAAGAAATACCCTAAATTTGAAACCTTTGGTCATGGCTGTCAAATTCGAGTTGTACTCACGAAAGCTTGAAAATCAGTTTTTGTGTTGGAAGTGCAGTACAAGTTTTTTTATAATAAGCAGGTTTAAAAGAAACCTAGTACAAGACAGCCTATAATGTTAGAAACTTTTAGAACTAAAAGGAAAGAGTTAAGAAACTCTATAACTTAACTCTGTGCCATCTTTCACAGTTCCGGATACTCCTTTTTTCCTCTACCCACTACAGTATGTTTGTGTGCTAAGCTTATAAGCGCTACGGAAGACAATGCTATACGGTTTGTTTTCGTTTTTGCCCGTCTAACAGTTTTATCATGCAAACATAGTTTGCCTGAAAACGGAGAGCAAGTAGAGGATTTTAGTAGCATCGAATGTATACGTGGCTTCTCTGATATGTTTATACTTTCGAGTGTTGAGCAGAAGGGGGGATATGTACAAGTTTTGGGATTTAGGATATTAAATGACCTTCCTAAAGGGTATGATTGTATCAGACAGGAAGACATGGCTGGAATTGCAGTCTAATGACTGCTTCATACCCGCAGAATTTAACAGTTAATTTTTGTGTTGAATGGCCGTTTTTCCGAGCACCACGTGCGCCCTTTATGCTGTCGATTCCCCAAGGTGTTTCTTTTTTAACACAAGATTCCAATGAATAATCAGTGTATTCTATTTAGCCTACGCAGGCAGGCAGGGGCAAAACTACCGGGGGTGTGGGAATGTGACAACTCCCCCCTAAAAGATGAAACTACACAATTCGTACGGCAATTGAATCCGTTACCATTTGACGTTTGTCACCGCGGCAATTCTGTTACTCTGACACCCCCCCCCAAAGAAAGTATGCTATTTACGCCCCTACAGGCAGGGTTATGCCTTTTCCTCGACGTACTAGCGCGTGATTGGTATTTAGTGTTGGCATGCAGTCACGACCAATGGCGTACCCAATGGTGTGAATGGGGAGTCCGCACCCCCCCCCCCCCCACTTTTATAAAACATGGTCCACGAGATTTTTCCAAAAAACTTTGTGAAATTATTGCAAGGAGTAACATACCGTATCGTTCACCAAAACTAAAGTAAATGAGATGTTAGAGGAAAATATTTCAAAAAGGGCGTTTCCTTGCATCTGCGAGTTTTAATGGCGCCCCTAGACCCCTCCCCACTTCTACACCCCTGGTTACGCTTCTGGTCACCACAGTCAAATGGCATGTTTTTGCTACTTTGTCGTGAAGAAGCAAGTGTCCAAATGAATCCCCAGCGCGTGTTCCACGCTGAATGCACTTGGCAATAGTAACCATCTGCTCTCTAATTGTAAAACAACAGACGTTTTACTGGTAGGAACAAATCAACAATGAATATTAAACACAGCTACGACACACATAAATAACACATAAAGGTGACTATATATATAAATGTTCCAAGTTCCACAAGTCTATTGGGTGACAAATGATCGATAGCGACAACGGCAGCGGCAGCGGCAACGGCGACGGAAACGGCAACGGCAATTCAATAGCAACGGCGACCTTCAGTGACTTCAATTAAAACGACTTTAACTCACGGCAACTTACACGACTGTACTCAAGCTCACGACGACATTAACTTACAGACACACAGCACACCCACATTTATATTTAACGTATTACACAAGACAAAGTGAGGACAGCAGGCAATGAGACAATACATTAAGAATAGACAAAACGCAATAGCTACTCACATGAGATGGGGCAATGGGACAATGACGAGGCATGACGTAAACACTAAATGTGGATAAATTACAAAACGGAACCAATATGAATACATGAAGCACACATTACGAAATCAAAATAAAGTACAGAACTAGTACTCAAACATAATGTATCAAGTGGTTTGATTAGAACCTGTAGGAAGTTAAAGGGAAGGCTCAGTTTGCTTTGTGACAAAGCATCCCTGCAGCCTGTGGGATCAGGGCATTGGGTGAGTAATCCGATGAATGCCAATGTTGACAACTTTGTTAAATCGCATGAAAAACTTCTATAATCTTTTAATGGTCTCGTAGTCAGAATTAATGGTACTAACGCTATTCTAGCAAATTGTGAAGCTTAGGTGATACCACAGAGGCAATTGAAATGTCTAGTCCGATAGAAAGAGGAGATTATAGTGTTAAAACAACTAATTCATAGGCAAGGGCATAGGGTTGCCGACCAATGTTGAAAGGAATGAATGAATGAATGATCGAATGAGAAAGTGAATGATCTTGTTACGGAAGGGAGCAACGGTATAGAATGTAAGAGACAGCATGCTCCAGGAATGATTAAAAATTGAAGAAAACAATCCACGAAATTAGTAGTTGGGTCTACGTTCACATGATTTAACATCTATTCGATCCATTGGCAGTTACCAGAACATGAGTATTCAGTAGTCTCGCATAATGCATGAACCACAGTAGTCAAAATGAGGCTATTTTCGTATATGCCAGTGAAAACGCGACAGAATCTCGACGTTTAAATCGCATTACATTTCGTTCATGAGTTATCAGAATGAAGAATGGCCTGTGCACGGGTATTAAAACACCAACTAACAAGGCCAAGATCATCTCACAAAATAGATGATTAATAGTTTTTTGGTTATTTTACTGGCTAGTATGGAATTATAGGATTATCAGTAATATTTTTGCGTCTCATTGTGAATTATGAAGTTTTGTTTGCCCTCTCAAGGTGTCTCCGAAGAACTTATCCTGCACGTATATTGAAACCATTAATGAAAAGCAATTGCTTTAAAATGTCGAAGAAAATACGCATTTTCTTTTCTGTTTTCAATAGGTGGCGGAATCAAGCGGCCAGCTGCGGCTGAAGCTTGTGAAATTCAGGAATCCAGGGAGCAGAATCCAGAATGGAGAATGCTGTGATAATATTCAGTGGTGTATAAATAGTTGTGACATTTTCATTAGATTATGTTTAACACTGCAAAGCCGCAGTTCGTCATGCTCACTGGTCGATTTTGAGACACCAGTTCTCGGTGGAGACTCAATCGATTTCTCAAATTCTCTAGGAAATGGCCTATTAAATCCTGTTGTTTATTCTTTCGACCAATGGACGGTAAGTTTTTTCTTTCATTTCATTTCACTTTAAATTCTTTAAGCAGCGTAAAGTATGCAGCTAAAAATTTACTTTTATACAGTCCTGCAGAAAAATATTATAGTGCAAATATATAATACATTCATAAATATATAAAGAAACTAAGTAATCTGATTACAGTCATATAAAAAGAAGAAAGTACAATAAGAACTACATACAATAGTACAATAGAAAAGAAAACTAAAAAGTAATGGAGTTAACGAAAGGATTCCTTACTGATTTTGTATACATTTTTTAACTGAATTTGAGTTTGCGCATTTTTTGGCATCAGCACTTAGATTGTTCCAGAGTCGTGCTCTGCTATAAGAGAAGCATTTCTGACCACTGGAAGATTTTAAAAGAGGCAACTTAAGATCGGTTTTAGTATTTCGAAGCTCCCTAACGGTACTTTGAGACAACCTTCCGGACAAACTCGTAAGATAACTGGGTGCTTCAACCATTGTAATTTATTCCCCTATGAGAAGTTTGGAAACAAGTCAACACTTCAACAAGCCTACCTAGGAAAATTATTTTGGCGCGTAATGCAAAAGTAGATTGTATTTGCAAGCGTCATATCTTGTCAATATGAACTTATTTATTTACCTTCGTGCTACTTAGTAAATTTGAAAACATTTGTAAATTTTAATATAAAGAAAGCAAGCAGAAGGGAACTTATTGATAAAGGTTTAAATATGGTAAAAGCTGTTGGTTGGAAGACAGATTAGCTATAAACAAATTACACGAAGCAGGTTGTTCCTTCAGACAAATTGCAAACAAATTTGACTGCTGCAAACCACTGGCCTATACAGTATTTCAGCTTTACCAACAAGCTGCTACTGTTGCATTTCACAATAGAACAGGACGATCTGAAATGCTTTTTTGCACATGATAAATGTGTCCTAAAGAATTCAAATAGAAAAATCCCTTTTCTCATATTCGCTCGCTGTATGGCCGATTTACTGAGTTTTCACGGAAGAAGATAACCATGTCAACATTAAAGGGAATTCTTCTGTAATAAATATGAGTCAAAACGCCAGCCTAGATACAAAACCATTTGTCCCTTTAAATGACAGAAAGAATAGGGAGGGATGGGCCAATGTTTCGAGGGAGTGGACGAGGGTTGAACGGCGTTGTTTTCAATGATGAATGCAAATTTCTTTAAACAGCAATCTGGAACTACGAGGATATGGAGAGAGACAAATGAAGACAATAATACTGTCACCTAGCTGTACTGTTTCGGCAATCTTCTGAAGCAGTAGTGGAGTAGTTGTCCTCTATACTCGGATCGTCAATACCTCCTATTATTGGGAAATTCTTCAAAATATTTTGATTCAAAGAACAGAATCTATGCTGGAATGTTTTCAAACTCCATTCATCTCTCAGCTGAACAATGCACCATGGTATTCAGCCTGTTTCTTGTTTCTTGCTTTTCGTGGTATGAGACTTCTCCCGTGGCCAAAATAGTTGTTAAATGGATGAAGTGCCACAGTGGCTGGATCAAAACTTACGTATTCTCACTATCATATTTTTCACAAAATTTTCAAGTTACTCCACCAACTTGGCTTTCCAATCGTTTCCAAACTTTTGATAGGATAGTGTATATATGCATAAAGTTGAAAGACAAAGTGTTAGGGCTCACTTGTCCAGTAAATGATACATTTTTATCCGTTCAGATTTGTTCAAAGATAGTGGGTATGCATACACATTTCCTGGTAAACAGACAACGATTTGGAATGTTAGGATAGCGAAATGGTTATGACGTTATGTGGACAACATTATATGGCATCGCGGCTTATTGGATTGAGTTTCGTGGACTTAACAAACCCATGTGTCACATCAATGAGGCACTTGTGGGTGAATGTCATTATTGTTCAGACACTGTCCCTCCAGGCTTTATGAAGAAACCTCATGCGGAGCACAAGAGTCGTACTAAGTATAGACACTTGATTGTTCATTGGCCGGAGGCAAGCAGACCACACACTCTCCCTCCCCCCTCCCTAGTGTCCATCACAGTTTGCGGCACAGCTTAGGCATGTATGCCAGTTTCTACATCTTTCTTCTATGATTCTCTCACATTTTAGGAACCAATTAAGACGAAAGTCACTGTGTTGGATGACGATGGACAGAATCCACTTGGCATAGGCCGGGCATCTGATATAATTAGCGTAAGCGATTTCATAATATCGACAAGCCCGGATGCAGATGAATCAAAGGCTGTAAAGCATGGCAAAATCTTAAATGGATACCGTTCTGAGCTTACCATTTTATACCAGTATGTGTCATTTACAATTCAGACCTTTTAAATTAAATTCTTTGTTAGACTATCCAATGAAAGTTTTGCCAAGGCTGCCATTATATGTTTGATACTAGAGGATTTAAATGACTGTTATCATTATCAGCAGTGTCAACAAAACATAGCACTTTTAGACGGAATCCCTTTCCTATTTTGCTTGCTTCTTTTATAGACAATCGCGTAGAAGCAAGCATTTTAGTGCAAATCAAACGCTTCTTAATAAAAAACTTCATCAATATTCAAAGTACCTCTTATTCGGAAAGTTTAAGTAAAAATTTCTCACTGATGAGAATTTTAGTGAGAGATTTTGGCTGTGCGTAGCATAACAAGCATGACTTCTAGCTTCGATACTGTCAGTATTGCTTTTTGAGAGTACTCAAGTGGGGAGTCCTTCCTCCTGACTGCTTTTCAAGACATCATTTATCTTGGTGCAAAATATTGCAATTAAACCGGACATAGCTCCGCTTTCTACATTTTCCACCATGTAGATGGTCTTCAAAGCAGACAACTTGCTTTACTTGTTTACAGATGAGCACTGCGTTAAGAGACAGTAATGTAGTAAGGAATCATAAAACATGATCAGAAATCAAAATGCAAGTAGGAAATCCACGCTCTTGAAACTGTAAAAATTTTAGCATTGCAGTACGGGATTTTGCTACAAGGCAAACAATCTCGTTATCAGTGTATCTCTCTATCCTCTTACCTTACCTAGCTTGATAATACGACCTATAATTTCTAATGCTAGCCCTTACTTGACTTCATACTGCCAAAAACAATTTTATTGGAATTAATCATATATAGACATCAATGAGGTGATGAGGATGCAAATGAACCCATAACGATGAGAATGAATAGGATCCCATATAGAACGACGAGGAATCTTGCAGTAGAAAGAAGAGATTTCAGGAGATACGAGGCGTAATACTCGCTGCACTGACGGTACGAAAGCGAACACCTTGAATTGAAAAGTGAGCAGGCATTCAGACGTGTAAACCAAATGTAATCCTCCCAAAAACGCAAGACCCTTGATCCTTGCATGATAAACCCTAATATAGAATATATTTTCTAAGCGGAGTCTAATCAACTGGGTAACAGATACTCCCTTTTTATAAATCTCTTGTCAGCATCTGTTAAAAGTTTATCAATCATCTAGCATGAGCTAATTGTCGAAGACCAACATCTTAACAATCAAAGTTTGTAAAGAATTTCACCTGACTGGCTTGTAGCACCTGCAAGTTGACTTTAGATCTGCCCTTGAGCTCTTTTCTTCAAAAGTATATAGATCCCTTAATGTTTTTGAGGAAAAGGAATTAGTGAAAATCTAAACTTTTCTTATTAGGAGACATGAACGAAGTACATGTGCATGGCGTCACTGTCAAAAGACATCTATTCTGCTGGTCGGTACAAATGATTCAAACGAAGTAACTAGTGTAGGATAAGGTCGTTATGAACATCAGCCTTAGCTGTTAACTATCGAATTCCTTTCCAGGGTATTCTGTGACCAAGGCTACTTCAAGCCTTCGTGTGAAGAGCTCTGTGTTCCTAGAGACAATTCAACTGGCCATTACACTTGCGACTATGACAACAGTAAGCGTGTTTGTTTGCCTAACTGGTATGGTAATGACTGTACTCGTTATTGTCAACCTCGTAATGATGCAACTGGGCACTTCTTGTGCAGTAGTGAAGGTACGAAAGTCTGCCGTTCGAACTGGTATGGTATAAATTGCACTCGATACTGTGCACCCAGTGATGACGTAACGGGACATTACACTTGCGACGGCAGTGGGGAGAAAGTATGCTTGAAAAACTGGTATGGTGGCAACTGTTTGAGGTATTGTAATGCAACACATAGTTATATCTGCAGTGTTATGGGAGAGAAAATTTGCACTGACAGGTATTATGGCGTTAATTGCTCGCAGTACTGCCACGCAAATGATCATGGGAATTATCGATGCCTTGACAATGACACAGTAACGTGCACTGAAAATTATTATGGTTCTAATTGCAGTGTTCATTGCATTGCAAAGAACAATGCAAATGGTAGTTACTCCTGCGCAGTGGATGGGTCTAGAATCTGCAATACCAGTTGGTATGGCGTGTATTGTGAGATTTATTGTGAAAATACAAGCGCCAGCTATTGCCTTCAAAATGGAACAAAAGTATGCCTTGAGGATTGGTACGGACCCAACTGTGATAGATATTGCATACCGGATAAATTTAGGCCGTCAAGATATAATTGCGACGTAAATGGAAACATTGTTTGTAAGCCAGGTTGGTTCGGTACAAATTGTGGTAACTTCACTGGTTGCATAGATGACCCTACAAATTTCAGTAATTATTACTGTGATAGGCAAACGGGTGCAAAGGTTTGTCATTCTGGATGGGCAGGCAAGAACTGCACCTTTCATTTTGGTAAGCATTAATTTGTTTTCTGTAGCACTGTAATTAATGTTATGATTTCTCTATAAATGCTAACATGAATAATATTTAGAAATTTTAAAATACTGCTATTATTATTGCCATTATTAGATTGAACCTTGATAATGGAAGTGCAACAAATGTTCTGTAAAAATTAATATATTAACTTGTCAATTATTGCTCTTAGTGTATTAGATTAGCTTACCGCAAGGTTCTTGATATTTTAAAGACCTTAAGTACGACATGAAAAAGACATTGCTTAATAAGACGAAAAATGACCATTGCAATAATATCATTTATTCTGTCACTAAAATAAATATTTGGACTCTGCAGAATTTCTTGTTTTAAGTTGTAGCTCTCTTACTTGTTTGTTTTGCATCACCCATGTTGCCATCTGTACACTTCCTTGTCATGAAAGGTTTATAGTTATATTTTCACTAAGATATTCAATCAAATTTTTATTGTCCAATAAATAATACTTTTGTTTCACCTTTGTTCCCTTTTCTCAAAGGATAACTCTCATTGAGTCAACTATTATCGACTTTTTAAAGTCTCTGGTTCTTCTGTTCATTAAATCTGGATTGCGATCTTTTCCAAACTAGATACCAGAACTCATTCCTAATAACTCTTTTTAGGATCGTCTTCAACTGTGCAACCTTCACATTCTATCAGCGTTTCCAAATATGCACCGATGTTCAAAGGAATTGCATCAGATACAGAACGCCAAGTTGCAACAATGATTTCATTACCATCATCATCATCATCCCAAGGCTATGTTACAACCTCTAAGTTACAGATGACAGTGGTCGTAGATGGGACTCTACAGAATATAGATAGTCTCCCTATATCTTCTAGTACTCCTACCCATTCCAGTAATCCATTGACAATATCTGAAAGAATTCATGATTCTTTTGCCACATTTGATAGGCACAAGCACACTAGTAAAAGTAACCTTGCAGACAGCAAAGCAGTGACACCTCAGACTTCTCACATTGAAGTAACGCCAAAGGCAGAAGCGACGAAATTCTATGGTAGCAGCAAAACGGTAGCTTCACCGTTGTACATACGAGTGACTCCAACAATACCTGATATCAAAGGGCAAATGACATCGAGCCATTTGGACGGGAAAGCAAACAAGGCATCAGTTGGATATAATGAAATTAGTACAGAGTTTCTTGGAGACATTCCAGCAATGACGCCAACTCTTATGAAGACCCAATCAATGAGCGATTTTTTTCAAAAATATACTGCAACATTATTATCAAACAGAAACAGCTGGATTGTCCCGTCAGCATTTTCTAAAAGTAAGGAAACGATGCATGCACATCGACACTCTGAGAGGAGACAAAATTTTTCCATTGATAATACCGGAAAAGAAATAGGCGAGGAAAGTTTGAAAGCTCCTCCAACTCCGATATCTGCTATAACTAGGAACATGAAGTCTGCATTTTCGATATCGAATTTTGACGGAGAGTCTTCAGCGCTGCAGCATAGTTATAATTCAATAAACGCAACCACGCATGCAACATTGAACAGATATGTTACACGTCCGACCCAAAATTCTAGTAAAGAGAAAGAAACAATTGATAAAACATTTGCTGAAAACATGAAGCTTACGCTCTTCATTGGAATACCTGTTCTTGTGAGTTCACTTGTGATGACAATTGTAGCCGCTAAGCTCTACAGAAGTGGCCGAGGGAGGTAAAATTCATTTATATATAAGTTTCTCCCTTTATTTTTTCCGGTTTCATTTTTCCGGTTTCGTGTGATTGTAGGCTTGCATTTAAGTTTTCTTATAAACAGAACTATTTCTGATTTCTCAATCTGTCTTACAGACAAACTTCTTTTGCTTTCTTATATCATTCTTTGATGTGTTTTGCTACAACTCGCCTCTTATTTGGGAGACTGGTTATATGGCTGCTTAATAATTCACCCTGCTTCATAATCCAATTTGTTTACAGATCCTTCGTGCTTCATACTGACAACAAACAGGCAGATATCTTCTTAACTGTCAACATTCATCTTTTTCAATGCCTTCTTGCTCGTACACTCTTGGTTTTACTTCGTTTTAGCCTGTGCTTTCTTCCAACCTTACTTTCTAACTCTTCTTTAGCTTAGTTCATAGTTCATACTTCATTGTTCATAGTTTACCGGTCCTCATTCCCCTCATTAATAGTTTAATATTGACTGAAACTAAGCTGGAATATTCGAAAATTATTATACCGATGTTTAATAGTGTATCTCATTGCATGCGTGAAAATTCTTTTTGCATTTCGGTTCATTTTATTCCAATATATTCAATAGCATGTTATACAATATATCAATGTTATATATCATATTTATTTATTCAATATTATATTATGCAATATTATAATATATTGATATATTCAATATTGTACTACGTTAACATGTTTAGTATTCTAAATATATCAGTCAATCTATATTTTCATTTCTTGTCTATTTGCATCATATAATCTTTTAGGGTATCAAGATCAAAAGTCAAGGCGATAAAGATCGAGCCCGCAAGTTCTACTTTCGAACGAAAACGATTTCTTCGAAGTAAAAAGGTTGAGGAGGAATCGGTCAGTATTCTACCTATGATTTGGCTCCAACTAAACAAGCACCGTGAACCTCGGCAAAGCTTTGATGATTTAATCAATTTTTACTAACATGCACGTAAGTGAATGAAATTTGCTTGCATCAAGCCACGATTGTACAGAAGTATGCTGTTCATAATTGTAAACATACCACTTGATGTAAATATTAACATACAATATATACAGCCCAAATAGTATGTAACTAGTATACAACGTCTCATATATATTTAATATGTCTATACATATATATATATATATATATATATATATATATATATATATATATATATATATATATATATATTCATAAAGGACATATCTGCAAATCATGCAAAGCGCAATTTTATCTAGTTAATATTCTTGGAAAAATGATGAATTCGTTTATTTTGGCCAAAAATGGCTCATTTTCATCACTTTTCAATCTCATGTCACACTGTAAGACAGGTGAAACAACAACAAATAGCATTTGCAAGCAATAATTCCCAAGGTGCTCTATTTCATGTTATTGAACAATGTCGCAAGACACCTGACAAGTCAGGAAAAGTTGGGATTGTTCTAACGGACCTTTCAAAAGTGCCTAACTGTATTCCCCATGATTTACTGTTAGCAAAATTTGAGGCATATGGTTTCGGTTTGGATAGTTTGAATTTAATGCACAGCTACTTAAGACGTAAAAGGTGGAACTTTCCCGATGACAACACTACCTACTCATGCCATGATGGTATAGAAAATATTTTGAGATCCTTCAAAGGTGCTATAAATAATGCTGCATATAATGCAGCAGAATGGTTCACAGATAGCCGAATGACAACTAATTCAGACAAAATTCAAGCTTGCTTTGAACTCGTATTGCAAGGTACAAAGCTAAAATATTATGCAAGACTTTCATGAAATCAAATTTCATCTATTATCCACTGATTTTAACCCAGTTTTAGTCCCTTTTGAGCAACATACCAAGACTATAGCCTTCCTTTATTGCCAAAGTTGGCTCATTTTCATCACTTTGCACTCTCATATTCAAATCAATCACTGTCAATTTGGATCACTTTTCGAGCACATTACAAAGGCTATAGACTATTGGCTCACTTTCATCACTTTGAATCTCATATCAACATGAATAAATGTCAATTTGGGTCACTATTTGACCAAACTACCATGGCAATAATTTCACTTTTGGTCCATAATTCGTTCACTTGCATCCCTCTTCAATCTCATATAAACTCAACCAACGTCAATTTGGGTCACTTCTCGAGCACACTACCAAGGGAATAGACTTACTTCTGGGACAAAATTTACTCATTTTCATCATTTTCACTCTGCTATCAATATCAGTAAAGTTGATGGTCGGTCATTTTGCGCTAGACACATCAAGCCTATAGGCTTATTTTTGGGCCAAACTTCTCTCATTTCTATCACCTTCAGCATGATATCACAATCATTAACGTTGATGGTCGGTCATTTTGCGATTCACGCACCAACGCTATAGCCTTATTTCTTGGCAACAATTCGCTCATTTCCATTACTTTCACTGCCATATCAACATCAGCAACGATCAAATTTGCTAATTTTTCACCAAAATACCAAGCTTATAGCCTTACTTTTCGCCCAGAAATGGCTCATTTCCATCACTTTTCAATCTGCAATCAAAATCAATCAATTTCAAATTTGCTCATTTTTCACCAAAATACCAAGGCTAAAGCCTTACTTTTTGCCCAGAAATGGCTCATTTTCATCACTTTTCAATCTGCAATCAAAATCAATCAATTTCAAATTTGCTCATTTGTCACCAAACTGCCTAGGATATAGCCTTATTCTTTGCCCAAAAATGGCTCATTTTCATCACTTTTCAATCTGCAATCAAATTCAATCAATTTCAAATTGGCTCATTTTTCACCAAATTACCAAGGCTATAGCCTTACTTTTTGCCCACAAATGGCTAATTTTCATCACTTTTCAATCTGCAATCAAAATCAATCAATTTCAAATTTGCTCATTTTTCACCAAACTACCAAGGCTATAGCCTTACTTTTTGCCCACATATGGCTCATTTTCATCACTTTTCAATCTGCAATCAAAATCAATCAATTTCAAATTTGCTCATTTGTCACCAAACTACCAAGGCTATAGCCTTACTTTTTGCCCACAAATGGCTCATTGTCATCACTTTTCAATCTGCAATCAAACTCAATCAATTTCAAATTTGCTCATGTTTCACCAAATTACCAAGGGTATAGCCTTACTTTTTGCCCAAAAATGGCTCATTTTCATCACTTTTCAATCTGCAATCAAAATGAATCAATTTCAAATTTGCTCATTTGTCACCAAACTGCCAAGTCTATAGCCTTACCTTTTGCCCTAAAATGGCTCATTTTCATCACTTTTCAATCTGCAATCAAAATCAGTCAATTTCAAATTTGCTCATTTTTCACCAAACTACCAAAGCTATAGCCTTATTTTTTGCCCAAAAATGGCTCACTTTCATCACTTTTGAATCTGCAATCAAATTAAATCAATTTCAAATTTGTTCATTTGTCACCAAACTACCAAGGCTATAGCCTTACTTTTTGCCCAAGAATGGCTCATTTTTGGTATTTCTCAAGCATAGGGGAAAAGCTTGCAAGAGATCTACCACTTATACAAATTAATAACAGTGAAGACGTCAATGCACAAAGCACTGAAAGTAATATAATCAGCAGCGTTGACTTTGATGAAAAGCTATTTGAAAAGGCCCTATTGAAAATAAAGCCAGGTAAAGCGCATGGACAGGATGGTATATCAGCTAAAGAACTGAGGGTGGTAGGGTCAGAGTTCAGTTATAGCCTCAGTATGATTGCCAATCTGAGTTTTGAAGAAGCAAAGTACCCTTCTACATGGAAGATAGGAAAGGTAAAAACAGCACATAAAAAGGAGGACAAAACAGAGTTAGAAAATTATAGGCCATTAACGATGCTAAGCATTCCAAGCAAGATAGTTGAATCAGTTGCTTGTAACTCATTAGATAAACACCTTGAAAGCTCCATTCACAAAAATCAATGGGCATACAAGAAAGGTCTATCCACAGAATCACTTCTTTTGTACCTTACATAACAATGGAAAGGACACATCGACCAGGGAGACATAGTAGGGGTTTTAATGATTGACTTCAGAAAAGCTTTTGACTCGATTGACCACAGCATACTTTTTAGAAAAATGAAAGAGATAGGAATGGGGGGAAAGATGCTTACATGGATGAAAAATTACACAGAAGATAGGACACAGTTTGTGGAGATCAATCATAAGAGATCTCCAGTCAGGGACATAAATTATGGTATACCACAAGGATCTATGTTTGGACCAAGACTGTTTTCTATTTTTGTGAATGATCTGCCCACATGCAACACAACAGGAGAGATAAATTTGTATGCAGATGATACTACTGCACATGTAATTGGGAACAGTATAGATGAGGTTATACTGAAATTAAATGATGTAGCTGAACAAATTCACAGTTGGTGCATTAAGAACAAATTAACTGTTCATACCAAGAAAAGTAAAGTTATGATTTTACAACAAAGAAGACTCATTGGACCACTCTTACCTGTTAAAATGGGTCAAAATTGCCTAGAATATGTCAACTCAGAAAAAGTTTTAGGAATCAACATTGATGAGAAGCTAAGTTGGAAGGAGCATACAGATAAAGTTGTGAAGTCAATGAGCTCAAAGATTTGTATGCTAAAAAGACTTAAGTACTTGCCATCAAACATGTTAGAAGAAATATATTATAAAACTGTGATCCCTGCCACCACTTATTGTATATCAGTATGGGGATCCTGCCCAGAACCAACATTTAAAAGAGTGGAAAAACAACACATAAGGGCAGCAAAAGTCATTTATAGATTGAATAAATCAATAAAAGATGAAGATGTACTAGCAGCAGTCAACTGGCAAGACCTTGGCTACATCTATAAAAGGAAAATTGCAATTGAAATGCACAAAGTAACATTCGACACCAAAAGTAGAATAGCTCATCAGTACTGTGTTGGAAGACAGTCTTTGAGAAAGGGGGCAAAATTTGAACTAAAGAGAATGAGAACCGAACTTGGAAGACAGTCAATACAGTTCAGAGGTCCCATAATATGGAATTCATTAAACAAAGAACTAAAGAAGCAAACAAATAGAGAAACTTTCAAACGCCATTTAAGATCAGACATGAAAACATTAAATAAATTGTCTTTTGGAAAAGAAACAACATTTAACGCAAATAGGGATGAAAATTATGTTTACTATTAGAAATAAGATTAGGGACAATTTCGATATAAGGTTAGAGACAATTTTAACATTTACGTTAATTTTTAAACAAACTTTTGTAATTAGGCTAGTTTATCTTAATTTAAGCAGGTCCACATCAGCTTTTTGCTGCCAAATTTTGACCTGGGTAAATTAAACCATATATGTATGTATGTATGTATGTATGTATGTATTTTCATCACTTTTCAATCTGCAATCAAAATCAATCAATTTCAAATTTGCTCATTTTTCACAACAATACCAAGGCTATAGCCTTACTTCTTGCCAAAAAATGGCTCATTGTCATCACTTTTCAATCTGCAATCAAATTCAATCAATTTCAAATTTGCTCATTTGTCACAAAATTACCAAGGCTATAGTATTACTTTTTGCCCACCAATGGCTCATTGTCATCACTTTTCCATCTGCAATCAAAATGAATCAATTTCAAATTTGCTCATTTTTCACCACACTGCCAAGGCTATAGCCTTATTTTTTGCCCAAAAATGGCTCATTTTCATCACTTTTCAATCTGCAATCAAAATCAATCAATTTCAAATTTGCTCACTTGTCACCAAATTCCCAAGGCTATAGCCTTACTTTTTGCCCAAGAATGGCTCATTTTCATCACTTTTCAATCTGCAATCAAAATCAATCAATTTCAAATTTGCTCATGTGTCACCAAATTGCCAGGGCTATAGCCTTACTTTTTGCCTAAAAATGGCTCATTTTCATCACTTTTCAATCTGCATTCACAATCAATCAATTTCAAATTTGCTCATTTTTCACCACACTGCCAAGGCTATAGCCTTATTTTTTGCCCAGGAATGGCTCATTTTCATCACTTTTTAATCTGCAATCAAAATCAATCAATTTCAAATTTGCTCATGTGTCACCAAATTGCCAAGGCTATAGCCTTACTTTTTGCCCAAGAATGGCTCATTTTCATCACTTTTTAATCTGCAATCAAAATCAATCAATTTCAAATTTGCTCATGTGTCACCAAATTGCCAAGGCTATAGCCTTACTTTTTGCCCAAAAATGGCTCATTTTCATCACTTTTCAATCTGCAATCAAAATCAATCAATTTCAAATTCGCTCATTTTTCACCAAACTACCAAGGCTATAGCCTTACATTTTGCCCACAAATGGCTCATTTTCATCACTTTTCAATCTGCAATCAAAATCAATCAATTTCAAATTTGCTCATTTTTCACCACACTGCCAATGCTATAGCCTTATTTTTTGCCCAAAAATGGCTCATTTTCATCACTTTTCAATCTGCAATCAAAATCAATCAATTTCAAATTTGCTCATTTGTCACCAAATTCCCAAGGCTAAAGCCTTACTTTTTGCCGAAGAATGGCTCATTTTCATCACTTTTCAATCTGCAATCAAAATCAATCAATTTCAAATTTGCTCACTTGTCACCAAATTCCCAAGGCTATAGCCTTACTTTTTGCCCAGGAATGGCTCATTTTCATCACTTTTTAATCTGCAATCAAAATCAATCAATTTCAAATTTGCTCATGTGTCACCAACTTGCCAAGGCTATAGCCTTACTTTTTGCCCAAAAATGGCTCATTTTCATCACTTTTTAATCTGCAATCAAGATCAATCAATTTCAAATTTGCTGATTTGTCACCAAACTACCAAGGCTATAGTATTACTTTTTGCCCACAAATGGCTCATTGTCATCACGTTTCAATCTGCAATCAAAATCAATCAATTTCAAATTTGCTCATTTTTCACCAAATTACCAAGGGTATAGCCTTACATTTTGCCCAAACATGGCTCATTTTCATAACTTTTCAATCTGCAATCACAATCAATCAATGTCAAATTTGCTCATTTGTCACCACACTGCCAAGGCTATAGCCTTATTTTTTGCCCAAGAATGGCTCATTTTCATCACTTTTCAATCTGCAATCAAAATCAATCAATTTCAAATTTGCTCACTTGTCACCAAATTCCCAAGGCTATAGCCTTACTTTTTGCCCAAGAATGGCTCATTTTCATCACTTTTCAATCTGCAATCAAAATCAATCAATTTCAAATTTGCTCATGTGTCACCAAATTGCCAAGGCTATAGCCTTACTTTTTGCCCAAAAATGGCTCATTTTCATCACTTTTCAATCTGCAATCAAAATCAATCAATTTCAAATTTGCTCATTTGTCACCAAATTCCCAAGGCTAAAGCCTTACTTTTTGCCGAAGAATGGCTCATTTTCATCACTTTTCAATCTGCAATCAAAATCAATCAATTTCAAATTTGCTCACTTGTCACCAAATTCCCAAGGCTATAGCCTTACTTTTTGCCCAGGAATGGCTCATTTTCATCACTTTTTAATCTGCAATCAAAATCAATCAATTTCAAATTTGCTCATGTGTCACCAACTTGCCAAGGCTATAGCCTTACTTTTTGCCCAAAAATGGCTCATTTTCATCACTTTTTAATCTGCAATCAAGATCAATCAATTTCAAATTTGCTGATTTGTCACCAAACTACCAAGGCTATAGTATTACTTTTTGCCCACAAATGGCTCATTGTCATCACGTTTCAATCTGCAATCAAAATCAATCAATTTCAAATTTGCTCATTTTTCACCAAATTACCAAGGGTATAGCCTTACATTTTGCCCAAACATGGCTCATTTTCATAACTTTTCAATCTGCAATCACAATCAATCAATGTCAAATTTGCTCATTTGTCACCACACTGCCAAGGCTATAGCCTTATTTTTTGCCCAAGAATGGCTCATTTTCATCACTTTTCAATCTGCAATCAAAATCAATCAATTTCAAATTTGCTCACTTGTCACCAAATTCCCAAGGCTATAGCCTTACTTTTTGCCCAAGAATGGCTCATTTTCATCACTTTTCAATCTGCAATCAAAATCAATCAATTTCAAATTTGCTCATGTGTCACCAAATTGCCAAGGCTATAGCCTTACTTTTTGCCCAATAATGGCTCATTTTCATCACTTTTTAATCTGCAATCAAAATCAATCAATTTCAAATTTGCTCATGTGTCACCAAATTACCAAGGTTATAGCCTTACTTTTTGCCCAAATATGGCTCATTTTCATCACTTTTCAATCTGCAATCAAAACCAATCAATTTCAAATTTGCTCACTTGTCACCAAATTCCCAAGTCTATAGCCTTACTTTTTGCCCAAGAATGGCTCATTTTCATCACTTTTCAATCTGCAATCAAAATCAATCAATTTCAAATTTGCTCACTTGTCACCAAATTCCCAAGGCTATAGCCATAGAAATAGTAGGACTAGAAGGAGGACTAGGTCACGTGACTCGGGGCATCCATGTAAAATCATAATGGCTGCTAACGACTGGTAGAAAGACGCGGGAAACCCAACCGGGAACTGAGACAATAAACAAGTGGGCTTTCCAATTTCGGCATTTGCACTTACTGTCTGTAATATCATCAAAAACAGTAATGGTGATTTCTTGTGCTGCATACGGTTGTGAAAACAAGTGGACGTTAAAGAAGGATCTCCCTCCAGGAGAGAAGAATCTTACTTTTCACCGGTAAGTAGTGTAGTATAGGGCAATAGCCGGCCTAAATTTTCTGCAATTGATCTTAAAGCTAACTACTAAGCTCCTTAGTCCAAATTCATAGTCAAGACAGCTTAAGAATACTTAGCCACACAGATAGATTGTCTTCCAAAATATTATTCTGCAGATTTCCTCTCGGTAACAAAGATCTTCTAAAAAAATGGTTGCAAGCAATGCGTCGTGACAAATGGACCCCCAGCAAATACGAGCGAATCTGTGAAAACCATTTCCTTCCCGGTGACTACAATCTCCCCCCAACACTAGGTAAATATATTACAGGCAACAGACATCTTAAAACAGAGGCCGTCCCGTCTGTTTTTAATTTCCCGGAACATCTTAAAAGTTCAGTTAAGACAACTCGCCTATCGCCTAAGAGGTGTAGCACTGAGCAATCAGTCGCTCCTTCATTACCAGCAAAGTCAACGAAACTTCAAAATGAGTCTAAAAATAGTGTACAACTTGACCATTCATATCCATGCAAAACTTCACCACGAAAACTCTGTGCACAATATCGTAAAAAGATAATGCAGAAAGACTACAGATTGAAACAACTAAGGAAGAAGAAAATGCGATTAGAGAAGAATGTACGAGGTCTTGTGTCAAAGTTAGAAGCAGCAAGTGTATTGAGCAACCAACTGTCAACTACTTTGATTGAAAATTTTGGTCATATTACCACTGAGCTTATAAGGAATGAGGCAAAAAATATCACCAAATCTTGTGGATCAAGATATGGAGATGAAATAAAAGAGTTTGCCCTGACTCTCCATTTCCATAGCCCCAAAGCTTACAGATTTGTGAGAAAATCACTACACCTGCCACATCCTACAACTTTAAGATCTTGGTGTGTCAACATTAACTGTGAGCCAGGGTTCCTTTCAAAGCCACTTAACTACATTGAACAGAAAGTGGCAGAAGATCAGCAGGATTGTGTCATACTGATTGATGCCATGGCAATCAGAAAACAAATTCAGTGGGATAGAAAAACCAACACCTTTGTTGGTAGGGTTGATTATGGGGGAATACAGGCTGAGAATTTAGAAACAGAGGCCACCAATGCTCTAGTCTTTATGGCAACTGGTCTTCAAAAGCCATGGTGTGTTCCAGTAGCCTATTTCTTAACCCATAGCCTTAATGGGGATATATTGAAAGAGCTAATTCTTGAAGCCATTAAAAAAATATCTGAAGAGGGTGCTTATGTCCATGCCATAGTATTTGATGGTGCCCCCGAAAACCTTTCAATGGCAGCTAAGTTAGGCTGCAGCATAAAAGAACTAGATGGCTCCTTTGATTACCCTGGAAAGCCTGGGGAAAGAATACATGTCATCCTGGATGTATGCCATATGATCAAACTGGCCCGAAATGCATTTGCAGATTTAAAAGTGTTTTGCACTCCAACTGGAGAGAAGATTTCATGGGAATTTGTGAAGGCCCTATATAGAACACAACAAAAGGATATTCTGCATTTAGGGAACAAGCTGAAAACAAAACATATTCAGTGGTATAATTACAAAATGAAAGTTAGTGTTGCTGCACAGACTTTAAGCCATTCAGTTTCAGCAGCCATAACATTTTTAAGAAACCTTAAGCTTCAAGAGTTTAAGGACAGTAGGGCTACAAGCGACTTTATATTACTAATGAACAATATATTTGACATTTTAAATAGTAAAAGCAAATTTGGAAAGAATTACAAAGCACCAATTACTATTGATAACTTTCTTGGCATTGAAGGACACATACAGAATGCTATTGAAGTGCTTAAATCACTTAAAGATGAAAAAGGAATCTTTCTAAAAGATGGCCCAAGAAGAGTATTTGTCATTGGATTTTGCATATCTTCACAATCGATATTAGAAATAAGTAGAAAATTACTGAACCGCTCTAGTAAGCCATTCAACTACATTCTGACATATCGCTTTTCCCAAGATCAGCTAGAAATGTACTTTGCTAAAATCCGAAGTAGATTCGGTTGGAACAATAATCCAACTACTTTGCAGCTGAAATATGCCATCAGGCAGTTACTTCTAAGGAATAAAATAGAGTCTCCCTCAACTGCTAATTGTATTGCAGTTTCCAACATGAGGGAATCTGACTTGAGCAAAGTTGACCCAAGGGTTTCTGACCTGTTGCTCACAACCAATATTTGGCGCTCAGATGTCATCCATTACATTTCTGGTTACATTGTGAAAAAATTATTTGACTCCATAAGTTGTCATGAATGTGCTGCAGCATTGTGTGAAGACTCTGAGACATCAAAGTTCCATTCTTATGAAGGAAACTTAACTCTTCTTGCTTGCAAAAGATATGGTAACTTAATAGTTCCATCACATTCTGTTTGCAGAGTTGTTAGCTGTGTAGATAGGAAAGCTAGACAGGCATTGTGTAAGTGGGCTACAATATCTAATGAAATCAATAGAAAGATCCAATTTGAAGTAATCCATGAAATGAAAAATATAACATTTCAATCCATCAGTGATCATAGCAGAGAAAATCACATAATAGATTTGAACCTAAGGGATGATCACATAACAATTATTATACGTGAAATTGTTAAACAATATTTGCTGTTATTTTATCACCAGTTTGGTAGAGTTTTCACTGAAAGAGTTTTAAAAAGAAATAGATCATCTATGCGACAAAAGCTAACAAAGCAAATTTTATTTCAACATGATTGAGGATTTCTTATGACGGTAACGCCGAGTACTGGGCGGCGGTAAAGTAACCCAGCCTAAACGCAGAAGGAGGAAATGCCATCTGCAACACACGACAGAAAATATAGTTATTTGGCCTTGAATAGAAATACAAAATTCTTATAACAATGGATCAAAAAATGGGTAATTTCACATAGACTATATAAAAATAAATAATTTCTATATGCGAAGAGCATTGATTAATTAATTAATTAATTCCAAATTGTTATTGTAAATCTCAAATAGGCTTTAGTTATTTTTGTTTAGTTTGGTAAATGATGGTTAACAATTTAAGGGAATACCAATGCCAGTGAATGGTTGTTCCCCCAAAAATTTGGCATTCAGTGGTGGATACCTATAAATATAGTAAGAACTTGTACATGGGGGATATTGTTTGTTATCCTAAGGATCTGTTCTTCCCATTCGCTCAGCCAAGGATCTGTTTGTCGCATTCGCTCAGCCAAGGATCTGCTATTTGCATTCGCTCCAAGTTTGACGACTTCTCCACCATTGACAATTACGAAACGCTATCACATTCATGATAACGGTAAGTGAGATTATGTTTACCAATGTAAACCTGCATGACCGTGTTTTATTTCATTATTCCTGGCTTATAGTCTACATTTATGTTATACTCCACTGCTGAAGAAATCGGCCTAAAACAACTTACCAGCGAGAATGACGTTGAATCCATCTGTTTTTATGTAATAGTGCGGTGCCTCTTTGAATGAGATCCACTGTTTCAGCTACAAAAACTAGCATGTACTCAGCATTTTTGAGAAAATCGCTTTCTCAAAGTTGTTGATCAGTCACAACAACAATCTTTTTACCAGTCGTTAGCAGCCATATTGCCTCCCCATGCATGCCCCACTGGATTGGTCGGAGAACAATAGAGTCCTCGTTCTAGTCCTACTATTTCTATGGCTATAGCCTTACTTTTTGCCCAAGAATGGCTCATTTTCATCACTTTTCAATCTGCAATCAAAATCAATCAATTTCAAATTTGCTCATGTGTCACCAAATTGCCAAGGCTATAGCCTTACTTTTTGCCCAAAAATGGCTCATTTTCATCACTTTTCAATCTGCAATCAAAATCAATCAATTTCAAATTTGCTCATTTGTCACCAAATTCCCAAGGCTAAAGCCTTACTTTTTGCCGAAGAATGGCTCATTTTCATCACTTTTCAATCTGCAATCAAAATCAATCAATTTCAAATTTGCTCACTTGTCACCAAATTCCCAAGGCTATAGCCTTACTTTTTGCCCAGGAATGGCTCATTTTCATCACTTTTTAATCTGCAATCAAAATCAATCAATTTCAAATTTGCTCATGTGTCACCAACTTGCCAAGGCTATAGCCTTACTTTTTGCCCAAAAATGGCTCATTTTCATCACTTTTTAATCTGCAATCAAGATCAATCAATTTCAAATTTGCTGATTTGTCACCAAACTACCAAGGCTATAGTATTACTTTTTGCCCACAAATGGCTCATTGTCATCACGTTTCAATCTGCAATCAAAATCAATCAATTTCAAATTTGCTCATTTTTCACCAAATTACCAAGGGTATAGCCTTACATTTTGCCCAAACATGGCTCATTTTCATAACTTTTCAATCTGCAATCACAATCAATCAATGTCAAATTTGCTCATTTGTCACCACACTGCCAAGGCTATAGCCTTATTTTTTGCCCAAGAATGGCTCATTTTCATCACTTTTCAATCTGCAATCAAAATCAATCAATTTCAAATTTGCTCACTTGTCACCAAATTCCCAAGGCTATAGCCTTACTTTTTGCCCAAGAATGGCTCATTTTCATCACTTTTCAATCTGCAATCAAAATCAATCAATTTCAAATTTGCTCATGTGTCACCAAATTGCCAAGGCTATAGCCTTACTTTTTGCCCAATAATGGCTCATTTTCATCACTTTTTAATCTGCAATCAAAATCAATCAATTTCAAATTTGCTCATGTGTCACCAAATTACCAAGGTTATAGCCTTACTTTTTGCCCAAATATGGCTCATTTTCATCACTTTTCAATCTGCAATCAAAACCAATCAATTTCAAATTTGCTCACTTGTCACCAAATTCCCAAGTCTATAGCCTTACTTTTTGCCCAAGAATGGCTCATTTTCATCACTTTTCAATCTGCAATCAAAATCAATCAATTTCAAATTTGCTCACTTGTCACCAAATTCCCAAGGCTATAGCCTTACTTTTTGCCCAAGAATGGCTCATTTTCATCACTTTTTAATCTGCAATCAAAATCAATCAATTTCAAATTTGCTCATGTGTCACCAAATTGCCAAGGCTATAGCCTTACTTTTTGCCCACAAATGGCTCATTTTCATCACTCTTCAATCTGTAATCAAAGTCAATCAATTTCAAATTGGCTCATTTTTCACCAAATTACCAAGGTTATAGCCTTACTTTTTGCCCAAAAATGGCTCATTTTCATCACTTTTCAATCTGCAATCAAAATCAATCAATTTCAAATTTGCTCATGTTTCACCAAATTACCAAGGGTATAGCCTTACTTTTTGCCCAAGAATGGCTCATTTTCATCACTTTTCAATCTGCAATCAAAATCAATCAATTTCAAATTTGCTCATTTGCCACCACACTGCCAAGGCTATAGCCTTACCTTTTGCCCAAAAATGGCTCATTGTCATCACTTTTCAATCTGCAATCAAATTCAATCAATTTCAAATTTGCTCAATTTTCACCACACTACCAAAGCTATAGCCTTATTTTTTCCCAAAATTGGCTCACTGTCATCACTTTTCAATCTGCAATCAAATTAAATCAATTTCACATTTGCTCATTTGTCACCAAACTACCAAGGCTATAGCCTTACTTTTTGCCCAAGAATGGCTCGTTTTCATCACTTTTCAATCTGTAATCAACATCAATCAATTTCAAATTGGCTCATTTTTCACCAAACTACGAAGGTTATAGCCTTAGTTTTTGCCCAAGAATGGCTCATTTTCATCACTTTTCAATCTGCAATCAAAATCAATCAATGTCAAATTTGCTCATTTGTCACCAAATTCCCAAGGCTATAGCCCTACTTTTTGCCCAAAAATGGCTCATTTTAGTCACTTTTCAATCTGTAATGAAAATCAATCAATTTCAAATTGGCTCATTTTTCACTAAACTACCAAGGTTATAGCCTTATTTTTTGCCAAAAAATGGCTCATTTTCATCACTTTTCAATCTGCAATCAAAATCAATCAATTTCAAATTTGCTCATTTGTCACCAAAATACCAAGGCTATAGCCTTTCTGTTTGCCCAAAAATGGCTCATTTTCATCACTTTTCAATCTGCAATCAAAACCAATTAATTTCAAATTTGCTCATTTGTCACCAAACTACCAAGGATATAGCCTGATGTTTTGCCCAAAATTGGCTCATTTTCAGCACTTGTCAGTCTTCAGTCAAAATCAATCAATGTCAAATTTGCTCATTGGTCACCAAACTACCAAGGCTATAGCCTTACTTTTCTCCCAAAAGTGGCTGATTTTCATCACTTTTCACTCTCATATTCAAATCAATCACTGTTAATTTGGATCACTTTTCGAGCACATTACATAGGCTATAGACTATTGGCTCATTTTCATCGCTTTCTACTCTTATGCCAAAATCAATGAATGTCAATTTGGGTCACCTTTTGAGCGAACTACAAAGATTATAGACGTACGTTTCGTCCAAAATTGGCTCATTTTCATGACTTTCAATCTCATATCAAAGTCAATCTATGTCAATTTGGGTGACTTTTAGTGCAAACTACCAAGGCTACAGGCTTACTTCTGGGGCAAAATTGGCTCATTGTCATTACGTTTCAATCTCATATCAAAATCGGTAGGTGTCAATTTTCGTCACTCTTTGAGCAAGCTACTAAGTTTATAGACTTACTTTTGGGCCAGAGTTGGGTGATCTTCATCACTTTGAATCTCATGTCAAAATTAATGAATGTCAATTGGAGTAAGCAAACTACCATGTCAAAAGGCTTACTTTTGGTCCAGAATTGGCTCACTTTCATCGCTTTTCAATCTCATATCAAAATCAACCAACGTCAATTTGGGTCACTTGTCGAGCACACTACTAAGGGTATAGACTTACTTTTGGGCCAAAATTTACTCATTTTCATCATTTTCAATCTGATAGCAAAATCAGTAAAGTTGATGGTCGGTCATTTTGCGCTAGAAACACCAAAGCTATAGGCTTAATTTTGGGCCAAAATTCGCTCATTTTCATCACTTTCAATCGGATATGAAAATCAGTAAAGTTTATGGTCGGTCAGTTTTGCGCTAGAGACACCAAGGCTATAGGCTTATTTTTGGCTAAAATTGTCTCATTTCCATCACTTTCAGCTTGATATCAAAATCAGTAAAGTTGATGGTCGGTCACTTTGCGCCAGAAGTACGACATTTCAATCTGCATCTGAAACCAATGAATTTCTATTTGAGTCATTTTAGGCAAAGCGTGAAGGCTATAGGCTTACGCTATAGCCAAGCTTGGCTTGTGTTCACCACTTTTTATTCGTTAATCAAATGAGTCAATGTCAATGTATGTCATTTCTCTTCAGCCGTGAAAAGCTTTGTAGATACTCTCTATAATAATATAGTCTATAAGAATATCAAGGCTTAAAGTCACTAAAATTTAAGAATGATTTAAGGATGATGCAGGTCTCAAGTTTCATAAAGGGTTAGATATTTTGCTAACTTGAGATTTCTTTGGAAAACGAAACTGTGTTAGCTTCACTGATCTGGTCAGGGAGTCATTGTGCAATAATGCGAACCAGCAACTTTTCAATGGGTATCCTTTGCACACTTTTCAGCAAAAGAATATAGCATATATTGGTATTAGTGTGCAAAATCGCTAGAATTCAAGAATAATTTAAGAATATTCTTATGCTCAAAATAAAAAACTTTTAAGAATATTAAAGCTCAGCGAGATATTTGATATTCTCACAAAACAGTGTGTATAGCCTTAGTTCTTGGCGAAAATTGGCCAATTTTTATCTCTTTTCAATCTGCAATCAAAATCAATTAACTTCAATGTGAGTCATTTATGGGCAAAGTGCCAAAGCTACAGCATTACATTCTGCCCAAAAGTAAACAGCTATAGGATTACTTCTTGGTTAAAATTGGCTCATTTTCATCACTTTCTAAACTGCAATTGCAATCAATAAATTGCAGTTTGGGTCACTACTGGACAAAATACCACGGCTATAGCCTTGTTCTTTTGCCAATATTGGTTCATTTTTATCACTTGTCAATCTGCAATGAAAGCCAATGAGTTTCAATTTGGGTCATATTTGGGTGATATACGAAGGCTGTGCCACCATTTTATGGTGAAATTAACCTCATTTTCATCACTTTTATTTGGATTCAAAATCAATCAATTTAAATTTGCTTTATTTTATCCCTGCAATGATCCTAAACGTATTCCGATGGTGCTGTCATGATTTTAAATTCTTATGTAGTAAATCATTCCGTAGTTCTAGGCCTTTACATAGGCTTAAACCATGTATCTATGTTTCACAGTGAACGGTACTGTGCCTTCTACATGAGATAATTCCATATTTTGGCTAATAAAATGTTTAACATCTTCAGGAAAGAATTAGGTTGTCGAGACCTAAAGTTCACCCATATGTAAACTGATTGCCACGCAATCGATTGAAAAGGGCTAGCTTAGTTAACTGAAACTTTCAACCTCTGTTATTCAGTTTCAAAGGTACTTAGGAGATTAATTGACAGTAGAGTTAGCGTTGATGGTCCGGGACGTTCAATTCATGATCCTTGTGCGGTCTTTCTCTAACCTTCATATATGGCCAAAATTTCACATTTCCAATTGTTTTAAAGCAAAACAATCAATACTTAGATGCAACCCTAGACAGAACTAGACAGGAATCTGTAAACTAATAGAACAAAATATAAGAGAAAATAAGTAATATTCTAGATTCTGTGATGCTCCACAACAAGAGCATGCTGAAACGCAAACGTGCAAAAAAGCATTAATTATCGGAAATTTAGGGTTTATCAGCGGAATCCAAAAGTAACAGCAGCATCGACTTATTCTTACGAAACTAATCATCAAGAACACAGATTTATATGCCCTGCTCCACAAAGAACACCAGGTTCAAAATAATGGATTCAAAATTAAAAGATACAAGGGGCTTTAGAGGTACCATAGTAAAAGAAAATGTAAGAGCAATTAGAGCTACAAGCGAATAGGGGTAACTTCTGACAAATTGCATATTTGAAAGCGCTAAATAAAACATCAATTTTATACACATTACCAACCTTGCATTAGTTGTAATAGGGAACCTTAAGTCCGAGTTGACGGGGGAATTCATTGCTTTTCTTACTAAACTGGGGCTCAAAGTTCCTGATCATTAAATACCTAAAAAAACACGTCAGAAGTAACTCGTACTTGATCAACATTCATAATGAATTCAAAATACTTTACCAGAATGGCATCTTTGGTTTCATGTCTTTTAGGAACAATGATACTGTAGAAATTAACGTATTGGAAGCTAGGATCAATGACACTGGTGTAGAGATTTTTAAGTGCATGGAAAGGAAGATATCTTTTTGGATACTTTAGCATACCAAGAGATCGTGAAATTTTTTAGATGTTTCCTGAATATGCTTCTTCCAATCAACAGAATTGTCAATGTGAACTCCTACATACTTGGCATTTTGAGCAGCTCCTAGGGTTTCATTGCGCATTTGCAGACAAAGTTGTTCATTTTTCCTTTCTAATGCAGCTTGCTTGTGCTTTGTTGAAATGGTCATTGATTGCGTTTTGGCTACGTTCAGAGATAGTATATTACCACTCTGTAACACTTGTTGCTCAACCCTCAGCTCTGTTATGAAATTAAAAGAGGAATCTTCCTACGGACTTATCGGAACTGGTAATACTTCAAGCGAAATGTGGCCCTTTTAGAAAAAAATGTGATCGCCGATTGTTCCAGCATTCCCAGCAATCCACACTCCGTAGTGGTGTTTGGCATTCAGTAAGTTACTCAGGACCATTTTACGACGGACGGACCATTATCTTATCATTATGAATCATCAAAATTAAACATTTACAAATTCCTCGATGGTACGATATTTGGCCACTGGGTAAATTGATGCTGTTATGCATTTGACTTGAATTTTCAACAACAGGTTTGTCTTAGCAGTTTGCGTAGCTAAAGTAAGCACATATACCACAGTTTTGTTCGGGGCCATTCAACTCTACTTTCACATAGAGCCATAGCCTATTGACCGCATCATAGCAGGCCATTCTTGTATCGTGTTTCGGGATGGCGTGATTTCTAGAAACCAATCCATTTGCAGGATACTATGGCAATTGTTATAAACCGGTATCCCACCCTTTCATTCTTATCATAAGCTGATGGTGAGATTACATAATTAATTCTGACACACGGTGATTCGAGTGGAGAAGTACAACTTGTTCTGCTGTATTGTTGTACATAAAGTGCCAGAACATGGTCAAAAAAGCATGGGAAACACTGGATGGTGCAGTTTTCCTCCGTGTGAAGTGCAGAGCAAGCTTGATCATGTTCTCATTGGTTGCTTCCTCTTTATTTAAGGTATATATATTTCTCATTACAATTTGTTCTTAATATTAACCACTTGTTGCTATTCGCATATTATTACGGACGCTTTGATGTGACTGAGTTGCATTATCTATGGACAAGGTAATGATGGGATAAGGACTTTTATCCCTGCTTTCATCGGCAATGATCGGTAAATTATACACATTAGGTTAACAATAAAAAAAGCCTTTATAAATGATTGGTTTTTATATGGTTCTTAGTTACGAATTTCTTCTGCTGTCTCTTCATGTAAATTAATGCTTTTACCATTTGAATGCACGAGTGTGCTTTTAACTTTAAACAATCCAATTGGTACAAGGCAGCGGCGTAACTAATGAGGGATTGGGGAGGTCAAGACCCCTCACTTTTCTAAACATGATCCACGAGATTAATGGGGGCAGAGTGCTTTGTTCTATGAAGCGATATGAACGGCATGGAGGATGTGGAACACAAAGACATCTCTTTAAGAACTTAATGTTTCTGCAGATCATGATTAAAGAGAAAAAATGGGATGGGCTTTGTAACAAATATTTGCTGCTATTGTCAAAAACCCTTCAAAACAGTGATCAAGAAAGACTCTATCCCAACATTCATAAAATTATTCGGATCACTGCAGCTCTTCCCGTCACAATAGCATCTGGCAAAAGATGCTACAGCAGAATGAACACTGCAAATAGTTTTCTATTTGTAACAATGTTACACTATAAAGCTGGTAAGTAAAAATATGCTTTCAAAAAGCCAGGTGTAGTTAACGATACCAGAACAATGGCATTACTATTCAAAGAAATGCGACAGTATTTGTTAGTTTGACTGCCGTACCGTTTACCATAGCTAATGTAAGCTAAATATTAGGAAAGAATATTTCAAAGAGGGTGTTTCCTTGCATTTGCGAGAGTTTGGAGGGCGTGGTCCACAACGATTTTTGGAGCTACGACCCAGACCCTCCCCTTTCTACCGTCCTGGACACGCCTGTGCTGCAAAACAAATACAAAAGAAAACTCACTTCTAAGGCAAGCAACGTAGGTTAATTCCCAGGGGGGGGTGCTTACATATATTTAAGATAGAGATCAGGTTACTTTTTTGAGTCTAAATTTAAGCAAGCGTTATTTTTCTGGGCTATTTACTTGCATAATTCACTTTCTGGGTTCATAAATTTCTGACTTATTTTTTGGTTCTTGACTGCGACCAATGGTCATAAATATAGGCAAGCGCGATTTAGAAGCCTAGGATCTCGGTGGGACAATTATCGCAAGAGTATTTTGAATTACATTAGGAACTCTCAAGACTTAGTTTTGCATTTCTGATTGGCAACAAATCAAAAAATGTACTACAATTGTTTATATGAGGCCCCTTGAAAATCAGCCACGGCTAAAGGGCTACCTCTCCGTATTTTTTAAATGAAATGAAATGAAATGAAATGAAATGAAATGAAACGAAGAATACTTGGAACAATGCTACGAAAATGTTACAATGACACTTCAAAACTAATAGAAAACAGCATACTTGGCATTGTCCATATTCTCTCCATAAAATGGAACACTGTTCTCCTTATTATCCTTTTGGGTCTTTAAGACTATATATAGATATATGCAGCATATATACAAGCAAGCACCGTTAAGCTGCGCGCCAATTGTAGGTGACATCGCTTAAGCCGGGCACACTCCTTGGATCCCAAGATTTTCTTACATAATGCTCCATACCTTGCTTCTTAGTTACCATAATTCAATATGTGTATAAAAATCTTCGCAAAAGCTTTTTAGTTTAATAAAACTAATAAGATTGCGCAAAACAAACACAATTTGTTTGTATTAGTTCAGGTTATAAATACATATATATATATATATATATATATATATATATATATATATATATATATATATATATATATATATATATATATATATATATATATATATATATATATATATATATATATATATATATATATATATATAATGGAACTTTTAATGCCTTTTACATTGAAACTGATAGATATATATACATCACCGGTTCTGGCTGATCTTTTCTTGGGACATTATGAAAATGTATGGCTTGATGAACACAAATGTCCTTCTGTCCAATCCTACCGTATATATATATATATATATATATATATATATATATATATATATATATATATATATATATATATATATATATATATATATATATATATATATATATATATATATATATATATATATATATATATATATATATATATATATATATATCACCAATCTATCTGTCTTGATCCAAACGCAGAAAAAATACATAGAAAAATAGAAACCACTTTGTATCTTGTACCGGTTTCATCCGTTTAATACGGAATCCTCAGCGAACTGAACAATGCCAGTGTTACGCTCAAATTTATAGAGAAGTTGTACATAGTAATGCGTAAGATTTAATGAAAGTACCAAGCATCGACACATATGACGTTTAATCGACTTAATCTCGATTCAATTCTGGCGTATACTTTTGGATGAAATAGTTTTCCTTTTCCTCCCTTTCTATTACGTCATTTCGATCGAAGGTTAGGAATGGTGTAATTGTAAACGGTATATCTTCACCGATCGAGCAATGGGCTATATGTTTACTTACATACAGGGTTCGCAAACTAGGATTTAAGATTTGTTGTTTATGAATTCGAACCCTAGCTCGTAAATTAGAAGTTTGTCCAATGTACTCTTTATTACACCCACTGCACCTTATAAGGTATATAACATTTTTAGCGTTACAATTCATGTTACTTTTTATTTTGAATGGAATTTCGCCATTTTTAAACATGATTGCATTAGTTGTCGTAATTAGAGGGCATGTGCCACATTTTTTGTCATTACATTTTGTGACTGTTTTTTCATTTATTGTTGTTGCTTCAATATTATGTGCGCTTTCAGTGTATGTGAATTTAGCTCTTGTTAAGATCTTTTTAAGACTTGGTGGTTGTCTATAGCTATTTATCAATCTAAGTTGTTTTATTGCTTCTTGCATTTTTGGGCTGGCATTTAGTACAAGGAATGTTTTTTTAATTATTGAAAAGAAGTTTGGATTTCTTGGGTTATAAGTTGAAACAAAGGCTAGAATTTTATGTTCATTAGATTTAGGCTCCTTGTCTTGGCGTAATTCTATCAAGGGGATGACGTCTGATCTAGCTATGCAATTTTTTGTCAGTGTTTCAGGGTAGCCTTGTTTTGTAAGGTTGGTTTGTAATTCAACTAGTCTTCTGTTTCTTAGCTTTTCGTCTTCAACAATTGTGCAAATTCTTCGGGCTAGGTTAAAAGGAATATTCTGTTTTGTGTGGGGTGGGTGACATGACTTGAAATGAACATATTGTTGACTATCAGTTGGTTTGCGATATATATCAGTGGAAATCTTGTAATCCTTCACGCTAATATGAATGTCTAAAAAGTGTATAGAAGTTTTGCTAGATTCTATTGTGAATTTTATGCTCGTATGTAGGTTTTGGAGAATCTCGAATAAATTGTCAATTTTGTCAATTCTTTCATCCCATATTATAAAACAGTCATCTAAATACCTTTTCCAGCTGGTGACAAATTTATTTTTATGAGCAAGTCCATATTTATTATGTAAGTAAACATATAGCCCATTGCTCGATCGGTGAAGATATACCGTTTACAATTACACCATTCCTAACCTTCGATCGAAATGACGTAATAGAAAGGGAGGAAAAGGAAAACTATTTCATCCAAAAGTATACGCCAGAATTGAATCGAGATTAAGTCGATTAAACGTCATATGTGTCGATGCTTGGTACTTTCATTAAATCTTACGCATTACTATGTACAACTTCTCTATAAATTTGAGCGTAACACTGGCATTGTTCAGTTCGCTGAGGATTCCGTATTAAACGGATGAAACCGGTACAAGATACAAAGTGGTTTCTATTTTTCTATATATATATATATATATATATATATATATATATATATATATATATATATATATATATATATATATATATATATATATATATATATATATATATAGATATACTCTCCAGTCCGGAATAGACGTCCCCCCCCCCGACTATTTATTTTTTCAAAAAATGCACACCAGGACATTCTTATTGCAACCCCCCCCCGCTTATTAATTTTGAGCCAAGAGGAAATTTTCCCAACCAGACCAAGAATTGTCCGTCGAAAGTAACTCGTTGTGAATGTTTGTTGCGCTGAAAAAATGCTAGCGTGAAATGCGTAATTGCTGCAAGAAGCACTGAAAACGCAGCCGACAGTTGTGCCAATGATGATGTCATTCTGAACGCCGATTATAGACACATTTTTAGCATGCTAGAAATATGTAATAAACACAATAAATTGTTTTTAAAAAAAATTAAAGTTTTTTATCCAGTGCATATGTTGGTCTTCTGTCCACATCCATTAATAACAGCCCACCCCATAGACATTCACCTTGGAGCTTTTCCACCCCCCCGCTTATTGCAACCCCCCCCGCTTATTTACTTTGAGACTTTCCAACCCCCCCGCTTATTGCCACCCCCCCTTCTATTTCGGACTGGAGAGTATATATATATATACATATATGCAATATGTATGTATTTGTGTACCTGCTGTAGAGCTATGCTTGACATCCAGTTCTTGTTACTAAAGTGTACAATGTGTCTCTTCGGTGTCTCTCGCTGAACACATGTGGGAGTTGGAGGAGTGAATACTGTTTACGGTGCTATAAGATATAATATACGAGTGGACTTCAGTAAATGGTGAAGTTGAATATTCATGTCTTTACAATTGCATGAGTTATTTTCATAACTGATTTCAGGCCACAATGCAAGACGGTGTGCTTGTAATGACATTGGATTCATTCGAAAACAGTGACAACAAAGACTATAACGGTGAAATCTGTGATGCAGGCCATTGGGGAAGCATCAAATATTGTGATCCGTATTTCATATTTTGTGTTACGGACTTCCGTGATCCGACATCAGCAGCCAGCTGTCCACTCTTGAAACAGCAAACGAGCAGCTGGACAAACACTGGAAATGTGGATTTTAAGTCAACACAGCTAAGGGTGAATTTTAAAATTTGGAAGGTACTATAAAGTAATTTTTATTATTTGTGCATGATACTGCTGTCTTGTGCAGAGATAAACGGTAAAAGTTTGTAGTGAGAAAGCCCAGAACTACTGAAATCAATGTTAATCTAGTTAGAGGTAAGTCATATATCGATTTCGTTCTCACTTAGCGTGATTCCGATGTTAATAGTCGGGGTGGGAGGTCAGCATCCCCGATGCTAAGGAGAATGCTTTGCACATTCATATTCATACCACAAATTAAGAAATGAGAGTAATGTCTTGAGGAGAAATTGCCTCAACAGAAATCCTTTTCCAGCGCAAGCCCTAGCATTTGAGAGGCCCAAGTCTACAGGTTTCTTTATTCAATCAGATGTTTTGATATAGTAAAGATTGTTGAATATTGATAGCAATTCTTGACATGTCTGGTAAGAGAGAAAAATTAATTCACAAGTTTCTGTAACGGCTATCTGCTCAGAAGTTCTCTCCTTCCGAAATCAATAAGTGTTTGATGACAACAACAACAACAAAGAATTTCTTAAGGGCAACCTCCCTCTATTACTTCTTCTTAGGTGTGTTGAGACAACTTCTGCTGAATTAATAATGATAGCCAGTACACGTAATATCATTCGTAACATTTGACATACATTCAGTTTTATCCCTGAACACATTTCTAGCAACCTGCAAGGTTCGAGAATGAGTACGACAGCCCACTAGATGCTAGGCCTACCTCCTAATAGCATGTGCTTGTAGGCCCTTTCAGTTTTCCATGGGCCGACGCTAAGCGAGGGGAGTGGGGGGTCTGAAAGATAGCGACGCTAAGCACGGACAATGTCGATGTATGACTGTCCCTTTAACTTTGTAGAAAACTTGTGTCGCTCACATTAAAAGTGGAAATGACGGGTATGATGAGTAAAAATTTAATGAAAGGCTCCACCAAATGCCTTTCATTTTAAGCAAAGTATGCTGAGATAATGTCCCTTATAACCTTATAACCCAAGTATGCAGCATGCGCTCAATTCGTAGGTACTCCAATAATATAAATGTGCCCTTCGAGTTGTCAGCTGATCTTTTCTTCAACAGTCTTAAAAATTCCCCCATTATGGTTCATTTACGACTATAATTAAAAATAAATCCGACAATTAGTTATGTTCTTTTACTTGCGATATTTCCTCTCTTTTAGGGATACGCGGGACTGCATATCGTTGCCATGGATGATGATCCAGCAGGCAACAGTGATGACTTAATTGATAAGTTTACAACCACGATAGTCCTTGCAGCACCTGCAAATGGAACATTCAGCTTGGAAAGGTCGTTACTTTTGCAAGGAAAGCAAAGCACCTTCAAACTAAGAGTAAAAGTTAGATGCCAGGTGTACTTCTTTGGAGCAGACTGCGCAAGGCATTGCCGTGCACGGGATAATGACCTAGAAGGTCACTATAGCTGCAACATGAGTGGCGATAAAGTTTGTCACAACCACTGGTATGGGCCAGATTGTCGCCGGTACTGCTTGGCACAGAATGGAACAAACGGGCATTATGAATGCAATAAATTTGATGGCAGTAAAATTTGTCATAGGAACTGGTATGGCCCTGAATGTATGATATACTGTTTGGCACAAAATGGAACTACTGGGCATTACCAGTGCAATTCGACTAACGGTCGTAAAATTTGTCACAAGAATTGGTATGGGCTTAACTGTGCAACAAATTGCATTCCCAAAAATGACGCGAGTGGCCATTACAGATGTGGCAGAGCAAATGGCACAAAAATATGCGTAAAAGGGTGGTACTCTGATAATTGCACCGTGTATTGTAGAGAAAGGAATGACAGTTTTGGGCATTATAAGTGTGACCCATCAACCGGAGGAAAAGTGTGTCGATACGGTTGGTATGATAAAAATTGCACCACTTACTGTCTGCCAAAGAATGATTCATTCGGTGCTTATGCATGTGATGAACGCAACGGAGACAGGATTTGCGGTAATGGATGGTTTGGGACTTACTGTTCAAAATACTGCATCCCTAGAAACAATACACAAGGGCACTACGAATGTGATGATAACAATGGATCAAAAGTATGTAACAAGAACTGGTTCGGTGAAAACTGCACCCGGTATTGCATCTCTAGAAATGACTCGCTTGGTCACTATTGGTGTAATTCCACGAGTGGAAGAAAGTTATGTTATTTCGGTTGGTACGGAGAAAATTGTCAAGTATATTGCCTGCCCAAAAATGACACCGGGGGTCACTTTTCATGTGACGCTACTACTGGAGCGAGGAAATGCCTTTTAGGATGGTTTGGGTCCGAATGTGACGTATATTGTGCGGAGCAAAGTAATTCAGAGGGGCATTTCAGTTGTCATAATGAAACTGGGGAGAGAATATGTCGAAAAGGATGGTATGGATATAACTGTAGTACCTTTTGTATACCAAGAAATGATTCTCGAGGTCATTATGATTGTAATGAGACAGATGGGAATAAAATATGCCACAAAGATTGGTATGGCCTAAACTGTACACTGCGAGGAACCATATTGACGTCAACCCAATACGAACTAAAAGCGAGTGCTTCTTTTTCCACTGAAACTCAAATGTCTCTCCAATCGTCAGCAAACTGGAGTATTGGAGATGTAAGAATTCAAGGATCATTGCACAGCTTGCTGTCATTGAGAACATCAGTAAAAACTCCATTCTCGACAAAACTAAAGATATCAGCTTGGAGAACAACTTCTTCAGTGTTCCAAGAACAGTCACTTCATTCAGTTCTACTACCTACTGAATCTTCAGTTTCGAGAGTACCTTCAGAAACAGACTCAAGAAATACACGTCTTCAGTTGCATCCATCTTCACAAACAGAATACGCAATAGAATCATCAGCAAGTCTCAGCTATCCTCAAAGATTTACACTTGTAGCGTCTGAGATAATGATGATGTCATTATCAGACACAAACATGCGCTCAACATTGAGCATTCAGCCAGCAGAACTCTCCAAGACCCAGGGAGTGTTCTATGCGACAAACTTGCCAGAAACCGTATCATCATCTCTTCATAAGGTCCCAGCAGAAGAAATCTCTCAGCAATCAACTGCAATAAAATCTTCTCTGCCACTGTCTCCGATCTACTTACATTCTACACCTAAGTTAGAGAATAAAACAATACAAAGAACATTACCTATAAGTGAAACTCTGACAATTCCAGTTACTTCATTACTACAAAATACATGGGGAACCAATGTATCTACCCCTAAAGTATCTCTCACTTCCTCCATATGGCTGGAAGTAACCAAGTCAATCGATGATTCTGCCACTAAACCACAGCCTGCATCCTTGTGTGAAACACTTGCGGTATCTCCTTCCGTAGAAAGTCTTTCGGCAGTAGAAGCTTCCTCGGTGACATCACTCTCAATGATGTCAGCCATGATAATGCCCATTACCTACTCCGTATTACAAACAGTTTCACATGCATCTATATCTACAATGACGTCACAAGGACTTCCACCAACAACAGTCAGCCTATTAGAAACTGGAAAAGCAGACGGTCAGAGTAGTGGTACTTGGTTATTAAGAACAGCTGCGGGGAAAGCTACTCTCTCGATTATCATTTGTGTACTCGGAATTTCTGCCATTGTTATGGTTCTATATTCATATTACAAACGGTAGGTGGCACAATTGGATTTCGGCTTCTTAAAAATTAAAGCTCATACTTACTTTTAAGAAGTGATATCTTTAACATGCTGCCCACTTCAGTTGTTGAAGGTTCCTGAGCATTCTTTTGAACTTGAAATCTGTGACACTGTTTTCCCTAGGAAACAAAAGAAACAAGAAGATTGTAAAGACATGAAATGGGAAGGTTATTTAAATACTTTGGCTGAAGTTGGCTGTCAGAATGGAATAAAAAATCAAGCAGTTGAAGTGGATGATTACTTGTTTAGGTAAATGTTCAAATTAGCTAATAAATATTCTATGATAGCTATTAAGCTGTCTGCATTATCACATATCTGTAATATAAATGAATAAATAATTAAATGAATGCATAAATAAATATATATCTATACCAGAACAGCTTGGGGACCTTTCCAAGCTTAAACCTTTTCCTAAATCTACACAAAATAACATAAAAGAAACTATTATCAATAAGGGAGAAAAGAAGCAATAGGTATCCTGTGAACTGGGGGATATCAGCCTAATAAAAGTCTGAAAACAACAATAACCACTAATTTAGAATAGACTTTTCACTTTCTATGCAAGGTAGTTCGGCATTTCAATATATCAATGTTGCAAGATCTCTTTCTATTCCAGTTGGTGCTTGCTAAATCTAAAACAGTAAACCAACTATCATCACAATCATCCTATAATCAAATATCATCACAATCATCCTATAATAAACCATCATCACAATCATCCTATAATCAACTATCATCACAATCATCCTATAATCAACTATCATCACAATCATCCTATAATCAACTATATCATCACAATCATCCTATAATCAACTATATCATCACAATCATCCTATAATCAACTATCATCACAATCATCCTATAATCAACTATCATCACAATCATCCTATAATCAACTATCATTACAATCATCCTATAATCAACCATCATCACAATCATCCTATAATAAACCATCATCACAATCATCCTATAATCAACTATCATCACAATCATCCTATAATCAACTATCATTACAATCATCCTATAATCAACTACATCATCACAATCATCCTATAATAAACCATCATCACAATCATCCTATAATCAACTACATCATCACAATCATCCTATAATCAACTATCATCACAATCGTCCTATAATCAACTACATCATCACAATCATCCTATAATAAACCATCATCACAATCATCCTATAATCAACTATCATCATAATCATCCTATAATAAACCATCATCACAATCGTCCTATAATAAACCATCATCACAATCATCCTATAATCAACTATCATCACAATCATCCTATAATCAACTATCATCACAATCATCCTATAATCAACTACATCATTACAATCATCCTATAATAAACCATCATCACAATCATCCTATAATCAACTATCATCATAATCATCCTATAATAAACCATCATCACAATCATCCTATAATAAACCATCATCACAATCATCCTATAATCAACTATCATCACAATCATCCTATAATCAACTATCATCACAATCATCCTATAATCAACTATCATCACAATCATCCTATAATCAACTACATCATCACAATCATCCTATAATAAACCATCATCACAATCATCCTATAATCAACTACATCATCACAATCATCCTATAATCAACTATCATCACAATCGTCCTATAATCAACTACATCATCACAATCATCCTATAATAAACCATCATCACAATCATCCTATAATCAACTATCATCATAATCATCCTATAATAAACCATCATCACAATCGTCCTATAATAAACCATCATCACAATCATCCTATAATAAACCATCATCACAATCATCCTATAATCAACTATCATCATAATCATCCTATAATAAACCATCATCACAATCGTCCTATAATAAACCATCATCACAATCATCCTATAATCAACTATCATCACAATCATCCTATAATCAACTATCATCACAATCATCCTATAATCAACTACATCATTACAATCATCCTATAATAAACCATCATCACAATCATCCTATAATCAACTACATCATTACAATCATCCTATAATAAACCATCATCACAATCATCCTATAATCAACTACATCATCACAATCATCCTATAATAAACCATCATCACAATCATCCTATAATCAACTATCATCATAATCATCCTATAATAAACCATCATCACAATCATCCTATAATAAACCATCATCACAATCATCCTATAATAAACCATCATCACAATCGTCCTATAATAAACCATCATCACAATCGTCCTATAATAAACCATCATCACAATCATCCTATAATAAACCATCATCACAATCATCCTATAATCAACTATATCATCACAATCATCCTATAATAAACCATCATCACAATCATCCTATAATCAACTATCATCATAATCATCCTATAATAAACCATCATCACAATCATCCTATAATAAACCATCATCACAATCATCCTATAATAAACCATCATCACAATCGTCCTATAATAAACCATCATCACAATCGTCCTATAATAAACCATCATCACAATCGTCCTATAATAAACCATCATCACAATCATCCTATAATAAACCATCATCACAATCATCCTATAATCAACTATCATCATAATCATCCTATAATAAACCATCATCACAATCATCCTATAATAAACCATCATCACAATCATCCTATAATAAACCATCATCACAATCGTCCTATAATAAACCATCATCACAATCGTCCTATAATAAACCATCATCACAATCGTCCTATAATAAACCATCATCACAATCATCCTATAATAAACCATCATCACAATCGTCCTATAATAAACCATCATCACAATCGTCCTATAATCAACTATCATCACAATCACCCTATAATCAACTATCATCACAATCATCCCTATAATCAACTATCAGCACAATCATCCCTATAATTAACTACTATCACAAATATCCCTACAAGCTTCAAGTGTTTAAATATGTGACAGATTTTTTCAGTAAATAGATGCTGATGCACTGGAGTGGATTAATTTGGTATGTCTCACCAATATGCACGGATATACATCCCGCATAAGTAAACTTAAAGCATGTACAACGCAAGAAAGGAGCGATCTAAGCATAGAATTATTTACCGTAGCTTAGCAAAAAGAAGTAAAACTTAAAAATTTATTAATCTAGTAAGAGAGTCTTTCGTGCAATGAACAGATGGTATATGGGTTTCATTGTTGCTGCCAACATCAAGGAAGTCAAATCCTTATTTGCTTCTTTTCAACAATGAATTTGATATTAGGAAGTAGTGAGTAGGTAAATTCAAAGAACTGCAAAGCCTCTTGGTCAGTACTACAAGACGAGAAGTATCATCATTATAGAAACTAATATTACGGCCTTGATGCTTGTTCAGCAAGATACTTTCGTAATGCCCTATGAAAAGATTCTCCAACACAGCTCCATAGCAGGAAACCCACATCAGTACCAACTATGTGACCAAACACCATAAAATTTAGTGAAGTCAGTCTTAGAATGGTTCAGGTTGGTGCTTCCCTCTTTAACGTAGGAAACGATAAAATCCAGACACTTTGCTATGGAGCCATTCAAAAAGTACGTACGCTCTGGAGGGGGGAGGGGGTACCTGAAAAGCGTACGACAGCGTACAAGGGGGTGGGAGTATTTCAAAGAATGTACATACGCCCGTGTAATTTTTAAGTGCTGTTTATTTGAAAAACATCTTAAGTAAATACAACTGTCTTTTAAGCCCTGGCCAAACGATCCAACATTGGCCCATATTAAGCCAGCAATTGCTTGGTGAGAATTGATGTATTTGAATTTTTAGGTGGGGGGTGATGGCTTAAAAGTACGTACGCTCAGGGGAGGGGGTACCCGTAAAACGTACAAAAGCGTACAAGGGGAAGGGGGGGGGTCAAAATCCATCGATATTGAGCGTACGTACTTTTTGAATGGCCCCTATTATTGGGTAAGTTAGCAAACAAGCTTATTAAGTCAAAAGAGAACATGAACTTGGTAGATATCTATAGAGACTATATCTGTGGTTCTAGGCTCATGGACGAAAGGGAAAATAGCAGAAACTACAGATAAACTTGGCAGATGAGGTCGCCTTAAGTGATAATTCTAAATGATTTAGTTCTACTAGAGGATGTATAAAATATATGTCGTCCAGATACTTTTGAGAAAGGAAGACATGCAGTTCTGATGACGGCTATCTGATGCCAGATCACAGAACATATCTAAGAGTGTGGAGCAAGATTTATCGATTATGTCTGAGCAACTCATTGAGAGATTTACGAATCTCACGTCATTGCATCCATGATGTAGGGACTTTGAAAGCTTATTGTACTCTGCCCATTTACACAATCAGTCTTAACATTGAAATCTATTTTTGCAGAGAAAATCCCATTTATGGATTGGAAAATGATGCTAGTGTGTCTTCTGCTGGACAGAAGTGGGACAACCAGTTATTTTATGACGTTGCATTGAACAATGGAGAGTCCGCAGTATGATGACAATTATTTTTCCTGCAGTTGATGATAAGAAAATGAAGGTATAGCTACTAGCTCTGAAATCGTGAAGCATTCAAGTAGATGGAATATGTAGATCTAATTCGTAAAAATGACTTACAACGAGCATAGGTTCCAAATCTTTGATTGGCTAAAACGGTATGGAGAATTCAAATGTGAGCAGAGCTATTAGCTAATCAAAGATTAGGAACCTATGCTCTTACAACGTCAGTTTATGAGCATTTTTCAGAACATATAAAAAAGACCTATATAGATATGAATGACAACAGATCTGATACCTTGAAACCGAAACATCTGGAAAAGAGATTCAGCAATATGATATATTTGTGCATTAAACTTAAAAATGTTTCATCCATCCAAAGAGGTTCTTCACAGAAGAGCCTAATACAATTCCTGACAGATATATTCTTGGAGTCTTCATGCTCCTAGGTAACAACAAACGACCTATAAATCAAACTGAGAGGAACAATGATATAGTTCACAAATGACTCTAAATGGTTCCCTTCATACAATTACCAAGATTGCTTAAAATTCTGCGCTACTTCCTTCAATCTTGCTGTCAAGATCAATGGAGCCCTAAAATCAATATCGAGAAAAAGAACTAAAGGCAAACTTTGTAAACTCTTTTCAAGTTGCATGGTGGTATACATGAATTTTTATACAAGAAACATGAGTATCAAATCAGGAAAAACTAAGAAACATTTAAAAAATACAGCCGGCCTGAACCTCAAAAGTAAACTTGAAAAACTGTTTTTTACAAGAAACTTTTCCATTCTATTTGAAACAAACACGACATTTAACACTTTGAACAAATTGTAACTATAACAGATAAGGTCATGGATCATATGAAACATTTAATTCCTGATTCCTCTTCAAGGATTTTAGGAAACAATTAAGAAACGCATAATGCTGAATCTGACAAAATATTAAGAAACATCTAGGCTGAAAACGGAATGTTTGTTTCGTATAGAAAAAAAGTGTATCACCCATTTTTACCGCATTTTGATTTTACCTATAAGATTCATAAATGTTAATCTGCTATAGGTTACACTTAGTGGATATACTATTTAGTAATTTCCATTCAGTTTAGGTTCCTATCATTTACAAGCCAGGTAATTATGAGTTTTAAGAATAGTAACAAGATAAAGCTGAAATCTAAGTGTCTTATTTATTTGTGTATATACTCTTTACTACAACTAAAAATAAACTAAATGGAAACAAAGGGAAAATACTGGGCGCAGTAAAAATATGAAATGCATGTGAAATAAAAACCTATCCCAGCATTACAAAACTTTAACTGCAAACATTGAGTTTCTTGTAAGAAGGAATAGCACTGTCTTTGATGCTTGTACACCCAATATTTCATCATCTGTAGGCAACTCGATCACATACTGACTGCCATCTTTTGATGACAGGTTATCAGTAAGATAGATATAAATGTTGCTTGTGCAATCAACAATCGCAACAAACTCATAATCATTGCCACATATTGTGTACTTATGGTTTTTCTTTGATGCTTGAATGTACCCAAGTGCATTGAAAGTTGAAACATGCTTCCAGGCGACATGTGAAGAAGATGTGTCAGATTCAATAGGCTTCCAAAGTACTCCATCGACATCATGACGAATACAAAAGCTTGCAGGCTCTTGTGGAGTGAACATTCTGCTGAAAAGCCACTGATGTCCTGCCACAGGGGTCTGTAAACAAAACATGACATTGTATACCATATACTATGATTATCCAAGATTGATCACTAGCGTCAAAGTATAGGTGTAATAGGCCTGCTTACAACACATTTTTATCACTTTGTGCACCGCTTGTATTTCACTGTGAATTTTTGCGGATTTGAGCGGACAAGGAGTACTCTTTCCCACATTTTTCTTCGACATGTACAACTTGTACACACAGAGCTGTTATCATTAACAACCTTTTTAACGTTGGCAATAAGACCATACATACATATTTACGATAATTAATGTCAACAATATAAATTAATAAGGGGCTATGAACCTTAATACCTACAAAAATCCTAAATTCTCAATGAATACATGCATCTGCAGGTTTTGCAAAGTAGTCAGTAAAGATTCATGTGTTTCGTCGGCTTTCTGTAGGCTAGTAATCACAAACAAAAACTCTATTGGTTGCAAGATTTCCTTTGTTCTTGTTTTTTATCCACAATATCCAGATATGTAAATATCAACCTTGCAATTTTGTAGAGATTTGGAAATACACAAATAAACTTGTCATACACATCTGGTAAAGATCTGTGCACATGTGCCACCGCTCTCATGATAGCACAGAGATGTGTACCCTGCGAGGACGCCCAATACCTCGCGGGTCTCATTACTTGAAATTACTCTGTCATAACATATGGAATTTCCAACTAGATCAAAAGGCCCCTGATGACCTGCGAAAGGTTCTAGGCCAGTAGTGGGTATTCGTAAATCTGCAAGGGCGCATCAGTGTTATATTTGTCGATTTTTGTCAAATAGATCTGTCAACTATCCACATTCTAACTCCCAGAATCATCCCATTACATTATCAAACTGCCGACTTATCTACTGCAGGGGGGATTTGCCCCCTCTTGTTCCCCTTAAATTCTGCTACTGTTTTAGATGCAGAAAACATTAAATAAAATTGAAAAGCAATGGAAACAATGAGAATGAAGACGACGACGTATGCGAGGAATAGAGACAGAATGTGAAAGTTAAAGCTAATATTTCATGATTTAATTGTAATTTTTTGTTTTCTACTACAGTATTAGACTGCGTATAAGAATCTGGATTATTAGAACCTGATATGCTAAAATTTTCATTTCAAATCCTTTCTAGATAGGAACCTATTTGGGATAATAGTATAAGTTAGGTTCTTATCAGCAGGGCTGAGGTAAGTGTATTATAATAAACTACTGAGGCATATCACTTATTCAAAAACAACCTAACATAACCTTTTCCTTCAAGCATACGTAATGTGTTGTATGTATTATCAGATGATATTTATAATAAATATAACATGAAAGCCACATGAAAATATAAGAAGCTATGTCATGAACCTTAGTAGCCTAAATTTGCCCTAAGTACCATTTACATAAGAACCTATTTCGGCTAAATTGAACAATTTAGGTCCCTATAAGTGGGCCATACTGCATAAAAACTTGGTGGTAGGCTGATAGCCATAACAATCTTGAAAAAAATTGGCCTGCTCAATCGAGGTTTCAGCCGAAAGTCATGCACATGGTGATGCTTAAAATTCAAAGAATGACGTCATTGCTATCATATGACATACCTCTAGTGTTATAGAGCCATCCTTTCTATCAATCACAAAAAGCTTAACATCTTCTTCATTGTCCATGTCGCACTCTTCCAGTTGTTCATTTGTGTAAGTTGATGGTGCAGCATCTGCTTCCTTCACCATCTACAAATTACGGTAGATTCGGCAAATTGAAGGTAACACGATTTTCTATCAGCTACGCCTAAGCTTGGAGGAAAATTGCTATCATTAGGCCAAGCGAGAAAGGTAAGCGATCGCACGTCTTCGTCGGGAACTTTTGCCTAAGGTCTGTAAGAGAACAGGTCATCCACATAGTACGTAAACACAAATATGGAGAGGGACGTCGGACCAAAATCGTGTGATTGCACAATACTGATGCATTCAAACCACCAAACTCTGTCCTCATCTATCAAAGATGATTTGGTGGTCTTCTAGCATTCAAATGTACTCTTAGGTTCCTAATAAACGTCCCGGGACGCTTATTAATTTTTCGATTTTTTTCCGACCCCCCGGACCTTATTAGGACCCCCCGTTTATAAATTTTCAAATATTTGACCAATAAGGTTGTCCTTTCTTTCTTCACCTTTTACAACTTGTTTGTCTTTGTGTGCTCCATTAATATATCAGGGATATTTTTTATGCTTACAGTATATACATAGATTTTCATGCTGTATGTGGCTTACATTTCTTATTCTTGGGTTATCTTAAAAACTGTTCTTATTAGTTTCTCTTGTTTTTGAAAAGATATCCTCTATGGAATTGTAATTTTTTTAGAGATTTTGATATTTTTTCGAAATTCCGACCCCCCCCCCCGTTTATTAAATTCTCGAAAATTTTCTGACCCCCCTACTATTATGACCCCCCGTTTATTAGGAACCTAAGAGTAGGTTAGATGTTAATGATTGCATTGAAAGCCAGTGGAGGGGTAAATATGAATGCTGTAGGCCAACTGGGGGGAGGGGTGATCTAGTGTGGGCATGCTTGCATAGAGGTAGACGACAGTAATTATTTTCAAAGGTTCGACATTCTAAGTGAATGACCCCAGGTGCTAAGATTTGAGGATCCACAGATTTGCTATTCACAACAAACAATGGCAGACTTACGTTTCTGGAGGCTGCCTGTTTCCTAATATAGTGAAATAAATTTTACTCTTGGCAAAATAACTTTGTAATGCAATTCCTTCCTATATTTTGACCTCAACATGAACAGTTGATGGAAGAAGCATTACGACAAGTACAGCCTGATCTATCAATTATAAAGAAAGGCGTGCTATGGGGAACTTCTAAGCTATCAGATGTTATATCACATAGTATGTCTTAGCACACCTAGATTTAACTGACACTGACCTACATACTGGATAAACAACCTAGTGCCAGTTGCCTGAAGTCAGTAACACTAACAATTCATAGTTACTTCTTCTGAGGCATGCACTGCTCTCTTATTAGTGCATGGAAATGCAGATTCATGAGCTGCCCTCTGATTGATACAGCATATATATCTTATTCTTCTCCATCCATTTTACATCCATCTTCATTTCTCATCAGAAAAGAGAGTGGGCTGACCAGATGAACAAATAGTATCAAACTAAGGATAGCTCCTTGTAGGATTCCTGTGTAACAATCAATGAACCCTGTCTATAATTAAGTATGTATGTATGTAGGTCAGCAGGTGTGAATGTATATATAATATATGTTATATATCATATTATATATCATACAAAATATAAGAGCATCTAACTTTTCACAAATAATATCAGTTTACTTACTACTTCTTCTGCTTTTTCCTTTGAGCTGTCAATATTTCCATTTCTTGCTTCATCTATAAAATCAAGTACATAATGGTTAGTGTGAAGTAAAAATAAGTACCATAACACAATGATTAAAATGTTAGGAAATCCCTTTCATTGGCATCTTAATCATACAACTGGAATCTACAAAAACCCTGCTAAATCCATTATCAAATTCACATTTACATCAAAAGTCTAGTCACATAGCTTTATTTTCTGGCAATTGCTGTTTAATGCCTGATGCTACAAAAGACAGAGCTCTACAAATATCTTGTCCTGTAGCTCAGGACATAATAACAATAATATACAAAGCCTTATTCTCTATATATTTTTTCAGCAACTGAGATTACACACACATGGTGTGAACACTATGCTACAACCAGATGACTCAGAAAAAATAATACAATTGATCAGGAAGAATAGAAAATTTCTTCAGGATTACCAGTACCATCCTTATCTTTGATATCAAACAAGAATGCTCCCTGACCTGCAATAATAGCAGCACTGAAATCTGGGCTAAATGAGACATAAAGAGGCATAGAGGATCCAACGAGAGTTTTGAGACTTTTAACTATGAAGCGATCTCCAGCTGAATTGCTTCCTTTACTGTTTTGGACATATTCTAAAAGATGCAAAAATACTCTTGGATGACTTGATGCTGACTTTTTCTCATCCTCTAGACTCATTAACATGCAGAACACAGTATCATCTCCATGCTGGCAACATTGCTGCAAGTAGAATGGTTCACCAAAGTCTTTAATCAAAGCTATATCTTCACTGTTCCAATTCTGTTTTTCAAGGGTACCACTACGACTACCTGTGCTGCAGACATAAAGCTTCCCAGCACCATCATTTATCATGCAAATATCACTTGAAGGAAATGCTATTGAAGGGGAAATATGCTCCTTTATTTTATCTTTGGGAGGTCCAGCAAATTTGCACATGGCTACTGGAGAGCCAAATGAGCCAACAGCCTGTGGATAAATGGGATATTTGATTCATTCAAAACGGACAAAAATATTTATTCTGACTACATGGGCTATGACTGACCTTTTGATCAAATATATTATAATGGCATTCATAGTATATTGTAAAGATAATGGCCAGTTACCAAAAAATCTACTAAAATCTAACAAATAGGCTAAGGAAACAATGTACTATACCCTACTAACTATACCCTCGTCCTCATAGCTATATATCTTGTACCAGAGACCAGATTAAGTTCTCAATGACGGTAGGTATAACTCACTGCTCTCTACTACGAACCATTCAGAATTTTACATATAGATTGCATATAACATCAATAACCTCATCATAAGGCACACCCATCACAGTGTATGATTCATCAACAAAATAAACGACATTGCTTTCTTTGTTCCAGGAATCAAAAACCAGCAAGTTCTGGCCCGCGTGTGCTCGAAGATGCGAGAATGAATAGTGTTCTTCAGTAAGCGGGTAATATGCAATTGGCTGTAATAAAGTCTTCTTTTCAGTTTGCAGAGCTACTGATCCTAGATGGTAGCTCTCAAACTTTGGATTCAACAGGTCCCTGTTTGGTTTCAACGAAGTATATTCCATCATACTGTTAAATGTAACTTCTAAGTCATGAAAAGGCCTATTTCTCTTTTTGTTGTCCACCATATGTAACCTCGATTTCGTTTTAAGCCGGGTGTTGAACATAATACCGTCCGGCCTTGAAACGAACTCTAAAGCCCGGCTTTCATCATGGATCAAGTGCTTTTCACATTCCTTTCGTTTCTATTACTTTATTACGGGGGTTATTTTCCAACATAGCCATACATATTCTCAACATACTGTCATTTTAGATATACTTCGATTAGGCCTGTACTTATGGCTCATTTGTTTAACAAATCTATAGGAAAATACTCACAATATATGTGGGGTAATGTGAAGGAAGGTGAATGAATATCGGTACAATTCGTCAGCTATCAGGCTGTAACCAGCGTTTCGGAGGTATATTGCATTGTAATACAATGGAACTTCCATGATCCATATGCCCATATACATCTTGCATTTACCATTGACTTTCAACTACTTATCACAACTACTTTCATGTCTTATCTTTATTCTCTATATCTTCCTACTATTCTTCAATACTCTACCTAACCTTCACCTGGTACGATCCCATTGGATTGCTGGGGGGCCAGAAAAAAATTATGGCATACTATCATTAAACCCCTGAAAGCCTAAACGCTGTTTACAGGTTGATAGCTGACGAATCGTACCGATATCCATTCAACTTCCTTTCACATTACCCCACATATATTGAGAGTATTTTCCTATACATTCATTGACATCACTACCTAGATCATTTGTCCTTGGAGGGATTTCCCTCTATACTTTATTCTCGCATTCCCAGATTTATTTCACACATTTTATGCACCAAACCTAACTGACCTCGTTCCCATTGCCATTCGTTTCTGGGATCACCCTTGCTTTCTTATCTTCACATTTAGTTATTATTTAGTATAAACAGGGTCACCCTTCCTTCAGCTATGATCAGAAGCAGAGGGAACTTGTTTACTTCCATTTTCGCCGGCGTTCCATAGTCTAGCTCCGCCGTAGGAAAAGCATTTCCGACCATTTACAGAAGTGTTCCTTGGCAGCGTTAAGTACGTGGCAGCATTTCTCAGGTTCCGTGAAATGAGATCAGAGCTTCTTTGAAAAAGGTTGCATATTGTGGAGACTGGTTAAGGCCCTAAGAATCCAACTTTGACTCAAAAGAGATAAAGCATCGATGCTCATCAACGCTAAAACTCTTAAAAATAATAAGGTATTTGAGGCATCAAAGGAGCTATATGCCGGTATTCTGACAGTTCTATTTTGTGGATTCTGCAAATGTTAAAGTATAGTAGAGCCACTGCATCCCAAACAGAACGTGTATCTGCATCTGGCTATATATTTCAGTTCACCTTTCGGTCGTTATCCGAAGTTTCATACTCTGAAGAGTGTCGGACGAAAAAAGCTGTTCAGTATGCTTAAAGAATGTTCCTGCTTCTTCGTGCCCTAGTAAAGTTCTGTAGTACCAAAAGGCTTTTTAAAATAAATTAGTACGAAATTCTGTCGGCAATCAATTTTCAATTTCGTAGGCAATTTCTGGTTTTGTTGGCACACCAAATTTTCGCTTCTAGCACCATCCCTGATATGTTCCTTCCAGTCCAGATTATTTATCACCAAAATAGAACTCCTAGGTATTTAATATTTAGCACGATGTTAAGTGTGCTAAACGCTTAAGTTTATGCATATCGCAGTAAAACCGTTTATGCTTCCATTTTTATTGCGCAAACGCAACTTCAAACAAGGCAGATTCTTGGACTGACTAGAAATTAGTGGTGTCTTGCAGTTGGAAGTAAAGGAGTATCATACCTCTTCGCATTGTTGCAGAAGCCATTGGTAGTTCTATTGCCTTGTTCAACATTGTCGACAAATTTCTTGTGCTACAGCCCTGCTTAAAAGTCCGTCCACAAGCTAACGCTAGAAACGTCTACTCTCAACAAAAAAGTGAAGAGAAGCGAAAGGAAGAGAAAGGAAGTGAAAGGCTATTGGATACAAGGTTTTGTGAGCGAAAGGAAATAATAAGTAGTAGATAATTTGGAAGAACCTGATTGGTCTTATAATCAGATTTGTTGAATGAGAAAGAAGTAGCAATTATTGTTCGATGCTAGCAAAAATGCAAAGTAGTGCATACTGGGAATCATAATCCTGGAAAAGAACATGAAATTAAATGAGATGCAATGCATACAAACTATAAACAAGAGGCTTCGAAAAAGGTCTTGGATTCAGTATAAGTAAACAACGTAAATACGGCACTGGATATCATCAGTAGATCGTTTACATAATCATAACGAAGGTTTAATACCAAATCTATATAAATCACCTTGCAGAACAATACCGGAATACTGCTACGCAGTACAGGAATATGTCGTGTGAAGGAAGGTTATGTAAATTATATTTACTACCCTCGTACTTTCGTCGTGATTGTTGATATAATGGAATGCAATAAAATGATTCATTGTTATCATGCTATGCAAATTATCTTAAGTTTTTTTATCCAATGATCTCCTAATTTTTGGATAAACTAAGTTGTAAAATGTTAGAAAGAACAGTCTACAGTGTTCTCTTGGCTTTGATCTAAAGAGTGACAACTTACAAAGCAGGAGTGCTCAAATTTTGCTAGATCTGAATTACGCGGACACAACGTAAAGCTTGAAAGAGAACTTACAAAGTGGTCTGTTATGAAGCATTTCTTTCTCTAAAGCAGTAGCAAATTCATGGAGCTAACGGCATAATGAACTAATTGTGGCAAAAATCGGTGTATTGTTAAAAACAGATTAGAAGTTGTCCGTGAAACCGCTGTTTCCATATGGAACCACTTTAATTCTTAAAGGTCGAGTATTATGCAAGATCACTTTGAAGGCATCAGACCTTCTACAAAAACAACTTCTAAACAAATACAGCATAACATTCTCTACCTTACCATACTATACTACATAATGCCAACTTCTCTAGCAACCGATGCCTTGACCTAAGCGGTCCCGTTAGATATTGTTCATGTCAAGTTTGCCTATAAGTCAGTGTTGTTAAGAAACCATGATTATAAATGTGTACCAATAGTTTTTTTGACTATCAGCACACCTAAGGTTAAGGCAAATTGAGCAAAAAAATCTGCGGAAAGTTCTTTTCGTTTTTTGGGAAATTTCTGCATTGCAAACACTTTTCAAATGTCTGTTTTCCTACAGAACGTAAAGAAGAAGAGACAATTGTTTTTGACATAAAAAGCAAAGCCACCAACCTATGAAATTATGAACAAGATCAAAACAAGCGTCAAGAATCAAACGTTCACCAGATCTACTTTATTTATTCTTTGATCAGATTTCCAGCAACTATTCCAGCAAAGAGCATCATACCAAGCCATCTGTTTGACCTGAATTTTGAGCCACAGTCTCTCATATTGTCTAAATCAACAGTTGTCATCTAGAGAAAACATTGATCCAATTATTGACCATATAAAAAATAATCAATGTTCAAAACTTATCAGCTATCATAAAAGATGCAAGGTTTACAAGCAAATTGGGCATGGCGGCATTGCTCACCCAGCCAACAGATTTTGCTGCTCTTTTTCTGTCCATCATTTTAAAGACGGGATTATACCTTTGCATAAATATTTACAAAACAATCGAAAATTTGATGAAGGACAGCCAATACCAGTAGATGTTAAGTGACTCTAATTTGATAACTCTCTACTAACAGGCGCTTAATAGAAATGGAAAACATATGGATGTTGGAGCCCCAGATTGGGTCTGACCCCACCTTTTCAGTCATGGCATCCAGTCGGAAGGCCTATACCACCCTTTCTTAATTAGCGGCGAGCACCCTACTAATGGTGCGTTTGGTCACACGGAGTAGCTCGCAGCAAGTGTACATTTTGACTGTACCAGCACAATATAATTTAGCGTATATTTATATATATATTTCTTTACAGATGCACCACCACACTAAAACCTTCCTTAACTACCGAGATGGGCGCACATTAGAAGCAAGTATATCTACTAACTGTGGCCATTCTTGCATAATGACATTTCCAAAATGGGCTTAAAAAATTTTACATGAGAAGGCCTGGCTTATACCAATTATATCACATCAGTCACAAAGTTGTCTTATTCTCTCAATTTCTACATTACTGTACGCTGTATAATTTGCTTCACATGTAACAGGCAGTGAAGTTCTAACCTGCCAAACGAGGTGAGCCGACACACCAGCAACAGATGCAAAATAAGGCCAGGTCTGATCAGCCATGTATCCGACAACAGCTAAATTGCTAACCATTATTGCAGAAAAGAGACCAAGCCATCGTACTGTTTTGTCTTGAAATAAGAGGGCTGTTGACTTCACACCAATTGATATATCATCTTCTTTATCCTTGAAAAGAAACCAAAACCCTGATATATATCATACACCTCTTTATACTCGCTCGTAATGGGACCCAGCACAACCCTATAATTCTGCAATTAAACCATATCTATTGGATCTACCGCAAATGTCTACTGGAACTTTATCTTAACTTCCAATACATCCACTAAAAATTGTCTGTCTGATACAAAACGAATAACTCACAAAGAAATAAAATCTATTCAAAAATATATAAAATCTTTTGATAAAGAGACAAAACAGTTACAGTAGACCACAACGATTAACTCAATGAAACAAGTTGCCAATTACCTCACTAATTATCCGACATTAAATTGAAAATAAAACTCACTACTTACAAATCCTTCAAGTATATAATGGAAGGTCCCCTTTAAAATTTATATTAACGATAATTGATGCAGTCACTGCACATAGATACTCTTCATGAAGAAAGCATTGAGTTTTGCCTAACTGCTTTCACGGAATTCTCAGACAATGCCCTATATAGCCATAACCAGGAGGTTCACGTATATACAGATATGAAATCATCTATAAACTGGCAGGATTAGACTGATAGATTCATGAGCAAGGGCGTCGAGACCGGGGGTGCTACACTCCAATCGCTATTTGGCAGAAAGGTAAATTTTGTCTAGGGAGAAAAAAATTACGTAGTAGGTCCGTGTTTAGTTCACCTGATGCTAAATACGATCTCATAATTCCAACATCTTGTCCTGCTTTCATTCATTTTTGCTCAGTCATTTTTATAGCTTTTCTTTTCTTTAGCTTGGTCATTTCATTTTATAATCTTTATGCACGGCAACTCTACCAGCCAATGCTGCTTTTTCAGGGATGCCGTGACAAAAACTTTACAACGGAAACGAAAAGCATCAAAATCGATGTTTAAATACAAGTACAGAGGGTGCTTGTTTTAACCTCAGATTCCAGGCTGTTACAAAGATGAGCACCACAATATGGAAATGATTTCTGCCCATTTGCATTCTATAAGGCTCAGTGTTGATCATTCGTATTGACATTAGGACACATCAGGCCTATTGAAGTTTCTAACACGCTTATTATTGATTTCGTGTACCGTTCTCTATCTAGACAAAATGTGTCTCTATATTTACAAAGGATGTTTCAGGATCGCTGCAGTTACTAAAATTTTTGTGCACGCATTATAGATTATTACGGTATTTCGTGGCATTGTAGAAAAATCGCTGATCACTGATTGAGAACTACTTGAATTGTTTGCTGTTCGTGATGACATGCGAAACCCGAGTCTGAAAAATTTACTATAAAGTATGGGAATCCGGAAGATCTTTCATTTAAAAGGAAAAATCATTGAGCAAAGATGTATTGTCAGTTGCTTCGAAGATAAGGCACTATTGAGCATAACATCAACTCAAGTAGTTCAAGTAGATTTCGAAAGCATTTTGAACTTGAAAAGAAGAACCAAAGAAGAATCTCACAGAAACAAGGGATTGTAGATGTAAAAATTTGCTATAGAAGATCCTCTTGGCATATGGGAAAGCATGTTAACACTTGAAGAAATAGTCACTGATTAATATTTAAGATGAATGTAGAAAAATATGTAAATCTCCATGAAACTCCAGTGATAACATCTCTTTGGATATGACAACAGTTTGAAAAGCTGCATGTTTCAAACTGAGATGCTCTGAATAAATCAGGTTGCTTTGATTCAATTCCTGTATTACAGTAGCCTTGCAAACGATTGGCTTTTTAATGAAGAAATTTGACTCAAAGCTTTCGTGTAGATCAAAAATCGCTTGACTATTTCTAAGTATTAAGGATTGTTTAAGCAGATTTAAGACAAAATTATTATGAACGAAATACAAAAGTCTAAGACGTTATTTTTTCATTAATATAGCTAACAAAAGCTGGATTCTGTGAGCTTCATTTCTCCCTATTTTGTCTATATTTTGTTATCCTGGATCAATGTGCTTATTTCCCTAAGTTTGACTTTACTCCCATAAATATAACTCTGAGTAAAATCCCTAGAAAGAGAGCCCTGGCCATAAAAGAAATGAACAAATATTAGTGAAGGAATGCATAAAACAGAAGTGAAAAGTAATTAATGAAATAAACAGTATACCTGATGAGCATAGATGGTGTCATATATCAAAGTCCATGAGACAGAAGCTAGATAAAGTGGCAAAACAACTGACCAGTCACAGAATCCTTTGATAGCAGACCACCCAAGAAATGCACCCCAATTAAAAGTGATACCTGGAATTAACACACAGAAACTATCGATAAGATTACATCCAACAATTGGCTCTACAGGAAAATGACTTCTTTATCTTATATCTTAGATATAACATATTTTAGATAATTAACAATTGAAATATTTAAATCAAAATACTACATAGGTTTTGTAAAATTTCTGCATAAATGTAACTGATATTTAATGCCACAATATAACCAGCCAAATTCAAGCTACCCTGTGATCCAATACTTCCTGCAAATTTTGATATTCTAAAGTTTGCATAGAAATTCTGTTCATAGTTCTTCATTATATAATATAGTCTTAGTGCTAAAATTTTACGACACTTCCTCCACTTACGACATACCTTGATTAGCTACTCACTCAATCTTTCTCTTATCACTTCCTCATTCCTTTAGCAGTTATATATTCCTTCAATCACCAAAAACTCATTTATTAGACCACCTCAGTAACTCTGGTTTCAAACTTCATAACTCATTTCATACACAATCTGACTTGCTAAGTTAGGAAGTCAATATAACAAGCCAACAAACTTAACACTTCTTTGCATACACCTTGAGCTGTATCATTAACTATACTTTGGCACCCCAACCAATAAAATACTAATGGTGCAAGATATGCAAGTACTGCAAAGACATACCTAGATACAGCTGAGGCCAGTGAGTAAATCTTTTCATCAAAGGATAAGAAACCACAAAGGCCATAGATGAAGCTCCAAGAAGAATACTAGAAAACAAGTTTACCTCCAGTTCAGGAAATGTAATTAAGGACAAACATAATGAAGATATATTTTCCCATTGAAGTGGTACGTGGCTTTAACAGAGGACTTTCGCAGATAACAACTTGATCCATCTGATAAACTCAATTAATTCAAAATGAAACAGATACATAGGGCAATGGAAATATTGTGCCCTCTGTCCTTCAATGTTGTAATCTTCTTTCTAACACAAAAACAACATCCTCCAAAAACATCCACCACACACTTTACAATTTGTCATGAATTGTCAACTCATCCATTATCGAAGCAATACAGTGTTCAATTAATTGACAAAGAGATAACCACAACACCCATATTCACAACTTTCACAAATGACAGAAGTATACATAAAATTTTGAAATTCATTTACCTGTACCAGTTAAGTGAAAGTAATATCATGAGTCCACATGACAGAATTCCTCCAAGAAACCCTAAGGCTTGGTAGTGGGTCAGATCTTTAGCAGCAAGAGGTCTTGTTTTTGTACGCTCAACCTTAGAATGATAAGCACAAGACTGATGTGGTAATCACTAGTGAAATTGTGAAATATAACAAAACCACTTTGCATCACTATAAGAATGATTCCTCCATTGAAGAAGTGGCAGAAACCAGAACATGCTGGCTAGATTGTCGACCTAATCCACTACACATATGAAAATAACATTAACCAATGTGTGAAAACAACATGCATATAACAAACATGCAAAGAAAACAATATAACAATAGGCACAATAATACATAACACAAAAACAATGGTCTGTCCAATTTGATCCTTCATTCTCTACTAGCCATCTTGATTGAGATCACAATAATCCAAGGCATTGAGTTAATGAAGTCTACACTAGAAAGTAGGTAGGAAACTATTCCTAAGATCCCAAGTGAGCAGTGGAAAAGCTCTAGGTAAGTAGCAAGCAAGGTCAAAAAAAGTGCGCTTCAGTTGTGTGCTTCACTTTCCAATGCACATTTCATATCTATCTACTATTATGGAGTTAACTCCTCTCTTGCAGTGTTAGAAAATAAAAAATATTAAAGATTTCACAGTGGACTATGTCCACATCATGCCCTAACAGATGTAAAGAAGCTTTTGTGTCAAGTTTACAATGTCAATTTCTTAAAATATCTTGGAAACCCAGTTGCCACATTTGACATAAAGGAGAGAAACAGGGTTTCAAGAAAAGAAATGAAAATGCTGGCTTTTAGGCATGCAACTGGGTATTTTTACAGCCAGGGGTCTAATCCACAAGGAAAAGCATGCTAAGAATTGTCAATAGCACATAGCTTGGAATACAATTTCTGAGATTTAGGATTGAAACAGGAAACTTGGTAAAAAAGTGTGTTTCTTGATATGGAAGGGCATGGTGTGAGTGATTTCCATTAAATAGTCAAAGTTTACTGGTGTTCACGTGAATATCTGGTGATCTTGCAAACTGCCAGAGTACATTGCACACCTAGAAATTTTCAAATGCAAGAGTTCCTTTCTCCAGTGGGGTATGTTTATATACCCCCTCATGCCACTTTAGTCTCATCATAAGTATAATGGATTATAGCATAATTTTTCAAAAGATCTTCGCATGAAAGTGCCAAGTAGTACAACATTTTCTTACTTTCCTATCAAATTCCGAATCCCACATATCATTTATAACACAGCCAGCACTTCGTAGCAAAAATGAGCCTGTCCCAAACAACGCAAGCATTTTCAAATCTGGTAAGTGGCCTGGTTCAGCAGCTAATGAGATGCTCCAGTAGCAAGGCAGAAATAGCAACCAAGTTCCAATTGGCCTGTCAAATCTTATTAGGTTTAAATATGGTTCTGCTTTTGGTGCAATTTTGATAATATACTGTGTGAGGGTGTATTCTGTGGAATATATCTTCCATTGTTGTTTCAAATCGGAATTTATCTGATTAACATTTGAGGATTTATAGCATCTTTTGTTGCAAGATATCCTGTTCCTAGATACATAATCCTCAAGAGTACGAGTCAGTCCGCAGATAATGCTTCTATGCGTTCGCATAGAGAATGAAAATAACCTAGAATGACAAACACTTCCATGTAGGCCACAACGAATAAATGAATGCAGCATATCGTGCTGAAAGTACTAGGATATCAAAAGCAATATATCTTTGCCATAGATGCAGAGCTTGTCCATGCAAGCTTCAACAATACATGTTAATGTTCTTGTTACATTAATCGATTTTAACCTTTCCTTTTCACACTGGCCTCACTTTCAAGAGGAGGTCTAATCAACAATCCATTTCACAACATTGGACACGTCAAAGAGCCTTAGTGATTACTAAATGCTGCAAGGATAAACAATGCCTAATGACAAATATTCAGTCCTTTTGCCAACTTATAACGAAAAAGACAATCTGCCATTAATTACATGGCTATTAGTCAAAACTTTCACCGAAAAGTAAGTATTTTTAATCTGTCATGTCTTTTCAACAGGCATGCTTTCTCACAAGCAAGTTATATTTATTTAACCTCCATAGTTTTCCTCTGTATGAGTACTCTCTTAACGTTTTTTCTGCAGTGATATAGATTATGAAATAATTGTGATTGACGATGGAAGCCCTGATGGAACTCAAGATGCTGCAATGCAATTACAGAAGATATATGGTGAAGATAGAATAGTATGTTCATTTGATTGCTAACTTTTCTTTTAGTTAATACTTTGTCCCTCTAGGAATCATAATTATTGGACTGATAAATGATCACATAGTCTCGGTAGTTCCTTTACAAATTTTATGCATTTCTGATTGCTTGTTTTGTAGATTCTTAAACCACGAGAAAAGAAACTTGGACTTGGTTGGTTATACTTGTGTATATTATTATCAATATATTACTTACGTTAATAGATTTTCATCACTTCTTAGCTTGTTTCTATAGCATATATGTTATAGACTTATATGTTATAGAAACAAGTTAAGAAGTGCTGAAAATCTCTCTTAAATTTCAATTGTATAGCCCCCACCCCCAATATTTGATTCAAATACACTCTGCATTGCCACAACCATATGGGAACAGGGATGTTGTATTACTCAGTTTATGAATTTTCTGTGTATTAATAGTATCTGGCAAAAATGTTATTTTACTCTCCCCCAATCCAATGTCTTATGTTTTTACACAACAGTGTGTAGTCTTGGACACTCTGGTGTTATATTTCAGATGTAGAAGGAAAGTTCAATCTGTACAAGGAAAATGTTCCAAAGGGCTTAATACTATCATCAAGACATGGCTAAAAGTAGGGACCTATTGTCAACCTCATAGGCTATAGGGTAGACCAGCAATCAATATCAGCTGCATAAATTTATCAATTGGATGCCCCACATGCACAGATGCCTTTGTATTTCTTTGTATTGATAGTTGTCACTAAATTTGGTAGATTAAGGCTACCTTTTCCTCATTAGCAAGCACCATGCATAATGAATTGTAGATAAAAGAGTTAAATACTTGCATTTTCTGGCATTTTTATTGTAAAATGTTAAGGGTTACATACCAACAACATTGCCTTGAAGTCGTTAAAATGTATGGGAGCACCATCTGCAGTTATTTTTGGCTCCTTCAAGGGATAATCAGTTGCACTAGTGCCTTCTACATACTGGCTGTTATGTCTTGTAATTTTGAATAGCATTAGTCCTTTGTATTCATTTGTGAATATCTTGTAGTGATTATTTGTAATTTGTCACTGTAGGTACTGCATATATTCATGGAATGAAATTTGCAAAGGGTAATTTCATTATAATTATGGATGCAGACTTGTCTCATCATGTGAGTTTAAATACATTTCTTCTCACTTTCAGATGGTGATATTTATTTTTGGCAGATATTCTTTGATTAAATTTGTACTGAATGGTTTCTCTTGAGAAAGTAGCAAATTTCTTTTCACCCGAGATGACACATTTTGCTGTGGTAGTACCATCTACTTTTTGAACAATTCATCCCGTTCTCTCTCTCTCTCTTCCTCATGAAGTTTCTATTTTGGACTTTGATACTGAGAGTGATATTTTTCAAATTTGTTCTTAATGATATTATTTTTCATATGACTTTTGAAAAATCTATTATTATTATTATTATTTTGCGTGTAATACTTATGTTATGTTGTAAGGTGCATTTGTGCTGACTGTGGTGCCATTGTTCTGAATGTAGTAATAACTGACATATCAGCACCTGTCATTAATGTGAGGTTTGAAGAATACTATTTTCTTTGTTCTTATAGACTATATAGCAAATTGTGTATTTTGTTGGGAAGAAATGAATTAAGAAATTCTTTTTCTTTTAGCCAAAGTTTATTCCCCATTTCATAAAGTAAGTAATTCATCCAAGTTATTGTTTCTGGTGCCTTTTGGTCACTTTTTCATCTTGTTGTTTCAACAATGGATTCATCCAAATTATTATGTTCTTGAGATCAATTGTTTAGGTACTTGTCAAACTGAGGACCAATTCAATGCATTCATTGTTCCATATTGGTAACTGCAGAAAACTGTGAGTCATGGATCATCCTTGCACATAGAATGGATATAGTTATGTTTATTTTGCTTTAGTGATTATAACATTACAGACTAAGTCCACTTTAACCAGGAAGTTTTATAACTGTAGAATGCAAAAGGAGAAAGATTATGATGTTATATCTGGCACAAGGTATATTGGAAATGGAGGAGTTTATGGCTGGGATCTGAAGAGAAAATTCATCAGGTTTGTTTTTTCAGTTGTTGAGAATTTCTTATCTTAAAGAAACTCTTTTCAAGTCATGACAAAAGATTTCCTAGAAAAGCCTCCTTTTTGAGTAAAGAAGCCTCATTTCAAATCATCATTAAGCTAATCCTTTAATAACATGTCTAACTCTGGGTAATCACAAATTGCCCCTTCACACAGCTATGCAGATGGGCATTCCCTACCTGCAAATCACACCTTTTAAGATCACAACCTTTTGAAGTACTTTTAAGACATCAAGTATTCATAAATATGAGTCCCTGTATAGTTTGCTTTTAACAAGTCTTTGCTATGTATTTTTGTGCATTTTTGGAAGAAGTGTGAATATATATGTGAAGTTTTAACAATAGTTGTCTTTTAACAACAAAAAAGCTCAGCTATCATGCTGAATTGTGTAATATTACTTAAATTGTTGAAAGGAATCTTATGATATTGTGCAACATTAAGTTTTAATGTGCACTAATAAGCCCATAGATAGGCTTCATGACAATTACAATACAATATAACATTGGCTATAGCTAAAATGACATTTGAAGGGCCTTAAAAAATATAATCTGTTGCAAGTATGCAAATATCCATGGCTCAAATGAGTTGTACAATATGTATTTGTACATGTACAACAAGTCTTTGCTATGTATTTTTGTGCATTTTTGGAAGAAGTGTGAAACAGAGGCCCTAACTTGTTCAAGGAGCTCATTTTTAGAGCACCTTTGCTTTGCTCAGGGCACAGCCTTTAGGATATGTTCATTTATAAGACTTCATTTCAAGATCTTAGTTTTTTCTTCTATCTATTGAACACTTAAGTATGTTTTATCATCAGATGTGCATTTCTTCCACCCAGAATTATACTCCTTATGTTTCCTTGTTTTAGTCGGACAGCAAATTATATCACTCAAGTGCTTTTGAGACCAGGAGCCTCAGATCTTACAGGAAGTTTCAGGTAACTTAGGCCTTGGGTTAATTAGTGCCCAAGATTTATCAAAGTATATTTATCTACACTAGTACTAGCTGCATTTTTGTCAAGGGTTGCCATCCTGAAAAGTTGAGGAAAGGGGCTATGCTATAGTGCACTTCCATGGTCACACTCATGTCTGCACCTAATTTTAAATTTACATACAAAGTTATAGACATGTTACGCATGATTAACATAAAGATAACATAAAGTTATAGTAAAGGGCTGGTTCCTAGTAGCAAGTTAGAAGCTTGGAAGATTAGCATAACTTGGTTGGAGAGGGGGCTAAGCCACTAAGTCTTACCAAAGTAACAAGGGGGCTGAGCCACTCCATGGCACCCCTGATTTTTATTCTCATTCCTTTTTGAAATTAAAGAAATAGAGAAAAGGCATGCTGAGAACTTGCTTCACATCCAGATCCAGGTATAAGATATATCTTTAGGTTTCTTATAGCTGAAAGCTTCCAAGCACTGTTAGGCTTTGTCAAAATTCAAAGACCAAAATAAGTTTCCCCCAATTTTCTGTTGATTGTTTATTTACACATTATATTTATTTTTCAACTAATTGGACAGTCATCTAAACCAAAGAAATAACTATTCATTTGTAGACTATACAAAAAGGATGTTCTTGAGAAACTGATAAAGTCATGTGTTTCAAAGGGATATGTATTTCAAATGGAGATGATAATTCGTGCACGACAATTTGGATATGCAATTGGAGAGGTTTGCTTGAATTCCTTTGTACATTCTTGTAGTGTAGGCTACCCAGCACTCTAGTAGTGAGGGAATTTATGGGCTAAACTCTGACAAGCTTTTGGGCATGCTCATCAAACTATTGCATCTGTGGGGAAATACCACATTTTGAAAAAATTCCTATATACTGTGGAATTCTGATTAAGTGAACTCTGAATGGAACCAGACAATATTTCATTATATTGGTGCGTTCAGTAGACCAGGAGAAAATTTTTTCATCTAACATAATTAATGCCTCAAAAACCCTAAGGCAAAAGAGCTGAATACAGATATTATTGAAAGAAAATTAAAATGTTGCCTTCACCACTTTATGCTCCTATTGCAATCTGGGAGCAAAACAACCTACTTTTGTCTTCCCATGCCAAATGTTGCCTTAAAATGAATAGAAAGGTGTGAAGCATTGATGAAAGGGAAGAAAGGCAAGTCTCATGTACACTAGAACTGGAAGTTCATTATATCCCAGTTTTGTTATATTGGGGTATTGATGTGTTGACTATATATTAGTTATGGTAAATGGTACTGAATTTTGTATACATTTTTCATATACCAGAATTTAATGTTCCACATTCCCGCTTTCCTTACATTGGATCACAGAACTAAACAATCTGCATAACCCTTAAATTTGATTGTTGTATTTAAGTTTAAGTTTCTATCAATAATTTGTCCCCCTGCAAAATGTCTTTGGGATTCATCATCCAATAGGTTTATCATATCATTCCCAAATAAGAGTTGGCCTCAGGAAACTAAATTATCACAAATTTAAGCAGAACTTTAAGGACACCATAAACCCAATGTGCCCTACAAATGATGGTATTGAGGATACGGAGCACTTTTTGTTGCTTTGCCCTTTGTTTGATAACCAGCAAGGGCATCTTCTCACTAGCATCTCAGTTGTAGTACAACCATTTGTTCAAATTAACTTCCTTTCAAGCCATGACCACGTTAGTGGTTTCGGAGTTGTCATGGCGTCTTGCATGCCATGGTATCATCCTTGTAGTGTAGTCAAGTGGATTCTACATAGTATAGTAAGTAGCTTGTATTTGTAAAATTTTGTATTGAATAAAAAACTTTGATTGTTTTTGTACATACCTCGATGACCATACTTTAGAAAAGTATAATTCCATACCCCCCTATTCCCCCTTGGTTGCAGCATTACTTTTGGTGTCTGTCAACAGATACCTCAGGCTCAAGCTTTTCATCTAAGGCAAATCCTCTAACATCTCCGTTGTAGTTTTTTGATTTTTATGATAACTGAGACAAATATTTGGTTCCTTTCATGGACATTAGCCCACATTATTTTGTGTGCAAATCTATTTTCAATTGTCAGCTCCTTTATTGCCATCGTCATCAAGTATCAATGGCTAAATTAGAAGTTCATAGCCAGCCTTATTCTGCCTCAATTAGTTATTGCTGTCAAACTCTTTTGAGAACCTTCTCATTGAATATCTTGTGTTGTAGTTCAATTCCCTCATGTTGCCGGTGCTTTGTAACAGTATTTTATTAGGAACTCTCTTCTTTAGGTACCAATTTCATTTGTGGACAGATTCTATGGTGATTCAAAGCTTGGTGGAAAGGAAATTGTTTCATTTGCTAAGGGACTACTAACGCTCTTTGCCACAACATAGCATATATAATGGAACCATCTATTCATTCATGACACATTCAGTTAAACAAAAACAGTTCAATTTGTCTAGAACAGGATATGTAGTTTTCCAACAGAGACAATTAAATATTTGCTATGACTTGATAGTATTTGGTGAAATTTGTTAGAACTGCAGTAGTAGCCTTGAAGAATTGGAAAGGCAGTTGTCATTGAACATACAAGAAGTCAATATCACCAAAGATTTGGAAGTAACTACTAACCAGCATTAGCTTTGTATACTGTGGAAAGGTCATGGGAATGTAGTGAACGAATCAATATATTCTTTATACAATTTCTTGATTAAATTCTCTTCATAACAACTACCCAATAAATCTAACGCATATCTGCAAATGCTATAAGGAAAGGGCTGAGAAATTACTGTCATATTAACAAACCTTGTCATCTGGTTATGTAAAGCTCATTTAGAACAAAACTCTGCTTCCTCTCTACAATGTTTGTTAGGGAAAGCTTTCAAACATTTTCATTGGCATCTGTGTATGAAAATTCCTATATAGGCAGAAATCATGTGAAATTTGAAATACACCAAAGAACACCTAGAGAGATGTGCTCTTACCAGTACAAAATTGACCATGGCAAACAACAGTGTTCATTCCTTGTTCTTTCTGAGATAATCAACAGTGCAGCCATAAATCTATTTGTAGATAGCACATTCCCAACAGGGTCATGTCCTGAGATAAATTTACCCATATAGTTTAAAACACAAGGAAATAAACAAAACCAATGAAACATGTTGAAAATGATAACAATCATATAGCAACATTTCATTTTTTAACAGTATATAGCTGCTTGAAAATTTCCTCATTCCTCTTCAGGAAGAGCTGTTATTATCTGCGCTTATCAACTTATTTTACATTCCTGGTCTACATCTCAGCAAGATAGTTATCAGAAAGTGGGTAGAGTAGGAATGGAAAAAGTTAATATAGCAATGACCAAAGAGTCTGTTAAAACATACAAAATACAAGAGTATGCCTCAGTTTATTTTACACCGGAACAATAAAGTCATTTGGCAATGAAGAGAGCCACCTTCTCTTCAATACGTAGATCCTTCTGGGGGTTGAGGCAACTTCATGTTATCCTTTGATGTCATCATCCTCAAAGAGAAAACAGTAACCTAGCATTGAATCTTAAGTACCTCATTATACATAAAATTGTTTCAATTGTTTCAAGGAAGTCATTAGGAAACAATATCCAGAAGTAAACATACCACAACAGAGGAGTTCCTTTAATTTTTTAACAATAGTTGTCTTTTAACAACAAAAAAGCTCAGCTATCATGCTGAATTGTGTAATATTACTTAAATTGTTGAAAGGAATCTTATGATATTGTGCAACATTAAGTTTTAATGTGCACTAATAAGCCCATAGATAGGCTTCATGACAATTACAATACAATATAACATTGGCTATAGCTAAAATGACATTTGAAGAGCCTTGAAAAATATAATCTGTTGCACGTATGCAAATATCCATGGCTCAAATGAGTTGTACAATATGGATTAAAAACAACAAATAGCACTTTGCATCATAAGTACAATTAGAGTAGAAACTGCCTGAGCTAACATCTAAGTTCCACTATACAAGCCCAATCAAAGGTCAAGACCATGTTGTATAAGCTAGAGATCAACTCAGCTGAAAATCCTATTAAAAACTAATTAAATGGTAACTGTGAAAACCAGGCAGCACAAGAAGTAGGCCCTTACAGTCTTCCTTGAATCAAGAAACACATCTTACCTACTTTTGAAGTAATGAGTAGCCAGAGGGGGCACCATTGGAGGAAGAGGCTAGAGGGGGCATATACCCTTGGTTCTTTCTAAGATAAATTTTGTAATTCATCCCTGTGAATAGCTATGTTATTCATATAATATAAGAAGGTAATGACATGACAAACATTGCTAAGACAATTCAGCTTCATAGGGCATGTACCAAGGAAAAAAGGGGATGGAGGAAGACAAAGAGGGATTTCTTGGAGGGATAAGCAAATGCTTAAATAACACACAATACGTGTTCTGGAATCAGTTTACATTGAGACTCAAAACCCAGTCTTGTGTAAACAAAAAGAGCTCATTTTTTCACTTGGACTCTTCAAGTAAACAATGGTGAATAGGTGCTAATTGGCCAATCATAGGGCCAAATAGACGCATTATTCATCATGTCACATGCGCCCGCATCTGGTTGTATATTTTGGTTCACCTTTCCGTCGTTATCCGACGTTTCATACTCTGACGAGTTTCGGACGAAAAAAGCTTTCAGTATGCTAAAAGAATGTTCCTGCTTTTTCGTGCTATAGACAAATGACTACACACAAACATGTGATTATGTCTAGGAAAGTGATAGCTTTAAACAAGAACCTCAAAAATTGTTTCATTCTTTTGAAATCCTTTGAATAAAAAGTAACATCAGGAATACAAAAGAAACTCTGTCAAGGGCAACTTGTTCTGGCAACTGATTTCTCAAATAACATTGCAATGTCACTTATAGTTTGGTGGCTTCTCTTGTTTGCCAATTGCTGGGAAGTCAATACTGAAGGAGAATATGGGGTCCAACCCACAAAACTAGGATAAAATTTAGCCTTTATTAGATAGCTGTCTATTGAGCAGGAGGAATTGATAGCTTATATTAAATTCCCTGGAGAAGTGTTTTTTTCATATAAAGAGACCATATATTCTAAACTTCACAATATTTCTCAACTGAATAGCACTTCCAATTACAGAGGAATGGCTGGGAAAATTAGCATTACCATGTATAAGCTATCCTTCAAAAAAAGCTAATAGTTCTATGAAAAAAGTCCATCTTCTGTATAGCAAAATATGGTAAATACCTTTTTATTTCTGATAAAACTGTCCTTATTGTATAACTCCTTTGCCATTTGTTTAATACAGAAACAACTCTTTTATCAAGCTAAAAATGAAAATTAAATCATAGAACTGTATGGCCATATTATGCACCATAAGTTTAAGTCACACTTTACAGCAATGGAGCATCACTTTGTAGATAATCTTCAATATTTTCCTATTCAAAGGATACCATACTACCATATCAAAGTTAGAATCCAAATATGCATAGGCAATTGTCTACACGATCAATAGAAAACCTAATGGAAACAAGGCAATTGGAAAAACCAGCCACAAATTTGAGTGTCTCTGATCATGCCAAAACATGATTACATATATATGGGAAAAATATGTGAAAATCAAGATATAGCTCTCAATTAATCTGCATAGCATGTTTCATACAATCAATATGGAATGTGTGACTGCTTGCTGAGATAGGTATGTGATAATGAATGGTCACAGTCAGTAAGTCAAAGCAAAGAATCTGATTCATAGGGTACAAAGAGACAATGACCAGGAAAGGAAATAAATAAGACATGAAGCAATATTCTACAGAGATATCTAGAAATGGTTATGCTGAGCTTTAAAATGACAAATTATGTATCCGTGAGGGGTACTGCTTTTCTAGTGGTATACCACAGGTCAGTGAGGCATACCACAGTTTAGCAACACAACCATCAGAGCTTGAAGGAAGCTCAAAGGAAAACTTTTAGCAACCATCCATGAAAATGTCATTATTCTTGAAAGCACTGGGGGTAACCAGCCTAACATGCCCTCATACCCAGCCTAACATGCCCCCAAGTGTCTGCCACTGACCCCAATGCCAAGAACTAATTCTGTGTTAACTAAAGAAAAGACCTAATATGTTAATTTCAAAGTTCTAGCACTCTGATTTATTGTCCACAAATTCTATGGCTCATTGCAAATACAAGAAATGGGTAACTCATCATCAAAATAAAATGCCCACCTGTCCCATCGGTGTAACACCAACTAAGTTTATCCTGGTTACAAATGACACATTTGGAGATTCTTCTGGGTATTTGATGCCACATTCTATTTTTAGAGTGTAAATCCTACTCTCAAATGTAGTCTGCAAAAGATAAACAGGGATAAAACAAACAAAACATAAAACAGAACCCTGCAAGACAAGCAAAGCTAACAGCTAAGTCACAACAGTGATGAACATAATAACAAGATGTTTATGTATGCATGTATTTATGCAAATATATATGTAAGTATGTATGTATAACATTATAACATGAATGATAGCCAAATCCACAACTTTTTCACAGCCTGGCTCATGAAACAAAATAAAAAAATGACAGTGATAGCAATCATGTTAATGATGAAGAAACTGACAACATAATTTGCACTGATTAGATACATAACAAATACATCAGTTCGTTTTTCCCACATGCATCCCTTAGAATATATCTTCTTTATAGATATTCACATATATATGCATTACTGTATAAAAAGAAAACATCTATTTCTAAAAATTCTGTCAGGTAAAAATTTTGAACAACTCAGACTTCTGGATGACTAACAGAACATGAAAGAAAAAAATGCATAATTTGTCCAGTCAAAAGCTTTGTGTTTGAAGTTGATATCAGTATTTAAGAACATTCTAAAACAACATTGTTGTGATTTAGTGAAGTTACCCTTGGTGGTCCTATAATTGTTCCTGTCCACCTTGTCATTGTCATATCATCATCGTCTTGTAGGCCCCAGCTTATTGTACCATCACCAACACCTTTTTGGCCTTCCTCTAATTCTTCCAGAAGACGAAAGTTTCGAGGAACTGACAGGGAGGTGAACAAAATGTAACTTAGCTGTGATACTTATGGGACTGCAACAAAGCAGCTTTTATCCATTATATAAAGTGTAAAATAAAGTAAAAGGGTCTCGGATAATGCAGCTTATGTGGAGCATTGTTTGATAAATAAAGAGGCAAGCAGAAAAGGAAACGATAATGGTGCGTTTCATTCTGATCCTAAGATGCACAAAATTACAAAAGCACTGCCAGAAAGCAGAATTAATTCTTCTTCATTGACAGCGCCTAACAGACCATTTATTACTCTTGCATTCACAAAGACAAGTCTTGAAAATTTTTTATACAGGTACATGACCGCAGAAACCCCTGAGCAGATTTCAAAGGTGGAAAACGCTTCCAAACAAACCGAGGGCAAGTTCAGAGGGGATGCCGAACACATGTCACATAACTAAAAAAACAGCCGTCTCAAAACTAGCAGAACAAGCTCCGACTAATTGCTCAGCTACATAAAGGTAAGCATAAAAGTTCGATCTAAGTTTGATTCGAAAAGTGAGGCCTCCCAGAACTGTTGACAACTACCTATTAAGCAAATAAAACACAGCTTCGATTTATCACCTAATGATTTACTATCACTGCAGCCATTCTAGTCCAGTAAGAGTCTTATTTGACACTTATTATCGATCTCAGATTAGACTGATAAAAGACTGCAAAACTTGATATCGACCTCAGATTAGATCCTCCCAGTTCTGCCAATGTATAACTTTGATCGTTACGACAACAGCCCCCGGGAAACAAATGCTCTTCTTAGCTTCCTACTACAAATCAATCACGATAGCATGAGTAACTGAGCAGTCATTAACCACGAATGTATCTGGAAACGGGACTATCAAGGCTACTCAGTTCAATTTCAACTCAAAATCTCACCTACAACACCAGCCATTATTTCCAGATAGAAATTTGCAAAGGCGTACAAGGATGTGCTTATTCTAATTCAATTCAATTAAACTCCCCTTTTGGTGCATGCTGCTAAGACAACTCCGCCGACTTGTTAGGACTGCGGGCGTTACTACGTCATTAATGAACCCCAATTTGTACATACCAAATCAGCTCATGTCTTCTCTTATTGAGCGATGGTACAATCAGGGGTGTATCTGATGAGGGGATGTAAAAATGCGGCACTCCCACTATTTAGATAATACAAATACCTTGAAAATTGATTACAACTTGACGGCGGGCTCTGTTCTCTGTTAGAGAGGAGCTGAACTCAGGAAGTTTTCAAGTCACTCTAAATTTCTATTATCTCAAGGAATTTTTCAGTGACCCAAGAGTCCACAAATGAAGACCCCATTTATAAGATACCGTATTCATTTCATCGCTCTCTCTCCAGGTGCCTGGTTCTGTCAGAACTTTGGCGGCCATGGAACCCCATGTTATTCCATGTATGTCAAGTTCACTTGTCTCCATCCAGTGGCTAAGACTTGAGATGAAAATTATTATCTGCCTTCCTCCAGCTCTCTTCCCTTCAATTTTCCCTACCAATGCTGTTTCTTCAAAATCCCGTCTTCTTAAAACATGATGTATGATTCGTAACTGCCTCTTTCTGATTGTTTCCCATCTTAACGAGTAGGGTATGCTGGGGTAAAGTGGGCAACCTGGAGTAAAATGGGCAAATGGCCATTTCGCAACTTTATGATTTATTGTCTCTCTTTCATACCTTACCTATGCGATTTCTTATAGAGAGGTGTTGTGCCAAGTTCAGAAATGGCACTTTGCTCTATCATAACCATAAGTCAATAATAATGATGCATACATTTACTTACCCACTTTACCCCGGGTTACCCATTTTACCCCCAGCAGACCCTACCTCGTTTCACACTGTATTCATGAGGATATTGAAGTCATATGGTACTCCTCAGCGTCTGCGTGTAAACGGAACGCCAATACCATATCTAGGAGAACAAAAGTCAAAGCTACTTTTAAACTCCGTGATAATGTCAAATTTTTCCTATTGCCCTCTGATCTGGCTATTTTGCAGCAAATATTGCAAATAATGAAATTAATAGGACCCACAAACGTGCACTGAGAACTTTATATAGAGACTATGAATCCACATTTGAGGAACTTTTAGATAGGGGTGATACAACGACAACACATAAAAAGAATCTACAAAATCTTATGATTGAAATCTACAAATCAATGAACCATCTCAATCCGGAGTACATGTGGGATTTCTTTGTCAAGAAAGATGTCCCCTACAACCTACGGACTAAGGAACTATGCAAACTCCCCTCGGTGAGTTCTCAGCGCTACGGAATAAATTCCCTATCCTTTAGAGGCAGTCTATTGTGGAATACTCTTAGTGATGATCTAAAATTGACAACTTCTCTCGTAAAATTCAAAAAAGGAATACGTTGCTGGGATGGCAACAACTGCACGTGCTACATTTGCACTTAATTTAGGGTTTTTATGTATTTCGTTGCATATTATATTGTAAATAGTTGGTGTTAATTAGTTATTACTAACTATAAATAAACCAACTGTAAATAAGCTTTATGATTATGATTATGATGATTATGATTATGATTATGATTACGGTGTGAATCTTGGGAGGACTCTTGGGTGACTGAAAACTTCCTTGAGATCCTAGGCTCCCATTGGCATGCAATTCTTAGCCATTTTTCGTTACTTGTGGATAATTTTAGGATACTCAACTAGGATCATTGTGCTAGTCTTGGTTTGTTGTGATGACACGTCAATAGTATAAGTCTTAATGATTTATTACACGCAGGTATTGCTGCTTTAGAATAATTTTAGAATGAATTTTAGAATGAATGTGGAACCTGTTACAATTCTTCAAAATACTGTGTTTTCCTTCTAGTCACAGTGTTTACTCATTTGCGGGAAACTTTTCTGGACCAATGGCCGTAGTTCCCAGTGGTATTCCTTTCGTTGTGAACTGATTATGAAAAGACAGCGATTATGGTGAACATGTGAAATTTATCCACACTAAAGTAACAAATCAATATTAGAAACTTGCAGTGTTATTTTGTTGCAATAGTAGCTAAGGTAAGTAGTGATGAAGTAGCTAGGGTAAATGGCCCACAGCCTTGCTAGCATAAACTCTGTTGTAAGCTTGTGTCTTTTTCTCCATTGAGGGAAATTACTCCTGCGCAGTTGATATGTTATAGAGCTAGTAAGTTTCAGGTGAAATTTTGACATATAGCACTTTAACGCTTACTTCCCACTAGACCCCTGAAGGGAAGTCAAAGACTTTTAAGTTTGTTCACTCCCTCGTCATAGACCTATCTCCAGGGTAGTTGACCCTTTAGCATAAACGTAGGAGGCAAAGGAACTTCTGGCAGTTTCTTTACAAAAAGCAATAGTCTTCCCGAAACTAACTGCAGCTCATTACGGCCAGACAACAATTGATAAGGGCAAATAGCCTGCCTAAATTTAAGCGTCTTGTTTTCCAGGCTCATTAAGATTAACGCTTACATAACAGTTTTGCATGCATGGTCAAGATGACACGTTGAGTTCTGATGGAGCTATTTTGTAAATGGTTCTTACCCTAGTAGCATTGATTTTCTGGCTTCAGCTACTTAAACTACTTTTTGATTTAGGAAGCCCCTAATTTACTGATAGACTTGACAAAGAGAAATGTAGATAAGATTACTATGTTTCGAAGAACAACGAAAAAGCTGCTCTGAAATTCCGTCTGTGACAAATAACACAATATGTTTCAGTTACGTCACACTCCGGAGTTCAAATAGCAACCCGAGTTGATGAACCCGGCCATGTATGTTACCCATGATGCAATACGTCGAACATATACTCCATTAATACATGTGAACTTTCTTTTGAAGCGAGATCGAGAACAGAAGGGCCTAAGCATCGCTTATAGTTAAAAATGGTTTGTAAATCCTCAAATTCATCATTGTTTCTCTGGAGACTCGTCATCACTAGATAATTATGAGTTCGGTTATTTTCTTCACTTGTCCATCCCACCCGTTTTTGTAGCTTCCATTGCTTTTTCACTTAAGCTCGTATGTTATATGTATCGTGTGTTAGTAGCTATCATAGCTAACACTGTTAGTGTCTTCGTTTTCACATTTTATGCGAACCTAGATATATCGTTGTACATAGTGATAGGGAATTGGCCATGTACAGTAATGTATAGGTCAGTTTATGGGGTAAACTTATCCTCTTGGCCATGACTTCATTGCAGAGAATTCAAGTGTTCAGGAGATGGTTAATCAAGAGCTGTTTTTGAAAGCTAATTTTCATGACCTCATGCTACATTCTTTAGAGTCTTGTTTTGTCATTGTATCCTTTTAGAGTAGTCATTTCTTCACTAGAAGTAAATAGAGAAGTGCATTATGCAAGTTGCTCTGTTAAGTACCATTCCCTGTTGTAGAACTTGAGCTGGGTGCTTTGCATACATCTGAAAATGTGCTCTTGCATGTTTGTCTATCTAGCCCAGACAAGGATTCTGCATTTTTTGCTACATATTTTACGAAGTGAATTTTTTTCATGGGTATTTATCTTCACAGGTGTTCAAAAGGTTTGTAGAACCAGGGCGAATTGCTCTTGTAAACACTGGAAGATACAATGGAAAACTAGTGGTGATTGTTGATGTCATTGATCAAAATAGGGTGTGTTTATAATTTAATTTTATATGTTAGGAGTGCAAAGTGCATAAGCAGATTCAAGTCAATGCTAAATATATATCTCTAGAGCATTTTGATTCGTAATTTTGTTCATTTGTTTGCATTTTGTTAATTATGTAAAATGCCTCAAAGGGTGGTTGTTTACTAGACATTGTTATTGTCATTATTTCTCATATTATTTGGTTTAGGAAAATATTAGCAGATCATACACCATTTGTGTTGCCTGAAAATTTGCAGATTATTTTCAAGTATATGCTTGTAATCTAAAGGCTCAGCATCTTGCAACTTGGAGCAGGGGGTGGTCCAAAGAACATAACTAGTAGACTTCTCAAACATTTGTAAATGTTTGAGCATGTTGGATTTCAGTTGCAACCGTTTTTAGTTATTTCATATTTGACATGCTTTCATGTGTTTTGGGAGTATCACATAGAAATATAAACAAGAGACTTCTGTTAGCAATCTGTATCAGACTCCTAGACTACGCTACATTATTTCATTCTGTTTTGTCCTTTACTTGTAGTGGATGTTCATCAGTATTGAGCTGAAGCACTTCTCTGATTGCTGCTTCAAATGTGCACTTTTGTCTTATCTTTAGCTACTTGTGCATGCCATATCATGATTTTGTTTTGTCAAGCAAAGGGAATCAATCGTGATGTTCATTCATGCCAATGATGTTAGCAATTGTCATATTTGCATAGTAAATTTTCTCCATTCAGTATGTGTAATTTATTGTTAAAGGTACTGTGTGACAACCCTTCAAACAATGTACCAAGACAGACTATAAACCTAAAGCATGTTAACCTGACTGATATTGTCATCAAAGTTCCTCATGGTGCTGGAACCCGTGCTGTTCGAAAAGCATTTGACAAGGAGGAGGTCAATGCAAAATGGGGCAAAACTGCTTGGGCACAAAAGCTGGCAAAGAAAGTGAAGAGAGCAAGACTGAATGATTTTGACAGATTTAAACTGAAGCTGGCAAAGCAAAAGGTGTGCATAAGATTAAGTTTGTCTGTTTGAGAACATTTAGCCTTGGGCATTCATTACTTTTCTTTTCACTCTGGCTCATGCTGAGGGGTACGGCAGTGTTAATGATATTTTTCCATATCAAGCCTGCATGCATATTTCTTTGTATGTAGATGACATTGATTTTTTTCTATTTTTCAATCTCTTACATGCAGCTGCCTTCATCCTCTGTATTGGTACTAGCATTGTAAGTAATAAGAAAGTTGCAAGTGGCACCTGCAAAGAGGACTCTTGACTTTGTATCTTTCCTTGCTGCAAGCACCACAAAGCCTCCCATAGTGTGTTATTGTTGCGGTTCTGTATTGATAGAAAACAGAAAAAACCTTTCCTCTTGTAGACCTAAATTCTTTTCTGAACTTGGCATACTTGCAAATATCAGGATATAATAATTAGCTCCTTTACCTTGACAACGATAGGCATTAAACTGTGCTGTATGTGGAGGTTCCTGGGGTTTTTTTTATTTCAATTGGCCCAAAGAAGGCAGAGTATATTTGAATGAATAAGCCACTTTATTTTTAGGAATTTGTTGAATAGAAGTGTTTGGTGGTTTTGTGCATGTTATAGCTGTATGCTTGAAAAGTATATACTGTGTTTTTTATTTCAAAATTGCCGACAATATCAACTGAAAAGGATCTTGATTTGAATTTCTAGTAGACAGATTGTTATGTCCAGCCAATGTGTTTGATTTATTTACAGTATGATTTTCCCTTCTACAGAAAAGCCGAATTGTGAAGGCAGCTGTCAAGCAGCTAAAGAAGCAAAGCAAATAAGAATAAATTAGTTTTTCAGAATCATTTGTTTGAAAATGAATATGTGGTGTTTCTGTCTTCAACTCTTCAAATTCTCAACATATCAAGTTTTTCATGTTTGGTTGCTTTATTTGTCATTATTGCTTTATTCATAGCTAAAAATATGCAGTTACTTGAGAGTTGAGAAATACTCAAATTTTGATTGTTAGAGACTAGGATATTACGTAGGTTAGAATTGAAAAGGTTATAAATCATTGGATACCCGATTCCAATAGATTTGGGATTCAATTCCTATTGCAGGAAAATGAAAGAAAAATTCTAACAAATAAGAATTCCATGAGATTTAAAAAGTTTTCTTTTCATAATCATTCTCATTCCCTACACAGTTAATAATGAGTAAATTGAAAAAATGCTTCTGTGTACTCAGTGGTGGATTCTAGGAGGAGTGAGGGGAGGGCAAATGCCCCACTGATGAAGTAGATTTGTTGGCATTTTGAAATGTAGTAACTAAAATAAGGATAATCAGCAAATCTACCTTACAGAAGTAGGCAAATGCACCACAAGTGCTCCTCTTATCGATTTACAAACATTCACCACATTGTGTATAATTGAACTACAATGTAATATAAAAGGTCCCTTCAGTTCATGTTTTCAGCAGGGTGGTGGAAAAAGCATTCATTTTGCCAAAACTCTTGGTTTCTGTAACTTTCCTCTCAATTCGTAATTTATGTTTACTCCTCTGATACTAACGTTTATCAACAGAGAATTTTAACTGCCTGACAGAGACCTCCAGCACAAGAAAAGAATTTTAGCTTTAATTAATCTATCTCAACTGAAACTTTTCTTAATTTGAATGCTAGAAGCCACACCTATCAGAAAGATGGTGTGGGGACGGCAAACAATTGAACATTGGGTAAGTTCTTTCAATTCTGAAGCTGCTTCTGGTACATTTGATGTTAGGTTTCATGATCTAATTTTACAGCCTGCTGACTGCAAGTTGGGCACCAGCTTATCATGATTCTTCCTTCTCTTCTGCAGCATCAACCTCTTCGTCTGTAACATTTTTCTCTCCTTCCTCCATTTTTCCATCAGTATTTTTGTCACCGTTTTCCTCTGAGTAACAAAAGGACAGGTTTTACTTCAGTAAAGGATAGTTCAATCATAATCATGTGGTAAAAGGTTTCTATTCAGCAAATACCATACAGGCAGTAATGGCATACTGTATCATTTCACTGCACAAACTTGTATGAGCAGGGAAGCTTGCAAAGCTTTGAGTGGAAAAGATTCAAAAACCAAAATTGTCAAAGGATATTCTGCAATACTTTAAAGACAAAAATGCCCATACAGCACTCTCCAGTTGAAGAAGGAATTTCCCAAAGCTAAAATATCAATTGTGATCAACTGGATTCCCAATAGACAAATTTTTTGCGAACGCCGTAATCCTTAGTGTACAGCTTTCAAGGGAAATATCATCGCCATAAAATGTCTCAAAATGCTAACTACAAAAACTGGCCGATATCATTAATGATATATCCCAGACAGGATCTTCCAAAGGGGGTAAACACAGCAATGGCAAAATCTTGACTGAAACACAGGAGGAGGCGGGGTTTCTATGCATACCATTGCTTAAAATTTGGAATCTGTTTTTTCTAATATCACAACTACAATTGCAGGACTCCTTAACTCTATCCTGAAACCTAATAGCGGTTACCTTTTTCAAGTTTTGCTTCAAGATGCTGGAATGGAAGCCCAAGGATTCGCAGATAATGCATCCTTTCCGCCTTCGACATCATACATCGAACTGTTGCTTTACCACGATGTCCACACATCCAAATATCATTTGACAAACTGTTTTCTCTAACAAGATGAATTATACATATAACATGCAAAACCCTGCTCACCTAGGTTCAATATGTAGAATGTTCTATCAAATTCGTCCACTAACGTATTTGATACATTTCACATTGGCCGGGAACAACGCCTCCCGTAAAATCTAACCTGAGCCCAGTGAAATCAGAATATCCAAAAAAACATTGGTGTGGTGCCTAATAACTGGGTGCTTTCTGATAGTATAGCTGACACTTTTCAATACGCATCTATTATTGCTGATAACATGTGGTATCTGTGACAGCTCCAGTATCTGCCAACGAGCCGCATTACTTAGGGAAAAATTGTAAAAGTAGCCGATATCAGGCAAGTTGTGCCGAAGAAGTGTTTTTCCAGGGAGTGTGAGTAAACATCCCTCGCTACGAGCTTGATTCTAACAATGAAAATTAAAAACACAACTACATAAACCAATTAATTACAAAGGAGATTCCGATATATTTGTAATAATTGCACAATATGAACATGAGTTAATATAAAAAAAGCCACTACCTGCACGTACAAGCAAGGAAACTGGGTAAAATTACTGTACTTCAAACACATGGAAATAGCATTTAAAATAGTAATAATATACTCTTTCACATCAAGGAGATTCCAATATCTCTGCAGTAATTGTACAACATGAACACGAGTTAATAGCAAACGGCTGTCTGTACGTATAAGCAAGCGATGGGATGGGAATAGCGTTAAAAGATAGTGACAATATACCCTTTCATTTCATATTTTCTTGGATCAAAATGCCAAAGGACGCAACCGAAATCTGCAAGATATGCATTAATGAGAATAATGAAATGTGAGACAATACGTTCGTATGATTAACTCTCTCTGATGCAATTGAGTATAATGATAAGCGATCGCATCGATATAATACTGCAATGATATATTGACGAAATGGTTATCAAACTTTAAAATTATTTCACATGGTGGTCCCCTATAGCATACTTTTTGGAATCAGGGTCTCCTAAAGGTTTTTGAATTCGGCAGACTTAAGTCACGTTCTTATTTTTGGGGCAAACAATATTTCTTTTGACTTTTCTGACCTAAAACGGTACTATAATTTGAACTATAGATTTCTACGAAGTCTTCATGTCACAAAATCTCTAGAACAGTGCAATATTTCCCAAACTTTTTAAATTATTTTACTTGGTGGTCCCCTACAGCATGCTTTTTGAAATCAGGGTCTTCTGGTTGAAGAAATATATATTATGATAAATGATATAGGTTAATAAAACGAGTTGAAGAAGCGACAGCAAACTCTCGCACTCCCCTGACACCAGTCACGGTTCCCCTGATACTTTTCACGGTCCATCTATAGTCATCACATTAAACAAAATTCATCAGAACAATAGGTATCAATATATGTAGATATTATCTTTCTTCTAACTTAGGCTTATGTCAACAGGGAACCTCAATTACATACATCGAATGCCAAACACTTCAGTTCAGGTTATCTTACCGTGGAATTCCAATTGTGATCTGCTTGTATCACTCAGTTTCTCTGTTTTGGGTTCTTCTTCGTTCAGCAACAGAATTAAATCTTCATACTCGATCTCCACTTTCTGTCTACCAACAAATCGATAAGTTGTGCTGATTCCCTTTGAAAACAAGAATAAAACTTCTTCCATATGCTCTCCATTGACTAGTACAAACCATTAAGGATAGAACTAATTATTTTGTTCACAAAGAGGCAATCTTACTATACCTTGGAGGAGCTTCACAAGAGAAATTTTAGGCCGGTTTGAAACTTATGCTGGCTTGAGTTCAGTTCGGTATGTGGCCAAATCCTTCTGGGTGTTCACATGAATATCAATGCTACTTTTCAAACCGGTTTGAAATTTCAAATTAGGGTGAAATCTGAACGATAGAGTCCATACCCAAAATTAATAAAGATGACAAGTTCTACGTTTATAAAGAAAATATCATGGCACATTTCACGATTTCTTTGTGCATCCAGGTCGCAATACTTGTCAATCCGATAAGTACATGTAATTATCAAAGTAACCATAAAAACTTTATTATCTAAGTAACCATAAAAACTTTATTACCACTTTCATCATTATTATCAAAGTATGTACATTCAGAGTAATATATAATTAAAAACCAGTTCAAACTAAACATCTACAAAATATTGATATGATTTTTCTGAAATTATATAAATTACTGGTCAATATGTTTAACGAGCAAAAGTCTATCCATATGAGAGAACCAAACAATTCAAAGCAACCACCTACAAAATACTAAGCAAAAATTACCTAAATGGCTTGTCTGCATGCTTAAAACACACTTTTGTATCTATACGAGAAAGCTATAATTTTCTAAAGAAATCCCACCTCCTGAGTTAAACGAAAATTGCACGTCTGTGTATCTTTTAAAGAACATCGTGTGAAAATCTTTAGCCCACTATTGATTATCTAAAAATAAGCAAAGGAATCGATTCTTACAATTCACGCAGATAGACATTCACAAGTTGAAACTCATAAAAACTAACTCAATCACTAAAACTGATTAAGGCTGATTGGTAGCGTCTTCTAAATAAAAAATGTGGACTTTTGAGTCAAAAATATAAACCAAATTAGAGAAGTCTGTTGTAAATTACGTCACATAAAGATGAGAATGTAATATAGCATTAGAAGATGAAACACCTCTAAAGTACTAAAGTGACTTAGTGCATTCAGCAACAGTAATTGCAAACAGATAAATATCATAAAATATGATAAAATTTACGATAAAAATAAATAATAATCAATATTTTACTAATTAAGCCCAGTAATTTGGCAGCGATACAAGTCTCTCTTCTTTGGTATCGCAATTAATAGTAAATATACCCAACATATAAACTAGATATAGCAGCATACTTTTAGTAATATATCTAAAATCTCACATCTTGCCATTTCGACGAGCTCGGCTATGTTATTAGCTCTTAGAAGTAAACAATAAAAAGGAATCACGAGTGTCTTACTTTGAGGTTCTCACTGTTATAATCCATTATCTCTTTGCATTTTTCTGAGACAAAATAAACATGTCTCTTGATGCCTTCTGTTGTTCTAATCAACACTTGATCCCTCGGAAAAGTTGATGGGAAACCTAAAAATTTCCTAAAAAGAAGACAAAATGTTAAAAACTGCTATTGATAGGCGTCTACACAATGCTGCAGAAAAGAAATAACGTAACAAGTGACCAAGATGAATTGAAAAATGGCACCTGCCTCCAGCAACGCCTGATTAAGAAAAAACACACGCATATACTACTATACAAGAAAGCTTACAGCAATGAAAACCAGAAATCTAAAATAAACATTGACTGAAGACTAAACAAGGTAAGAATGACGCCCAACAAGAGGGGGGCTAGATCAAGCAAATACAGTGCACAGAGAGGCGTCCAAAGTTTCATCACTAACAGAGCCAAATAAAAATGCCTATTCCTGGAAGCAAAGCTAAACGGTAAACTACGATACGTACTAAATTAACCTTGTATTTACCAGAGAGAGATTAGCATAATCAGTATCAAGGCAAGTGACAATTTTCTTACGATACAAACTAGTAGAAAAGCCAGTATGCTGTCTGTTATGGAGAACATCCACTACATATACGCTGATACCAGATCTGCGTAAGGTCCGAAACGTTCGTAAAGACTTAGTCTCTCGTCTTAACCTGGATTGTCTTTGCCTGGGTTGTCTATCGAACGGAATGGCGGTGTAACAGTATGTCTATTTAACGTCTATCTAACAAACTAACTATGCAAAGTCTATCTAACTGGAATATCTGTTTTTTACGTCCATTTAACGGAATATCTATTTAACTTTGAATGTCTATGTTACAAGAACAATACAGGTTAGGATGGCTCTATTTATCGTTTTCTGAATCCTGTTATTTACTACTAAGCATCGTGTCCCATTTGATCTTACTGTTACATAAGATACTACTGATATTCATTGAAAAAGAGATAACCAGATATCTTACAAGATTTCCCCTAGTCGTGAATCATCTTCTTTTAGGAATATAAATGGATCTTCATGATATCCTTTAAGTTTCACTTTCTTTTTTGGTGGCTCAACAGGTCTGCTACAGTTTTCCTTTTCGACGTTAACTATAGTCTCATTTTCATTATTCAAGTTTCCGTCTGCAGTTTCACTTTCGCTTTTCTCTTGTGTTACTTTCTGATTCGGGTCTGGTTCTGCCTCTTTTGCAGAAACTTCGGCTTGCTATAAGTAACAAAGAACGATTAGAATTACCAACAATAACTACACAAAACTGCCATTAAAGTAGTATGTTACATCACGTGACAAAACTCCTGATATGTTTGCTTTTTTCAAAGCCTCATAAAATAATAATGTTTTACGTAGGAATTAAGATGTCATCTGCTTTGTCATATTATTTTCGACAAAAATTGAATGAATATGGACAGCTGTTGTTCCCCGTCTCGTATCTTCCATCTGAGAAGGCCATTTTGAAACTCGAGGCCAATCTCGTACACGAGCATGTTGCATAAAAGTCTCATTTTCGCATACCCATTGTTCTTTTATTTCCAGCTGACTATCTAACTGGATAGCAAAAACAATAAGCTTCATTACTAGGCCATAATGGATTGGCAGTAGAGCTTCTTGTGCGGTGAAAAACTTTTCCAAACACTGCACTGAGCAAAATATTCAAGTTTTCAGGAGAAATATTTTTATAATTATACATTAGTTATACAAAATCGATACTGCAGAATTTGATTTCGCACTGATTTAGAGCATCACGTCTGTAGTAACAGTGGAATTTCCCCCAAACAGGTTCCAAACTTTGCTACCATTGTTATAAGTTCTAACCCAAATTCTGTCAATGATGGACACTTGGCCAAATATTAGGAAGACAAATTTAATGTTTCATGTCTTCTAAAATATTAAGCAAGGGGGTGACTGCTCCCTCAACCCTACCTCTGGTGTCCCCACTGGTCCTTGCAAAGGAAAGTAAATATTAAACTCTACTTGTGAGGCAGGTTTTAATAAGCTTGTGCTACCACTGTGCAGCCATCAATACACTGTTTTTCTATAGGAATTGCATAAATGTGACTTGAGTCTCGTGATCGTGTGGCATAAGTATGCTCAAGAGTACAAAAGCTATAAGTAACAACTTGTATTATAGAACACCTTTTTCGCTGATATGATGACCAACTTTGTTCGTACCCTTCAAATCTTTTCCTTCAAAATTTTGAGGAAATTTCTTAACTTTGATTGTTCATATTTCTTAACGTATTACTCCTGTTTTACAAATATTTAAAATCCATTGTAATGATGACGCGATTTCCTAGCAGATAGAACATGTACTTTGTTCATGATCATAGGCCTAACAAAACCCAACTAGGTTGTGATGATGAGGCCAAAAATGTAACAAAATGATCGAGAGTAGGCCTAGATCTTCATACTACGTAAAGCAAAGTTATAGCCAAAACGGTGACTCACAAATATGTAAAAATCTATTTCCAATTTTCGAAGTCACAAAGAATATATTTCACATGGGGTAATGCATTCTCACACATTTCAACAAGCAAGAGACTAATTCATCTGTCTACCTTTTGTAAAAACTCCCATGGGAGCATCTTTTTGTTAGCCATTCTCTGCACCTTGCTTGCACTCCGCCATGGAAGTGGGCCTTTCTTCATTAATACTGCGATAAAAAATCCTCCAGTGTCCTGTTTATGGGGGTACACACGGACGCTAAAAAACAAAGAAATCCCAGTGGGAAAACTAGAAAGGAAATACAACCTCACTAAAACCAGTGTATGACGGTGTCTTCGTACCAAGACTAAGCACTTGACGAGCAAACTACTTACAATCTGTCTGGGCTCTGATTCGAACTTTTAGATTTCTGAATTAAAAAATCCAATATAGTTACCATTTCGCAATTGCTACTCACGGGAATATACCTCAGCACAATTCTAGTTACTAATCATAAGACAGGTTGGGATAATTTGGGCGAATGGGTCTATCTAAGACATTCTGGCCAACAGGAAGAAACACCGGGGACTTCTAGGCCGTTAGTAAAGTTCCTCGTAGCCCTCTCTTTAAATTGTTGAATACATGAACTATCTAAATGGCCTAGTAGAGAATTATTGGCAATAAAGGCTTCACCCTTCAGAAATTGTCAATACAAAGTTAATATATTTCTTATTTACCTAACATCCGCACAGTCACTATTTATACTATAGCTGTGAAATCGGTCTAAATTTAGCTGCACATGGGAACCGCTATTGACGAAAACGTCGTCTCCTATTGGCGGATAGGGCTGGGAGAATTCATTTGCAATCAAAGAATTTACCACTATACTATTTCGGGTAATCCAAGTAGGAGCTAGAACAAGATCAATTTTCATCATATAAGTTGGTCGCAATACTTTGGAAACCAAACCAAAACTATCTCCTCCATTACAAATGAAGATCGACAGAACACGTCGGCCAATCACATCAAAACACTCATCTACCTTTCTTTGCGATTAAACAATATTTCAATGCTGTTTACCATCTTTCCAGTTTTATGTTCTCATTTTCTTCATCTGTAGGTGGAAACATAGTTGTCTTGTAGCCCTCATTAACAGTGGTCTCATCCATATTACCAGAATTAATAATTTCCTTGCCAACTTTGTTCAGAACCTTTCATTGAGAAATGAAAACAAAATAAGCAAACAATAAAAATGAATTAGCAAGTGAGCCTTAAAACCCACATCTTTATTTTGCCAATATCATCATCTATCACAAAATCAGTATAGATATTTGGTGGTTTCAATGATATATAGCTTTCTAACATTGTTACAATTTGCAACAGAATTGGTCATGAGGTCACCGGTCGGAACACTAGGTCATGCATACAATCCTGTAGGAGCATCAAAAAGACAAACAACTTCCTTCTATACATACTTTTTGATTTTCAGATAACTTAGACAAAAAAGACGAAAGATTTGACCACATACGGCTTGTTTAGATTGATTCTACAAGCATCACCAGCCATAAGTAAATTATATCACATGCGCACGACAATATATATAGAAAAGTAATTCCAGAAAGTTAATAAACTTAATACGGACCTTGTCATAGAAAAGCGACGCACGCCAAATAATTACGTATTGGACAGATTTAAAATAAACGTTGCGAACTGCAATACGTGCTTACTTTCCACTTGGTTAGGCCCGATGATCTCTTCAAATTAGGCAGTTCAGTTGAAACATCAACAACCTCCACAGCACCCTTAGACATTCTAACGGCAGTGGCGATGACAGCCTCGTCTTCAAGTGGATTCATTGTGCATGTGGAGTATACAACACGTCCCCCATCTGCAAGTAATTCCAAACCTCTTACTAGGATCTTCAATTGTAATCTGGCAATGAAGAAAGCACTTCCTTTTCAAGATCGCATAGAGTGAAGCTCGTTGTATGACAATTCTCAACAATAGCAGTGCACTCTCTTCAAACTATAATTACCTATTGAGTTCAAACATTCGATATAAAGATTTGAATATATATTGGAGGCACCATATTGAAATAACAATAGCGGTAAAACATATTACGAACCATTCTACTTTCTATCTCATTTGATTCTTACTATGTAAAGGTATTCGATACCGGAAGGTCATCTACATCGCTGGTTAAGGACCAGACTCATAACTTCATTAAAATGCTCGCAAATCCAAAAAGCATACACGAGACATGCATGCAGCAACTATCGACACGAATGCTTACTATAAATACAGACCATGACTGTTGACCATAAACGCTGATCATAAATGCAGTCCATAAACGCTGAGCATAAAGATAAAAAAGTGACCTTGAGATATTAACAAGCCCAATAGAAGGGTACGTAACCTCTCGAACTATTAAATTCAGTGGTCAAAATTTCAGAGTTTTACCTATGCAATGAAACACCAAGATGAGGTGTCCATCTGTCCCAGATCTGAGGGTTCTTCCTCATCGTTCCGTCTCCACTATAATAAAAATCATTCAAAAACTTGCAAACATATCAAAGTTGTACAAAAGACAAACTATTATCTTGCTTCGGAAGTTCTTTACATTGGCAAACAGTACTACAAAAATAGATAAAAAACGGAATTTGAAAAAAAGGCTATGGAACTATTCCAAAGTTAAGAGCTACACAGAAAGAGTCATAACAATCAGTACAGATGACATTGGTATAATAACAAGGAATATTAGAATATGATAGAAAAAATGCAAAACAAAATAAACATGGCTTAAGTTGACTTGCACTGAATTGATAAAGCGTTATTGAATACTAAATCTGGGGAACATGATACGAGAAGAGCAACAATACAATATTAACGGTTAAACTGTAGAAAGCACCATGGACACACTTTGACAGTACTTTATCCGTTTTTAGTTTAAGTTTAAATTCTATTTTTCTACAGGGCTTCTCTTGACAGCAGCTATATTTTAGCTGATTGAATCACCGTGTCAAAATATAGGAGTGTTATTATTATATTACCTGCATGGAACATCGCAAAGGATTCTATCGAAAAGCAGTGGCTCTCTGCATCCCGTTACTTTCTACGACGAGAATACTTAACTTTCAGAAAGGAAAACAAAGAGTATAATCCGCAAAACACAATATCTTGCAGCTCTTGGAATAAAGTATATACTAAAACTTACACGAATTTTAGCTGGGAAAAGATTGCAATAGATAGATGTTCTAAAAGAGATCACTACTAGAAGAACTGTGCCATAGGTTGGGAGCCTTAAAACGCAATGAACTTGTCGTATTAAACCTAAACACCAAATATACAAACTAAAACAAGAGCATAACTCAGCGAATACAAACAATTCGGCCAATAAGTATTGAGACTAGTTTAGAGACCTTTTTCTCGATATTATAACTGAAAAAGCGATATAAACGTAAGTATACGAACTGCAAGCGTGAAGAACGTTTTGAAAGAAGTCTTACAAAAAATATTAACTATAATTGCTAATGACTATCCCTTCGTTCACTTCAATTTACCAACAAATGAACAAACATACATTGACTGTGGTTAAGAATGGATATACGCTGGCATCATGATTTGTAACCATGCAACAGGCACTTTGAAGTCGCTTGCTCTGGTGCACAAGCATATAACATCGTTTGTTATTCGAATCGTTCGCAACAACAACTCCGGCTGGAAATAAATAACAATTTTCTAAGTAAATAAATATGACAAACAAGTAATAACAATAAATAGTACATATAACATTAGCATGGTATTCCTAATTAGGCCATTTTGTATTTGAACTAAGGACTCAATTCAACATGACTATTATTTGGATACTACTTTCTAGAACTTTTCCAAACCACGGAGCTCACTAGAAACCCACCGTTTATCAACTTGGGTAACTAGGATGTGAAAGACAATGAAGAAGATGTAGACAGAAAATTACGATGGGTAAATTTGATGAAAATTATTAAATGATGCTAAGATCTCTCAGGCCAATATGAGCATTGTGTTGATGCTAATTCTATTTTATTATCTTCTTGCAATTCATCAGTCATTATTTTTTAAAAAAACTTCCAGCATCCCCTTTTTTCTAGATACGAAAGAGCAAAAATCTAGGGGTGGGCAAATTACCACAACAAGTCTAACTGACTATTTGCGCAAGTACTATAAGACTGCAAAGTAGGTGAAGACCTGTAGAAGGTATTGTTACGAGAAATGGACATTCAAATGGTATTTCGAATAAATATCAATCAGTAAATGGCAACATGGCTCTTTGAACATAATATCAATTTTGTATCACTGTTGAGCAAAAACTAATGGAAATTATTACAGACTTGGCAATTCTCTATCCAGGTTTTCGTTCATCAATTCAATCAGCTGTGCGGTTTTTGATCCTGGGGCAGCACACATATCCAAAACCTGTATGAAAATCGATGCAAGAATAGTATAAATGACATTTTTACTCTCCATAATTCTAACAAAGATATACCACAATCCAGGTAAGCTAAATAACTACTTAAGGTATTTCCTATTTACGTAGGCAATGCATTACCTTTCTAGGTAAAATTTCTGTTTCTCACTCAAAGTAAGTCTCACTTTTTCCATTGCGGGAAGTGGAAAGTATTTCATTTGAATGTCCTTCCCACTAAAAAATTCAAACCCTCCAGCTTAAATATAGTAACAAAATAATATATTTGAGAAAGACATCAGTCCTACTTGGCAGAAAATACATTGATGGATGCCCCACATTGACTGGATCAACCACTGTATTTGTTTGTTGCAAGTAAAGAATATCAACGAGTGAAATGTGAATACCTTGTGATGAGGCTCAATGTCCATAAATAGAGGTGGAATCATGCTTACTGCTTCTTGTCTGGTAACTGCTCCCTGGAAAAAGCAGATATATACATTAACAGATGTAGCAATAACCATGACACCAAAAGTTTGCCTAACAAGTTTATTCCTTCTGCCTACTCAAAGGGCCAAAAGTTCACAGGAATGACTTGACAAATAGAGGTAGCAATAATTAACAATTGAAATGGAGGTGCAATGATTGGGAATTATAAAGGTTGATATCGGTATGGTGTATTGGCAAGCTGTTCCAGAGGATAAATTTTTGACAATTCATATCTTGACTTAAAGTTACATACAATACAATGATTTCACGTGCATGCGATGACGCACAGTTTGGCTTCTACATTACGCTGGATCAGCTGGCAAACAAGTGTCCAGATAGTCACTACACATTAGCCAATAGCATAGATAAATATCTTAGGAAACTCAATCGCTATGTGATTTAGAACAGTATGATTCAACAAAAGTTCTTTGAAAACTGCATCACATATTACTATACAATTTGTAATGGCCAGGCTGCCATTACAAATTTAAAAAAAAGAACTAAAAATGTCAGTACATACACAGTTGGTCTCTTGAACAAGAAACCTGTGTAACTGTTTCATTTTATCAGATTTGCGGATTTGTCTTTTTGCAGTCTTTGTTTCCCATGCTAATTCATCAGGATACCTAGCAAAACAATATCAAGATAGCACAGTTTTTCAAATACTCATCATTAAAGTAGTAAGATCAAGCTGTGCAAAACAGCGTGTCACCTGTAGTCATCAATTCTTCATTCAACAGAGGTGCACTTATGGGAGTCTAAAAGAATGGGGTTTTGAAATGGGAAACCAGGATTTTGGAAAGCCTTTAGTCATTCTTGTAGTCAACAGAAATAATAGATATATGCTACAATATATATATATATATATATATATATATATATATATATATATATATATATATATATATATATATATATATATATATATATATATATATATATATATATATATATTTATATGTATATATATATATATTATATATATATATATATATATATATATATATATATATATATATATATATATATATATATATATATATATATATATATATAATTTTCAACTAGTGAAAGAAGTTTTACAACACAGGCTTTCGTAGAAAGGTCATGGCAGGAATCCTTGATAATACACGCCTAAAAGCATCAAGGTGTCCGTCATTGATAACTATCTTTATTAATCTACTGCGATAAGATGTTAAGCATATCATAAGGGCTGAAATGGCTATACCTAAGCCCCATTTACACTATACTCCATATTTGAATATATATGGACATCTTCAGCTCCGTTTCTAGCTTTCCACCCACACTACTCTGCCCCAAAAACGGAGGTAAATGAAATTACTCATAAAAACGAAGCTACATGAAAACGGAGCTAAACAAATATGGATCTCTGTGGCCCCGTTCACACTGCTCTATTTTCTGGACAAGAACGGATGTGCTTTGCTCCATTTTTTGCTTTGCGTTCACAGTACTCTGCCCCAAAAATGGAGATAAATGAAAAGGCTGATAAAAACAGAGCGAAACATAACCAGAGGTAAACAAATATGGATATCTGTGGCCCCGTTCACACTATTCCGTGTTTGAGCAAAAACGGATAAGGACTGCTCCGTTTCTGACTTTGCGTTCATATTGCCCCTTGGGGTAATATGAACGCAGAGTCAGAAAAGAAGCCTTCAATCAGATGCATTTTTGAGAACAAGTGCGAACACCAATTTACAGATATTTGCTGTTGTCTGAAAACAGAATACCGTAAATTCTCGAATAAGCCCCCGGGGGCTTATTTGCAAAAATGAATTTATGGGTGGGGGCTTATTCGAGGGGGCCTATTTAAAAGTCTGGCATTTTCCTCATTTGAAGTTTGACATATAAAACGACATAAGTTTCTCAATCAACTAAATTTTGAGCTTCTAATTACAGACTCTGATATCGCTAAAAGAGTTACAAAGTGTTGTGTGAAGATTCAACAAACATTATAATGTTTCTATTGTCACAAAAGTCGCACTTCTCTTCGCTTGTTTGCCTCCATTTAAAGGAAGTAATACTGCACAGTTATAGTCCTGTGCAGCCTTCCGAAATATGATATTATTCTACAATTATGCTTCCCTCGAATAAGCCCCCATGGGGGCTTATTTGAGGGCGGGCTTATTTGCAAAATGATTTTTAGGTGGGGGCTTATTCGAGGATTTACGGTAGTGTGAACTGAGAAGAAAAACAGGTCCATTTATGGGAGTAAAAACGAATCAAAATGAAAATGGAGTAATGATGAAGAGGTGTCACCTCCTTTACAAGAGGCAGAAAAAGTAAACAATGACCATTGATTCATCATAAAAATCTATGAAGCTAGCAATGACAACTTGCTTGTTCTGTTAGTTCCCTCAGCATGGTTCATTAACAGACAAAAGATTCCTATAGATGTGAGTCCCATTGTTTTATCTAAAAGACACTTTCCTATAGTATTCCTCTCATCTATATGTTAATTTTCTTTATTTTTGGCTGCAAGTCAATACATGAGATTAATAGCATTACCAGTCCAAGCTCTGTAGTGGTCTCTCTTCTATATCAGTTGCAGATTCTGCTTCACTTACAAAGTCTCTCTTCAAAACTCTCAGTAAATTTTGTGCATGCCTGAGAAAAGATATATTACTTTGGAGGTCATCAAATGAATTATTCACATTATTCATAAACAATTATTTCATTATAAACCAATGTCAACAGAAATTGCTGAAAGTAGATGGGAAATGCTTGGCCATATTATATACAATGATTTCCCTTAGAATGTCCAGCAAGAAAAGCCATGAGACTATAGCTGTAACAACTAGTAATGACATCAAAGAGCAAAAAAGAAGTATCCCTCCTTGCCAGTAACACTACTCATATCAAATGTCAGCCTGCAAAGCATCTATACAAAGGCAAAAAACAGAAAACTGTGGTCAAAAATAGTCACTTAAATGGTTGTATCAGCCTATTTCTGACGCTAACTCATCATGATTGAATGGAGAAGAGGTGAAGAAGAGCAAAGAGGAGAATATTTTAGAATTGTTCAGATCAGATTTGAATTAAATTTGGCCCCTCTTACTATGGGATATGTCCCTAGGGTATTTATGCCAATATGTATTGTAGTGATCATATCAAAGAAAAGCTACTTCAACAACTAAATGTTCTCCAAGATATACAATGTACACTTATTCGACGATTCATAATTCAAGTGTCAGAATACCTCCTTGTTCCAGTTATTCTGAAAGTTGATGGCAATTCCCTTCTAAGAGCAGCCATGAAATCTTCCCATTCTTCTTCAGGTATTATTTTCTGTTCCTTTATATAAATAGAGTTCTAATTTACATTTATGTACAAAGGCAAAATCTTGTAGTATAAATTCAAAACTTGAATCTATACCTTAAGAATATAATGGCAAAAATTTGAACACACTGCTTTAATCATGCATTGCATAGATAAAAATGAAATATTCTATTCTTATACTTTTGTGCTAGATGTAACTTCTAGCGCCAAGAGCCAATAACACATACTAACTTATATGCACAAATTTGAAACCATGTGCACTTTTTGTAACACAATAGGCTATCAAAACCTGATGTAAACAGTTAATTCACCTTGATTCAGTAAGGATCATCAGTTTTCTGATCTCATGATAACTGCTGACTCCATGTCTGGGTGGTCACCCTGTTGGAACTATCTTTAAATATGGTAGAGAGTACTTGGCAGGTGCTGTTGCAAGGATATTGTTTATGTAATACAAAAGGGAGACTATTTCAAACACTGGTCTGTAAATGAATGAAATTTGCAAACCTTGTAGCTTGCTTCAAAAAGCTCATTCTCCTTTTCTATAAGCTGATATGAATCTCCATAGCTCTCATTTCCTTGCTTTGGAAACTTTTTCTTCCACTGTAAAATATAAATGATGGTAGCATAATATGAAAGAGTCCAAGAAGGATTAGTCCTAGATCTATGACTTGTGCATGTTGGGCTACACACTGCAGAATTTTGAGTACACACCAAAAAACTGATAAACATTCTAGAAATTGCTTAGCAACCTGTAAGATAACTGAACATAGAAACATATAAACACATTAAATACATAAGGCAGAAATGCTCTATACACATTCTAAATTCCTGAAACTGGGAAGCCAGGAGACAGAGTGGCTACAATTCCTCTAATTTTTACACTATGACTGTTCTACAATGCTACCTAGTTTGATATGGATTTAAAGTCAACATTTGGGGTGTATAAGTTAACGTATAATATATATGTGATGCATGATTGACCAATGATACTTGACAAAGGTTGTTGATAGGTTCTCTGAATAGAAACCTCTCTGCAGGGCAGAAAACAGTGAATGACCACATGACCATAAGTTGGATGCATGTATTAAAATTTGGCAGTACAAAACAGGCACTTTGACAAAATTTTATGGAGTTTAAACACTTTTGTGACAAAGTTCTTTATCAGCAATTTGACACTCTGGCATCTTTTTGACCACAACCTTTCAATGGCCAGAGGTATTGAAAAATTGCTTCCACCCTTGCCTGAAGCTTAAAATATATCCTTAGAATGGGATACATAGGAGAATGAGAAAAAAGCTGAACAACTGAAAAAGGTTTCAAGGAAAGCTCCTAGATGAGCAATGAACAGTACAGCTGGGCAGCCAGTGTCATAGAAACCAACACCAGCCTGAATGACCACCTCTTCGCCAGTAATGACTGCATGAACAGTTCATAATAATGTTCAAAATTTAAAATATGTCTATCTCACTACCATGTTACATCATAATACCAACAATGTGAATAACTAAATATCTCTCTTCAGGGACATGGAAACTCATTCAGTATGATAGAAGACATGAAATGATTCGAAGCCACAGTTCCAAACCATATACCTACATTGAGAAATGTCTCAACTTGCTTTAATAGCAAAAGCAGGCTTTCCCTGGAAAGGCACTTGATTGGGCACAAGTGCCTAAAGCTCACCTAACCTTGTGCATGGAGCACAATTTATCAAGCTCCTAAATCCTTGAAGTCATATTTAAAAGACAATTTTTTCAAGTCATTAAAAGAGATTTCCCTAAAAAAAGCACCCTTGCTATCACTAAAAAAGCCATAGTTCAAATCATCACATTAGAAACTAATCAAGATAGTAACATGTCTATGCATTGGATAATCAGAAGTCATCATTTCATACAGTTTAGGGGATTTCAAATGTTCAACTGACATTGACTCTTTTCATTAGGATCAAAAGATATAAAATCATTTTTGCTATGTCCTATGCACAGTCCAGAAAGTCACAGCTCTTCAGTTATATGGGAAGAAGGGTGTCTTTGCTTTTATGGCATTTGAGGACAATCTACCAAGCCGAGATGTCAGTTAGACAATTTCAGAATAATGGACTCTATTTTTTGTTAGAAGTTTGAGTATCAATCTGCATGCTGAGCTATGTTTGCTTTACAATTGAAGGAAGCTCAATAAGAATCTAAAGTCAAGGAAGGTTTGGCCTTCTCTGGACTCTGCAGACCCTTTTGGACCTATTTAAAGGCTTTAAGTCTTACACAGACCTATCATTATTACTATTTTCATTAAAGTAATGTGGATAGGCATACCCTACAACAGGCCTGTCAACCTAAAATTTTCAAACCTGGAGATTTTTTATTTTTCTGTAAGAAAAATAAGGAAATTTGACCAAAACTAGGAGATAACTGGAATTCAGTAAAAGTATAAATATACCTTTAAAAGATTGTGCTCAGCAAACAGTATATGACAAAACTAATCATAAAAAGTACTTCCATAATGATTCTAAGCATTGCGACATTCAGTGCATAGTTGTCCGCATATGCATAAATTTGGCTGTAACCACAGAACAGATGTTATCTCTTCTGTTGGAATAATATATTTATGACTCAGGAAAATACAATATGGTCTTCAGTCAGTTCAATATTTTGGAGCAAAGTGGTGGAATGACATACCCATAGATATTAAAATATCTCCCTCCAAAAAAATTTTTCTTGGAAAACTCAAAGCCTTCTTTTTTGAATGTAAGTACCTTACCTGATTTCATCTTATCTTATACAAAAGACTAATTAACCACCAATTGTTTTGGCCAAAGCTTAAATAGAATATCTATATTGAGAAACTCATATCCAATCATGAAACAGGGGGTGCTCCCTCCTCAATTAGCCTAGCTACTGAGGGAGTTCCTCCTTGAGAAAGAAATTCACCTTCATACAATTGACTATATGTTAGTATCTCATAATTTTATTTTGTTGTCATTATATTGTATGTAGTAATGTAGTATTGTAACTGATAAATTGTATGTAATGGGGTTTATACATATATATGAAACTGAAAACTGAAACTGTGATGTAAACTTGAAAATTGTCGAAAATATTACTAGATTATGTGAAAATCAACCCGGAGAAAATGTATAAAGCTGGGGAAAACGGAACAAAGCACTAAAATCCAGTAGTCTCCCGGCTACACTGGGAGAGTTAGCACGTTTGTTACAAGCAAATTACACCTTTTGATATCACAGTCTTGTTATATAGGAGTATCCACTTTATTTACGCACAGCAAGTCTTTTCTGTGTATTCTAAATGTATTCCTGGAAGGGGTGCTAAATAGAATGCCCTGATTGTTCAAGGCTCCAGTTCGTTTTTAGAGCACCTTTGCTCTGCTCAGGGCAAGCAATGCCTGATAAAAGATGCAACAAGATTCAAATAAAGTATTAAACATTTCTCTTGGTCTACTGTAAATTGTGACAGATGTGAACTCAGAAGGTTAACCTTATACTGCCTGGACAAAAGTTGTTGAGTGGATGATGAGTTACTTGTTCTCTCAACGAAATTCCTCCCAACTTCACATTTTGCGGTAGTCACTCTAGTTTCTTATAGCTTCTTTTATTTACTTAAGCAAGTTGCTCAAAGCGATGCCAAATATTAGCGTTAAAGTCAAAGAATAAATTTTGATTTGATAAACTCCAACCAAAACACAAAAAAACATAAATATTATACAACAAACATTCTCATTACCAAAACCACTTATCATTTACAGTAAATTCATTCTAATGCGTTGAAAAGTAAAGAGCTACCTTATATGACTTCTTTGATTTTCCCATCGCTTATAACAATTGGGGCTCTTTCATTCACAAACGACGTCTCTTTCTTTGAAGTTGAAGTCAAAGGTATTTTCGATCTGACTTTGTTGAAATGTGATCGATGACCATTTTGACCCAGCCTCCTTATGATTTATGGTCACGAGGATTGCCAATCTATACTGCCAAAAAGGAAGAAGGGAGGGTGTATACTGTACAGGCTGAGTCTCATCATCTAAGCCAAGATGGTATTGCATAGATTCCGTTATTCATTGTTTTATTCGATTGTACATTGATTTAGCAATAGAATATACTGCTGAATATGTTAAATTCTTTCTGTGGAATAGGAAATCCAACGTGCAGTGACTTTGATACCTATTAGGCCAGCGTTGCAGATCAACAAATCTATATACTTATCAGTTAGTATCAGTGAAACGTCATAGCGATCAATCTTCAAATGGATGTGGAAAGGGACCAGAAATTCAGATTTCGTAGTGCCAGTTTTGAAATAAAATAAGATGGTCACATCTAGTATTTTATTGTTTTGAGCATCACAACAGTTAATTTGTCCTATTTGTCTACTTTACGAGCCTCCTGGCATGTATTCAAAAGGCATTTACCAATTATTTGGAATGCCCTGTTACATGCTCAGATTCAATGAAGTATTATGAAATAGTGGTTTTGTCACGTTTTTATCTGCCCACCTTGCACCATTAGCATTTTCCTAGTTGGACAAACAATTCTATCCATCCAAATACATTGTAAGGAAGGATAGGCATTTTTACTGGTTGGTTTTGTTTTGGTTTAATTAACTGTAGAGAAATAATTGAAAGCAAGTATATGATGAAGAAAATATTAAGAAAATACAGTGTACTGAATCACTAAGTGAATATTGTTGTACTTCTTATGATTATAGCTCAGAAATGGCTCTTGGAGTAGTTTAGGAGCAGGAAAGCTTACATACTGCCCATTTACATTTACTGTAACTGTCAACAATGGTTTACAAGCAGAGTCAATAATATTTCCATAAATATAAATCCACCACTTGTAACTCCATGTATCAAGTTGACCCAGTGATATTCAAGGTTTGCATTCATCATCCTTGCACTTTTTCTTTAGAATAAATCACTTGCCAATTACTGATTTGTTTTATCAAAATAGTCTTCCACAAATATGTCACCACAAGAGGAGCAGGAAAAGTTACTTGACGAAGCCATGCAGGTTGTAAAAACACAATCATTCCAAATGAAAAGATGCTTGGTAAGTTATATCTATTTTTACTCTTTAAAGCTTGATAATGGAAAAATCCAAGAAGTATCAATATCATCAAGCAAATTTAAGTCAAAGTAACAATCTTTTCATGATTAACTTGTATGTAGTTTTATGTTTGGCATGTGATGCAGTTGGCAACTTGTAATTGATTCTTATAAATAAAAGTGCATAAGTAGCCTCATTTTAGATTTCAATCTACATCATGGATATTCTAATGATTAATGGAAATAGTATTGAAAACTTATCCTCATTATCTTCTACTGCTTAATTTTTTCACAGGATAAAAGTAAGATCATGGATGCTTTAAGGCATGCATCAAGTATGCTTGGAGAGTTAAGAACATCACTGCTTTCACCAAAGTGCTACTATGAACTCTGTATCCTTTCAAAAATTAAAGTATCTTATTTATAACATTCTATTTAATGCTAGAGATGAAAATGATATCATTATTTTATGATATTTGCTTTTGAATAAGGAGTAACTTTAGAAGTTACTATAGAGTATTAACCTTTTGTGTTATAAGGTATATATATGAAATTAATTATTTGCAAGACTTTAACATCATTACAGAATGATATTTCAGTAAATGTGTCAGGAAGCACTTATAATCCTGTATATAGAGTACAGGGATAGTGCTGTGTATTATATTTGCATATTATAGTTCATAATGATAACTCACATCAATTGTGATTATGCTAAAGCATGATTGCATTGCTGAAGATCCCTCCAAGCCACACTTAGGAAATTTTGGCTCTCTTAGGGAAAGATAGCAGCAAACTGATGACCAGTACAAAGTGCTTTCAAGAAGACATGAGACTCCATGTTGTCCAACTTATTCACTATACTTAGGTTATCCATTCTGCATGTCATATACCTTTCCTTAGCAAAGTTAAAGATATGAGTGTTAGTGATGAGCTGAGTCACTTAGAGCTATATTTAGTGGATGAATTTTCCAAAGGACGAAAAGTGAATGATCTTTATGAACTAGTGCAGTATGCTGGCAACATCATACCAAGACTGTAAGTCTTTTGCCTGATATTAAAATGTTATGTACTAGGACATTTGTATTTTTCTCATAAATGCTGCATGGGCATACTTGTCAAAAGTTCTCTTTTGTTCAACTACTTGAATAAGTTTTTATACATATAAGTATATTAATATGACCTAGGAGTAATTTTAAGGGTCATTTGATTTGGTGGGGTCATTTCCTGTAGAAACTGCAAAAGTGTGCAATGTTTACATCATAAATTGACTCCTAGGTCATTTAGAAGTGTTATTTCTAGTATTGATAATAATGCAATATATATTTTATGATATTAGTTGTTTAAGTCATTAAACATTGGAAGTATCTGTATTCTCTATTCGGATAAAGTTGATATCTGTATTTGTTATCTGTGTCATGAGCATTGAAGGCTAAAGATTTTGTTTAAGATCCCTTTAGTATTCATTGCTTAAGTATTGACAATTAGTTAACTGCTAGAATTCTGGCCAGAGTACATAGGTTTTTCACCTTTGCTATAAGCAAACTGCTGGTAGCTTTAATGGTTTGCATCTTACCCAACATTCATATTTATTAAATGAATGTGTGAGAAAATAGTTGCCCCAACCTGGATTCAAACTTGCAACCATTGACTATGCACATCAAGTTCTCTCTGATTGAGCACTTGTCAATGTTTGGTAAAATCAGTGCTCTGTTATGAAGCACCCTACTTGCAAAGTTGAAGGCAGTGAATTTAAATTGTACTAGAATCAGTCATTTTCTCACACTTTCATTTTGCAATTTTTCCCAAATTCTGTTGTCTTTGCCTACCTATTCATATTCACTAATGCAGATGTTGATATGTGTATGTCAAGGCATACTCTTACTAGCTCCAGACTAGCAGTTAAGCCAATAGCATCTCATTACATTGACCATTATTGCTGTCCTTGTGTGCAGGGGGAGTTACAATCCACTGATATTGACGATTCATATAAATTAGGTAAAGGCAAACAGATTTAGGAAAGATTAGTGAATTGAAAGTGCTGTCTCACTTGAGTCACTCATTTTCTCTCTTCACAATTCATAGTCAAATATTCCATTGTTCATTTGATGGCACATTATTTTTTGCAGGTATCTCCTAATTTCTGTTGGAACTGTTTACATCAAGTTTGGAGAAGTTTCAAAAAAAGACATTCTGAAAGATCTAGTAGAAATGTGCCGTGGTGTGCAACACCCTCTTAGAGGATTGTTTCTAAGAAATTTCTTGCTTCAATCAACAAAAGGCCACCTTCCTGATGCAGAGGATATGAAGTATGATTTTGAAGACTATATCAAAATATTTGCTTATGGAAATTAGATCACTTGATGAACTCAAAAATATTTGTTGCTATTGGATACATACATATTATCTAGGATAATGTCAGCAACCCTCCCATATTCTTTGAGAAACTCTGGCATTCCATTTCATCATCCACACCTCTGCATAGTAGAAAGTCTCCCACTGGCTTCCTGTATATATTGATTTATCTAGTAATTTGATGTATCAGTGTGGTTTTTATGCTGACTTGCCAAATTGAACAAAGAAATAGCAAAGGCACTCTGCACCTACATGCATTCAAATGACAGTTGTGTCTTGGTGAATCAATCAGTCATCTTCAACTTGTTTCCTGAATTTTATCCATTTGATTTAATTCAGAATTTTCTTTTTTACATAGTTTATGTTTATTTGACTAAGCTCAAAAGTCTCTCACATTCTAATTTTCATAAGTTGGTAGCTATGCTGGGATGTCATATAATTTTGCAAGAAACTTTGCATCCTAATATTTTGACAGAAATCATTATCTTCTTGTTGCAACAATTTTCATCAGTGGGTTGTTTATAACTAGCTGAAAAAATGTTTCTGATCATGTAGAGAATTATTTTGTTTGTTTGAGTTATCACTTCAGTAGAGACTTCAGAGACTTTTTCCAAATGTTAGATGAAAGAATATCCTGATATGTTTTAATCATGAATAGTCCTGTGAAATTGTACTTTTGCAAGCAATCATATTGCTTTGCTAGCAACCTTATAAGAATTCACTAGGCTGGCCAATGGACAATATTTGCCATATCATTCCTTTTTTCCTGCTTCATTTACCAAGGTTATTTTGTCTTGTTGACAGGGATTCCGATAAGGAAGGAACAATCAAGGATTCCATTGATTTCATCTTGCTGAATTTTGCAGAGATGAATAAATTATGGGTGAGGATGCAGCATCAGGGACATTCTAGAGATAGGGAGAAAAGAGAACGAGAAAGGCAGGAGCTGCGAATTCTTGTGGGAACCAATCTTGTCAGACTGAGTCAACTTGAAGGAATTGATATGGAGATGTACAAAAAGGTTTACCTATTACTTTTCTTGTATTAATTTGGTATTTACTTTGATATCTAGTTATATAGCTATTTGTTATTGTCATCAGTGGTTGAATTGTGAGTCCAATACACCTTATATTTTCTTGTTGATTATTTCCTCTGTTGCCTATGGAAACAATCAAGACTAAACGCCATCAGGAGAATCAATGATTTTTTTATAAACTTGTAATTCTTACACAATATATACATAATAAAACTACAAAAGCGATATCGCGGGGACTATGTTTTATAATATCAACCCTGTTGCCTACACATATAAAGGATCGTTGACCCTTTACGCAACACCTCAAAAGATGAGGGAGGGTACCTTGGTTTCCATTTAGGGTAATGCCAAACTCAAATTTGAGGGCTACCCCATGGAGCGTCTCGCAAGGGGGATGAGATGAAAGAAATGATGACAGCCTAAGTACTAGAGGTTCATATCCACTTAATTCCGATGTCCAATTTCGGATGCGGACTCATTGCTCCCGTTATACATACCCGAACGTCCTACAATCCATGAATGTTCGAATGTGGACCGGGAACAATGAAGTCATCCGAACTCCGAAATCCGAACTTGGGTGGAAATGGGCTTTAGAGACCTTTGTGCCATTTTTCCTCTTTAGTTAAAGATATGTAGGACAGTCCAAAATGTCGAGTTGTTTATTGAAAAGTTAGATGTTTATTCATTCTAGGATGTACTCCCAGGAGTTCTTGAGCAGGTAATTTGCTGTAAAGATGCCATTGCCCAGGAGTACCTCATGGAATGCATAATTCAGGTAAAATTTTTGGCTTTTATTTTTCTATACATGCATTGCATTACTGTTTGTAGTATGTGGTATCATTGTTAGTCATACAACTCATCCTGAATTATTACACGTACATTGAATTATTGCCATACATTCGAAAGTAAGAGAGAAGGGAGGTACCGCCAGATTTCGAAAGGAGGTTGGAGAAATCTCTAGAGCTTTGAGGGAAAAGGAAGATTTGGACCCCCTTCCCACCCCCGTATCAAAGTGAAATGGCAGTTTCAAATTCATTTTTCAACAGTGCGTACTTAACTTTTCCCAAACAAGCCTCTTTTAAAATATGCCCCCCTTTCAGAAGTCTTTGATGATCGAAAAGAGTCGGTCCGTTCCAGAGCCACTTTTAAGCATTAGAATTTAGGCTATATCTTATTCAGTATCATCGTTTATTTATTGTTATTACTATAGACGTATTTGAATACTTTCTCTCTTTCTAGGTTTTCCCGGATGAATTTCACTTACAGACTTTGAACGCATTTTTGAAATCATGCGCAGAGCTTCATCAGAATGTAAACGTAAAAAACATCATCATCGCACTGATTGACAGGCTTGCTATGTTTGCACAAAGAGGCAATGGATCTGGAGTACCTGAGGATATTAAATTGTTCGAGATATTCTCACAGCAGGTTTCGAATGTTCCACAAGAAGAAGGATCGGGTAATTCAGAGGACATTCGACTTTTTGAGATATTTTCACAACAAGTTGCCCATGTCATACAGGTAATTTCCCTTGCTGGTTCTGTCGGTCTTTGCAATTGGCTTGTCACTACTATATGTTTTGGTAAAATTAGTAATCTAATCCTCTGAAAATATTAACGCTGAGAATCTGATTCTATTGTTATAGTACAACCTTTTTGATAATTTCTCGTTTCCCTCTTGTCATGATCACAATGTCAAGAAACCTTTTCATAGCAATAAAGATCTAAATATCAGATCAGTTAATTGAAATTAATGTTCCTGCCAGTGACGACTTCAAAAACCCGTCACTGGCAGGAACATTAATTTCAATTAACTGATCTGATATTTAGATCTTTATTGCTATGAAAAGGATTATTGTGTAAGGCATCGTTAGCACATTTTCCGACTTGTGCAAAGTATATTTCCTAACTATCCATGTTTCGGTTTCTAGAATCTCCTGACAGTATGCCAAAATGCCGAAGATCTACTTCAGGCGGGGGCATTTACCCCCTGAACCCTTGCAACCGCCACTGTAGGCTGCAAATTGTTGTTTAGTATCTGTCTGTGGAAAATAGACTGTGTTTTTGTACTTTGTTCCGTCATTTTAGTTGAGCTGCCCTTTTAGCATCGATGCCTCATTTATCGATTGAAGTTATTTGGTTTTAAAAATTGTCTTATGTTTTAACTTTTTTTGTATAATAAGGCTAATAATTATTGATTTCAACAATTTTCTGTTATGTGTTTTTGCAATTCTATTAATTCACTAGTGTTCATTTTTTCTTAGTCTCGAAGTGACATGGCAACTGAAGACATCGTTGCACTTCAAGTCTCACTGATCAACCTCGCTTTGAAATGCTATCCAGATCGAGTAGATTATGTTGATAAGGTTCTGGAATATACCGAAGAAATCTTCAGCAAGCTTAATATGGCACAGTACGTATCCAACAATTGCAACACTGTTCGATCTCGAATGTTCTTCCTTTTCTATCGAGCACCATGAACATGGAGTTATGTTTGGAATATAAGCAATTTTGGTGCGGTAGTCGAAAGACTTACACCGTGGTGTTGTACCATAGCGAATCTATAACAGAGTTTCAAACGACGGGAATTGCAAAATGTTGTTAAGCCCAGCTGGGATCATTACGACTAGATTGCAACTTAATTTTAACAACTTTTCATTTCAGCATCGATAAAAATAATGCCGTTTCTAAAGAACTGATGCGTTTGCTAAAAATTCCAGTCGATGCATACAACAATGTCCTCACGATTTTGAAACTGAAACATTTCGCGCCGCTGTTTAGTTATTTTGATTACGCAACAAGAAAAGAAATGGCAATGTATGTTATTCATAATGCATTGGAGAACGAAACACTTATACCTTCGCAAGAAGAGGTCTGTCTTTTTCGTTTACTGATCATTTGTCATGCTTGTGATTCATGGGTTGATTTGCGAAATGATTAGAGATAATCGGTGGATTGTACTTTTGTGATTAATTGATTGATTGATTGATTGATTGATTGATTGATTGGTCAAAGTTCACTATTTGATTAGATACTTGATTATATGGTTATTTGATTGTTTGATTTGGTAATTGCTTGATTCGATGATAAACTGTAAATGATCAGTTGATTAGCAGTTTGATTTTATTCATATCTGCTCAGCCGCGGATTTATCGTAATGACATTTATATTGGTCTGATCATCCATGTTTTAATTTTACCTTTCCTGATGATTTGATTTTATCTTTCCTAATGATTTGATTTTATCTTTCCTAATGATTTGTATCGCAACATAAGATCTGAAGAAGACAGCTATATTTTACAAAATGATTTGAGAATGTTGTATGATTGGACAAAACGGTGGAAAATGGAATTCAATGTTTCAAAATGTTACTCCCTGACTGTCACACTAAATAAAAATAAAATTCGAACAAATTATCGTATAAATGAAGAACTGGTTGAAAATGTGAATTCATATAAATACCTTGGTGTCTACATTAGCTCAAAAATGCAATGGAACGAAACAGTCGACCATATGGTCAGCAAGGCTAACAGCACACTAGGTCTTCTAAAACGAAACTTTTCAGCCTGCTCGAGTGGCATAAAGGAAAAATTATATCTCTCTCTCGTTCGTCCTAAGCTTGAATACTCTTGTGAAGTTTGGTCACCAAGTTCGATGGAATTAAAACAAAGGATAGAAATGGTTCAAAGAAACGCTGCGCGCTTTGTTGCAGGAAATTACAATCGAAGATCTAGCGTTACAGACATGCTAGGATGCTTAAACTGGGAAACTTTGGAGTCACGCAGAACATGTCTTCAACTAAAATTATTACATAAAATGTTCACTTGTCAGGTTGCTTTGAAGCTATCTGACTTTTTTCAAATAAACCACTGCAGAAACTTACGACATTCACATTCCAAAAAGCTCATGCAAAAATTTGCTCGGGTAGATGTTGTCAAAAATTCATTCTTTTATTGTGTAATACCGAAATGGAATAGTCTACCAGAACATATAATCAATCAAACAAATTCAGATACCTTTTTTGACTTATGCAAAACGCACTTCTCAGAGAATTAATACTTGTGTTTATTGTTAAGTGTATACATTTGTATCGACAAGTTTGTCGTTAAATGTTTTTCAATGATGATGATGATGATGATGATTTGCACGGCATGATATATGCAGTACTTTGTCCTGATTTTTCTAGTATCTTCATATTTCATCATTCACAATAAATTATTCCTATTGGCTGACTTATTCCGTGTCCTTTCCTTTCATAGGTTGACTCAGTTTTGTTACTTGCTGCTCCGTTGATTATGGATCAAGACGATCAGCCATCTGATTTTGTATGTTTTACAGATAACTTTTTTGAAATCACTTTTCCCCCGGTTAGTCCACACTTAAAAGAGCGCATCAGAGTACGCTCTAAGCATTGTAAAAACGGGACTAAGTGTAGTACTTCTCTAAAGCCGTGCGTACTCTCTGCTATAGCAGCTTTTGGGAATTCGCCTTCCTTAGACAGGACCTAAAAAACAGTGATCTTACCACTGATAGTGGTCTTGCTAATTCAAAAGTGATGATAATTAGTGGTGTAATAGTTAGTGGATACATCAAAAGTGAAATCTTCTTGCAAATAGAACAAGAGCATGGAAGTCATATTCTACTAGAAGAACGTTTTTTACAAGAAATGGGTATAATCCTGGAGAGTTTTCCTTTGGGCTTCGTCTAAAGACCCTAAATGGCTGCTAAATAATGGTCTTGTAGTTTTGCCGTCTTTTAGGCTCGAACCTTAGATGAACAGCATTCATACCTGTTAAGTTGTTTGCTTCAGCTGCAGCTTTCGTGGCACAATTAGCACTTCAGTCAACTTTTTTCGTAGGCGACTGCTTATTGTTTGCTGTCGTTTGATACCTATACTGTCGCTAATATTCTTTTATTTTTTTATCTACTCTTGTGTTTTTCTTTGATGTTTACTCAATCTGTACAATCGTAGTTCTTACTACAAAACTCCACTGTTGTTTGCAGGAGGATCCAGAGGATTTTGCAGAAGAGCAAGGAATCATGGGAAGATTCATTAACCTCTTGTATTCAGAGAGTTCCGACCAGCAATATTTGGTAATATTTGTCATTTCAATCGGGCTTTAGTTTCCATATCCAATGTATTTGTTCCTATTCTGAGTTGTCTGTCATGATTGTGAACACATATCTGTGTTGTAATTGACTGGCTATCAGAATTTATCAGGGTTGATTACACATCTCATCTTTGTTTAGATCCTTAACACAGCAAGAAAGCACTTTGGAAGTGGTGGAGAGCAGCGAATCAAATACACTTTGCCACCATTGGTGTTTTCTGCTTTTCGACTGGCGTTCAAGTACAGGGATGAGCAGGAACAGGCTAGTGATTATATAATTTTCAATTAATTCATAGGAAAAGTGAAATTTTAGGGCAGTTTAGTTTTTTTGCTTATTTAATGCCGCCACCAGGTCTTCAGCAGTTAGTGTATTCTACGGTTTCTCGAATTATTAGGTAATGTATTTTCATGGACCCTCTACGCGAAAGATCTCTTAGGGAGTTTCAATTGCTACATATTGCGGCCGTTAAGCTCCAAGGCTTCGCTTCATGATTACACGTAGGTAATAAATTAGGAAATATCTTTTTGAGTAAAGTGAATGACTTTTGTAGCGCCGTTCTGAAAAACATTTATACGTATCTTTGATACTGTGAACTTACATACGTATTTTACTGTGCACAATATCATGTAGGGTCAAATTCATTTCTCTAAATTGTAGTGTTGTATATTTTTATCGTAGAGATTCCTTAGTTCAGTTGCCCTTAGGATTATGTGCTGTATGACTTCTGCAATTTGCAGGATGAATTGAAATGCCGCATTGTCGCTAGTGGTCTCTGTAGTTTATTTGAACAAGGCTCTCTGTTTATAATTGCTATCTGATTTTACCAGGATGAAAAGTGGGACAAGAAATGTCAGAAAATCTTTCAATTTTGCCATCAAACAATATGTGCATTATCTAAAGCTGAATATGCCTATTTGTCGCTGCGATTGTTCTTACAAGGTGCCCTCGCGGCGGATCAACAGAGATTCGCAAATGCTGAGACAGTTGCTTACGAGTTCATGAGTCAGGTGGGATTTCATTTGTACTTAAACTTAAGAAAAAATTATTAATTATAACATTATAAAACTTTTCTCAATACCCCGTTCCTCCTATGGACTTTGACTATCATACGATAGTTGTGGGATTTCAACTAGTGGATTCTGGGGTTATCTTGAGAGTATTATGGGATATCCATGAAGAACCATTCTGTAGTTTATTTAGTGATGTTGTACGCGTTTTTTATAAGGAATAGTTTTTCAAGAGGCTCAAAAGGCCATAGTCTTAAGAAAATGTTAAGAAAATCACGAGACTCGAGCTCCAAAGTTCACTTTTTTGCCTGCTAGAAATCGATATTAGCTCATTCTTTGCAAGCTCCTTTACAAAGATTAAAACATTTCTTTGATAATCTTGATTAACAAAGATCAAACTTTTTATAACCAATAATGGTAACCTCTTTACTCCACTGAAAGTTAAGAAAACCTTAAGAAAACCTCAGCTTCAGTTTCAGGAAAAGTTAAGAAAAGTGAGGCCCAAACAAAATGTGGTTTTCTCATAAAAAACGTGTATTCTTCAGTCAGGATAGATTAGTAAACAGCATGGCAGCATAAATTATTGTATGTGATAACTCGTGTCTACGTTTCAACATAATCAGACCTGCAATGCTTTTCGGATATATGAGATTGGTAAATGACGGAAGAATGATATTCATGTAGTGCATTGGAGTCTTGAGTTCATACCATTCACGCAGTTCACACGAGCGAGTTCGAATCCTGCTCGGGTCGGTTATTTTCTCGCACTTTCACTTTTCATTTCTTTCTAAATCCTGTTGCCTTTACAAAACTTTCCTCAACTCTATCCAGTCGATGGGGCTGCGATGGCCCCCCTGGTGTGAGCAGTCCTCTCTCAACACCAGGTCCAATGCACATTGCGATGGAGCTGCGATGGCTCCCCTGTGCAAATTGGTTAAAAGAGGGGCGGTGCGAGCAAATGACCTACCCTTGAGCAACGATTTGGAAGCGTGGCCCGATAGCTCAGTTGGTAGAGCACCGAAGTACAAAGTCAGGGGTCGCGAGTTCGAATCCCGCTCGGGTCGGTTTTTTTCTCGCACTTTCACTTTTCATTTCATACCAGATTGTGTGCAAAATTGATGACGGCACACATTGCTGAAAATAAGGCATTAGGTTAACCACGCCATTATTTTTTCGCTGTTGATGTGAGCAGAACCATTGTTCTTTAAGACGTAGCTTCATATAGTCCTTATTGCGAGGTATGGAGTGAATTTCCGTCTATTGATACCGAAATTAAACCAGAAACAATAGAGTTGGAAATTCTTCAAGTGTCATTCTGTCACAATAGTTTAGAACACACAGCTTATTGTCTATTTATACACGGTTTTTGATTTGGTCTCTGTGCCAGTTTTTGGTACACTATGATAGAACTATGATATAAGTTTGGCACCCGGGAACTATGGAAGTCATTGTAAAGAACATGAGAGGAGAAACGTATGAGGAAAAACATTAGTCGAACTTAACTGAGCATTTGCTAATTATTGCAAATTCTTGATTTCGTTGAATGTGAATTTGCATTCCTAGGCTTTTGCCATATATGAAGATGAAATCTCTGATTCAAAAGCTCAGTTAGCGGCCATAACATTGATCATTGGAACGTTTGAAAAGATGAGTTGCTTTAGTGAGGAGAACCATGAGCCATTGCGAAATCAATGTGCGTTAGCTGCATCGAAGCTATTAAAGAAACCGGATCAGTGCCGAGGTGTCTCAGTTTGTTCTCATTTGTTCTGGTCGGGTAGAACCAGCGAAGGAGAAGATGCGGAAAAAGGAGAGGGAGCCGAGGTAATTTTTGCTGTTTCTTATCTGATGAATAAATCTAGATAAAAGTTTTGACATTTGTATGTATTGGTATCAGTACATTCAATATTTGCTAGGTTAAACCAGTATACATGTTTTTCCCTTTATTTCTGTTTCTCATCTTACTTAATAAGCATAGAAATATATATATATATATAGATATAAATGATTGAATGATTATCTGAGGGATTTATTTCATGACTGGCTAACTTGCTGGCTGGCTAACTTGCTGGCTGGCTAACTTGCTGGCTGGCTAACTTGCTGGCTGGCTAACTTGCTGGCTGGCTGGCTGGCTGGCTAGCTGGCTGGCTGGCTGGCTGGCTGGCTGGCTGGCTGGCTGGCTGGCTGGCTGGCTGGCTGGCTGGCTGGCTGGCTGGCTGGCTGGCTGGCTGGCTGGCTGGCTGGCTGGCTGGCTGGCTGGCTGGCTGATTCGTTAAGTTACTGAAAGAAATTTGAGACTTGACAAGATACATTTTTCAATGTTATCATTAATGCCATCATGAGTTTGAATTAATGGTGGTAATAGTCGCTGGTTTTCTTGCTTAACTTCATTGCTGGTTTTATTACATACCATTTTCCACTTTGTCACAGTGCCGTGATAGCAGACGGGTTATGGAGTGTCTAAAGAAGTCATTGCGTATCGCAAATCAGTGTATGGATCCAACAGTACAAGTTCAGCTATTTGTTGAAATTCTGAATCGATACTTGTTTTACTTTGAGAAAGGAAATGACGTGGTAAGAATCGCGTTTTCTTTACTATAGACTATGGACAGTGCGTTCATAGAACATAATGAAAATGAACGGATTACATTTAGACAGTACAAAACTTATCCTATTCCACATACGTCTAAATGGACTAGGGTTTTTTTAACATGCAACTCTGCACAAAATATACCTTCCTACATATGACCGGTACTGTCAGGGCTTTGCACCTCACCAGAAGTATGCATTGATGCTTCACTGGTAGTGGAGACAACAGAAATAGTAGTTTTCAAAGCTCACTGTCACTGGGTCATGGCTGCAGCAGAGTCCGTATCCCTTCTTCTTGCTAGTGAATGTGTACGTTGTTTGAGTTACATAGTTAAAAGCCACCCGCGGGTCGTCAGATTGTAGCGATCATATATTTGGGTTGCTAAATAAGATCAACAGCTTTTCTTGTTTGTATGTTCACTTTGGTGTAAGATTGTGCGTTTTTGACGTATATTTGGTGTTTAGATTTTCTTTTGTTAACCTTTCATTTTTTCCATATCAGGTCAATATATCGATCCTTGGACAACTGATCGACAAGATAAGGGAAGATATTCCGAGTCTGGAGTCCAATGAAGAATCCGAACAAATAAATAAGCATTTTCAAAACACGTTGTCACATATACAGGTGAAGAAAGAAGGAACTGATGATAGTGAGCCATTATACGAGGGACTGAATTTTTAAAGATATATTATGTGGAATTAATTGATTTGTATTCAAGGTTTATTAATGTACTTACTTCTTTTAGATACTAAAAGTACTTTTTTGCTGTCTTTGCTATTGCTAAGCCTGAATACCTGATAGTATTGAGTTGCTAAATGTGATATTTGGAAAAAGGTGGACTCGGAACTTCCTTTGGAATTACCCAGTCCCCACCTTTCACCACCACCCACCACCACCCACCACCACCCACCACCACCCACCATCACGTCATATTTTGTTTTCAGCTTCTGTACTACCTAGCATAAAATGTGACATTGATATTACAATGAATTTGGACGTTTTAATTTTGTGTGATGGAAGGTAGTACCAACAGGGCTGTGAATTTGAACCTATAACATTTCTGTGAGTTTATGTGACGTAATTTATCAAACTGCGCTTTCTGCATTATAATGTGTTATGGTATAGTTTATGTCTGATGACATCATACACTTTGATAGTCTATGCGCTATAGCCTAACATATACTTAGTATCTCTCAGGCCAAACAGCCATTATACTATAATATCTGTTTCATTAATTTAGCCCTGCTCCATGCCTTTTGAGAACTCAAATAGGCCATAGAGCGTTCTTGCACCAAAATTTGCGGTGATAATAATCATGTGACCTGGTGAAGTGTAAAGACAGAGTTGCTATAAATCTAATGCTATGTTGATATAGCAATTGCCATAGTGGTTAGGACCATATTTACTTGCAATTTTTATGTATTTGTCAACTGGACATCGTCAAATGATACGTAATTGGTGGTCAGTAAATTAATAATTGAATTGGCTAATAATCTTATCATGATTAAAAACGGAGTTAACTCACCCCTGTTAATCTTTTGTGCTTACCTTAGTTACCTCTATTATTTAATGTGTGAATAAAGGGAATGATTTTCTAACCACTTGACCACTCTTTCATACAAAGCTTATTAATTTTCTAATGATCTCCTTCAATCTTTTAGCAACCGTCCAAGCCTGTTCGACCATTTTTCGTTCAGTTTTATAACTCTGTCATCTCCATCCAATAGCTTCCCATTTTGTTTGAGTCAACTGCTTAACAGACAGCCATACTTTGGCAGGCCTCTTTAGCAGAGGTGTATTGCTAATGCTTCATCAAATCCATTTGTCAAGAAAGTGCCACGGATCGTCTGACTTATGTGTTGCTCCAATATGAATGCATAAGTTATTTCAAAATATTGAAAAGTTTCAAACACAGTAATATTGCTATCCGTGTCATGCATCAACGTGTTTCTTATTAGAGAAGAAACAATTGGATGCATGACGTAAGTAGTACGTAGGAGAACACGATTTGAAAGAGAAAAAGAGAAATTGAAGCCAAGGCTGCTTAATTTAATGAATAAGTCATGCTCGATTTTATTGCAATGGTGAGGAGTTGTGTCAAGAGGTGGGAAAAGCAGATTTTGGCGTAGTGTCAATGAAAGAAGAGTTCATTGAGGAAAGCTTTGCAGAAATTATTCCATAGCTCTATATTAGAGCACAGATAAAAGCTTTGGGCATTATTGAATCATTGATCTCAGATTTTAATCAATGACTTGAGAGCACCGAAAATTCAACATGGATATAAAAGGAAGGAAACTTGAATCTTTTGCAATAAACAAGTAATTTATATTTATAGCGGGAATGTATTAAAAAAGTTTCATACCCCATCATGAATTCTAAAAAATTTGATAGTCAAATAAAACGAACCTAACAAACTTCAAACACTATGCCTCAAACCCCTCCAAAAATTCTTCCACCCTTGTACCCAGCATTAAAAATGACATCTCCAAAGCGATCCGAATCGGTCACGGTTTGCAGAAGAAGAAATGTTACGGCCTGCCCCAAAGTTCTGTAGCAGAGATGCATGAAGCATTAGGGAGGAGCATTATAGTGTTAGGGCACTTGTGCCACTCCCTACCTTGTAAGAGCCACACCCAATCATATCAACATTGCGTGCTATACTTAATTGCTTATTACAAGCAGAGAAGCACTTGGATGGCCCTGGTAGTATAGCATAGAATGAAAAACTTCTAAAAACAGATGAAAATGAGTACTATGCGTGCTATGAGTTTGCTGGGGCTTCGCACATGGTTTTGTCTCCAAGTAAAGATCATTCTTCAACTGCTTGAGGACACTTCCCTCAACATTTGTGAAAAATGGGTGCAGCCACGAAGCTAGGGGTGGGCACGGGCAGCATTGACCTGTCCACCTTATAGATTTTGTCTCCTTGCCTCCCTCGCCCCCAAAACCTTTTAATTTGAAAGTATAATTTTGGAAATGCGTAGAAAATAGATAGCTTGACACAAAACAATCAGAATACAGTATCTAAGTTTCTCGCACACATATCAACGATTTCATACTTTTAGAACCAGAATTGGGACAAACAGCAGAGACATTTCTTCATCTTTAGTGATGTTTCAATTTAATTTTATATATATATACATTAACTAATGTACGTGTTTATATGTGTAAAAATATGGTTTTACTTAACATACATAAGGTATGAAACTACCGAAATACAATTTCAGTCACAACACACGGGATCTAATTCATTCACTTGCAAAAAGCACCTGTGAACGGAAATGGATATATACTCTACTATTTAAGCTATGACATAATCGTTGTTAGACTTAAAACCAGTGACATATCAAAGATAGTTGAACTTAAAACGTAAAAAAAGTTTAGCCATATTTGATATGTCGCTAGTTTTAAGTCTCACAGCAATTATGTCTTAGCTATAGCTATGGCGTTAAGAAACATCGCTTAAGAGGAAGAAATGTCTGTTATTTGTCGTAATCCTGGTTCTAAAGTTCACCCTCAAGCTGCGGTTTCCTAAAACCAAATTGGTTTCATAACTCTTTTTCTTTCTAGACTGGGTGTATCCGTAAATTTAGAAAAGGCGTTTTCCTGGAATCTAAAGGGCGTGGTTTCAAGCACTCATCATCATCATCATCAAATTATATTTTTACACGAAACCCTATCAGCTACGTAATTATAAAGAAAATACGTTATATATAAAAAAAAAAATAAAATTACAAGTAAATTTAAATGGTATTGCTGGTCTTCCCAGGGATCGTGCTTAGGGAAAGGATGCTAATTTTGCAGGTATTCCTTTAATTTCTTTTTGAACGTGGTAGTCGTGGAACTCATTCTTATTTGTAATGGGATTTCGTTCCACGCCTTAGCACCACAATAGAAAAAGCTCTTTTTAGAGAATTCTAAGTTTTGCCTTGGAATGTCTAGGTCAAGGTAATTCCTTGTTGAATAATTAGATATTTGGGACCTAGTGACAAGTCTTCCTTGCAAACTGTCGGGGCAGAGACCATTTATTATTTTGTAGATCATAACTGCCCTGTCAAATTTTATCAAATTTGAGACTGAGAGCCAATTACACCTCCACCCGTCCTTTAATCTTGAGCCTTCTATTAGTGTGCGGGCTCTATTTTGTAGGCGTTGAAGGTGATCCAGTTTTGTGTTTGATAAATTTCCCCATAGTTCATCACTGTATCTCAAATGACTCTCTAGCAGTGCCTTATAGACCTGATCTAGTTTAGATTGCGGGAGTATGTTATTTAGTCTCCGCAGGGACGAGAGAGCATTTTTTATTTTACCTTTAAGGTTTTTATATTGCTCATTCCATGTCAGGTTCTCATCAACCATAATTCCGAGGTATTTAACTTGTTGAGCTCGTTTGATTGGCTCTCCATTTACGTTTACCTCTAGTAGACCGGGAATCTGGTTGGTTTGTCGTTTGTGACCAACAACCATATATTCTGTTTTAGCAGTGTTCAAGCTGAGCTTGTTCTGGCGTAGCCATTCTGTAATATTCTCTATCTCAGCCTTTAGGTCATTACAGAGATCGTAAATATCTTCGCCAGAACAAGTGACACTAGTATCATCTGCATACATGTTTGGGGTGCATTTTTTGAGGCACTGCTCAAAGTCATTGACATACAGGATGAAGAGGAGCGGCCCCAAGCATGATCCCTGGGGGATACCACAGTGAACTGTTTTCAAACTAGATTTATGGCCATTTAAGACACAGTATTGTTTTCTACTGGTTAAATACGATGTGAACCACCGAAGAGATGTCCCTGCAACTCCGTATTTGGTTAGTTTAGCTAGAAGAATCCCGTGGTCCACCGTATCAAACGCCTTTTTAAGATCTAGAAATACGCTGATATTAATTCTATGCTTGTCAACATTAGAGAACCATGAATCTGTTATGTTAAGTAGTGAGGTTAGGGTGTTATGCATCTTTAAAAATGCATGTTGACATGTAGCGAATTTCTTTTGCTCTTTCATGTAACTCGAAACTTGATCATGCCCTAGTTTTTCCAGTAACCTCGAGAAAACAGATAGTACGGATATAGGCCTATAATTGCTCATGTCACTTTTTGAACCTGACTTGAAAATAGAGGTTACCCTTGCTATTTTCCATATATCCGGAAAAACACCTGTTTTGAATGAAGAGTTGAATATAGCAGCGAGTGGTTTGCATAAAATTTCTGCTGCATCTTTTACAAACTGTACTGAAATCTTATCATAACCCGAAGATTTGTTGCATTTCAATTTTTTGATTTCATTTTTTATAAGGTCAGAAGTAATGGGTTGAAATTCAAAATTAGGGGCTGCGAGTGCATCTTTATCATTAAAGTATTTTAGTGGGTTATCTGATTCTTTAATTTCGATTTTTTCAGCAAGTTTAGAGCCTATCATTGTGAAATGGTTATTAAATGCTTCCGCAATTCCTTTCTGCTTTTCAATTGGTTGACCCTCATACATGACGGATCTAGGAGTCGTGGAACATTGACTTTTGTTCAATACTCTGTTAATCGTTTTCCACATCTCCTTCGGGTTATTTGAATTTTCGTCAATCAAATTGCAGAAGTAGCATTCAACAGCTCTTCGGAGTTCACTAGTTACTTTATTTCTTAGGCGTTTATACTTAGGCCATAACGAACGATCTTTTTCAGCTTGTTTCTTAGTCCGATCTCTCTCATGTATCATATTTCTGATACGATACTTTCTTAGGGGTATCCCCCCAGACCGCATCATACCTATTTGCAACTGACCTCCCCGCCTTTTCCGACCTAGACTTCGTTATTGACTGGGGGGGGGGGGGGGTGGCCTTGCTCCCAGTGCCTCTTGTTTTCTAAGTCCTTGTGTTTGGGGATTAGTGATCTCGAGATTTAATCATGATCAATCAATCATGGTCGTGATTGGATCATCAAGGGATATCGCCATTGTTCAACCTTTCCTTTGCGCTGCCTTTGATTCACAGCATCAGCAGTACTGGCAAATAGACTACATGTGAAACTAGGCTAGGTTTCCTATCTAACATTAATTTGACGTTCTCGTGCATAGCCGATCTGTTCTTGTGAATTGCAAAAGTAGTGCCATTTAGATCTACTGCTATTTCTTAATGTTAAAATCGTTAAGTGAGCACTTTTGCAAACAAGGGTAGGCCTGTAAGTAGGAGAACAAATAATGGCTGCTTTACTACGCTTGATCAAGAAAAAGCAAGACAATGTGGCAGGCAGCGATGTTTTGGTACACAGTTGTAAAAGTGATAATGAAGAACCGAGTGCTGAAGAAGGAAGGCTAGATAAACGAACCAGTAAACGGAAAACTAAAGCTGAGGAAACAGCTTCATCGACAGATAGGAAAAGCGATAAAGCACAATCAGTCAATAACAGGCAAGGACTGCGCAGAAGACGCTTGATGAAAGAGTTTTCACAAATATCCAAAACTATAGGGGAAAATTGTGACTGGTTTTCAGCTGAGCTTGTGGAAGATAATCTTTATGAGTGGAATATTATGCTTTTTTCTGTTGATTCAGAAAGTGAACTACACCAAGACATGAAGGACTTCGGTATCCCTCATATTTTATTGAATCTATCGTTCCCCGACAATTTCCCATTTTCCCCTCCATTCATGAGGGTTGTAAAACCAAGAATTCGTGGTGGTTTTGTCCTTGATGGGGGTGCAATTTGCATGGAATTGCTTACTCCATCTGGATGGAGCAGTGCATATACAGTAGAGGCAATAATCATGCAGTTCTCAGCCCTAATTGTCAAAGGCAGAGGCCGGATCGATAAGAAATCAAAATCAGACTTTAATAAGAAAGAAGCCGAAGCTGCATTCAAGAAAGTGGTCAAAACGCACGAAATGTATGGTTGGATAACTCCACCAATATCTGAAGGTTGATTTACATATAAGCTTTTTCTGATAAACTGTTGCGTTTGTTGCTTGAGGAAATTGATCCTCTACTTTGCATAAGGTGAGTTGTTTCTCCTCAATACGCTTTAGTAAAGGGATCTGTAATTAATTGTATTTAATTTCACATGAAGTGACTTTTATGATTTTTGAATCTGCAGGATTGGGTGGAGTTTTGAATATCAAGCTATTCAATTTCTTAGTGTTAACACAATTGAATTCCACCACTTGCATTTCACTGTTTAATTTTTTGTTTTGTAGTCATATTTAAATATCTGAGTGTTTATTTGGCACTCCCTTTTCCTATTCCAATAACATTAAATCCTCCTTTGAAATGGGACTCTCAAATATTAGCTCAATAACCAGGGTATAACTTGCATTGATCAGTATAAAGGTCATTCCACATAGCTTTTAATCATCTTTTATCAGAGTTATTACCACTCAGGAGACAAGTTTTATTTAGAATGTTGCTTGATATATAGTTAGTATCTCATTAAGCTATTCACTAAAGAGCTGCTAGCACAAAAGTGACAAGTCTGATTGGACTGACAACATTGCAAATTTCCTAATTTGAGAATACATTAGAGGGATGGGGAATGATTCTTGTAGCTCTACTGATACCTATTTCATATGTGGTCAACTCTTGCATGATTTAATAGAATAAGTAACTTTCATGTACTAAATGTCTTTTAACAATTTTTCAAATGAATACTATCAACAGCCAGATCTGCCAGCAATTTGATGATCACTAAACTGTACTATAGGCAATGTGATTGCCAAATACCACATGCTTTCAATTTATATAGCTGTCAAATCCAATCTAACTCTTTGGCAAGTTTGCTTACCTGAGCCACATCTCCACAGCTTTTTCTTCATATTGACTACTAGTGTGTGCCCTCCCCCCTTTTGCTGTAGTAGACAACATTCTCTATGAAATGGAATTGTCCTGCACAGATATTGTCAAACATCATTTCCAGCTAGGGGACTCTAGATTATCTTCCCATCTAAATCTGTAGACCTGTTTATTATCAAATTTTGATCATAACTTGGAAACATAATGTTGTATATACTATTATTTGCTTCATATAAGCAATATGGTTATATTCCACCTATGGTGGTTTGTATAAATATATGTATATATACATCATATTTATCACTTTAGTTCATTGTATCATTTTTATTAATTGTCTAGATATCATATTTAATTAGGCTTTATTGGACAAGTAGCATATGGCTGCTGTACAATGTAGTGATCTGTTAGATACAGATATTGAGTTTAAACTTTCCTAATGTACATAAAATACTGTTGTTGAGATTTTGTGATGCTTAATAATTTGCTTGAGTCTCTTATTTTCTATGCGAAACTGATGAAGATGATGGAAGGTCTTTGTGTATGATAAAGCACAATTTTATGGGACATAACACACACACACACACACACACACACACAAACACACACAAACACACACCAACACGCAAATGCACATGCCTGTGACTTGTGTATGTGTGTTTGTGTTTACTAACAGCTTACAAGTGTTCAATGCCATATTAAGCAAGAACAATGGTAGACACTTTGGGGGTGAGAGGGGACAGTCACCCCCAATACACAATGGAATTTTTGGGGGATGGCCTCTAAAGCTGTCCTCAGAGCTTCACCCCAGACTCTTATGGCCTGTTTGTCTCTACCATACACATGAAAGTTGCCCATGGACAACAACTCACACCATGTGTATGTATATATATATATATATATATATATATATATATATATATATATATATATATATATATATATATATATATATATATATATATATATATATATATATATATGTATATATATATCTATATATATACAATCAATAGCTAGCGAGTAACCAGGATTTCTCCTTTTTCGGTGCAAATGGAAAGGTTGATATGATGCTCAGAAAAACCAGGAGAAAATTAAAATTTGCCACCACCTGGGATCGAACCAGGGTCTCTCGCATTCCAGGCAAGCGTCGTAACCACTAGACCACAGTGGCTTGTTTTAACTCCCCTGCTTTTTAGCACCTTATGGTCACTTTCGGCTTTCGCGTTTATCAAGCAGCTCTAATACATACAATCAGTAGCTAGCGAGTAACCAGGATTTCTCCTTTTTTGGTGCAAACGGAAAGGTTGATATAATGCTCAGAAAAACCAGGAGAAAAGTAAAATTTGCCACCACCTGGGATCGAACCAGGGTCTCTCGCATTCCGGGCAAGCGTCTCGTAACCACTAGACCACAGTGGCTTGTTTTAACTCCCCTGGTTTTTAGCACCTTATGGTCACTTTCAGCTTTCGCCGTTATCAAGCAGCTCTAATACATACATACATATATATATATATATATATATATATATATATATATATATATATATATATATATATATATATATATATATATATATATATATATATATATATATATATATATATATATATATATATATATATATATATATATATATATATGTACAAACTAATCCTAAGCCGCATCCACAACATATATAGATTACATAACAAGAACACACCACAAATATACCATCCTTTCAGTAAACGTTTCAATTAAAATGTACTGATGAAGATTTTAATCAAAACATTTACTGAAAGGATGGTATATTTGTGGTTTATTCTATATATATATATATATATATATATATATATATATATATATATATATATATATATATATATATATATATATATATATATATATATATATATATATATATATATATATATATATATATATATATATATATATATATATATATATATTGGAGTCAAAAGGCGCTTGGTAATTTCTCAGCTTTGTAACAATGGGGACTCCAGGCGCAATGAAGTTCAATGGTATTATTTTTTAAGCCATGCCCATAGTGATGCAAATATGATAAGTAAGGTCCGCCAAACTTATCAGTGTATTCAGAAATTTATACTCAATGGATATATTAACAGTGATTTAGGCTGCTGTTAATGACAGTATTTTTTAGTCAAGGTATACACAGTATTGAATCATGGGGACATCGGACAGCAGGATTGTGGTTGCACCAGCTGAATAGGTGCTATAAGTGAGAGAAATAACAAGTGAAGTGTACTATACATCAAGATTTTTGACCACGGGTGTTTCTAGGGGTGTGTAAGGGCAATGCCTCCCAAGAACGTTTTGGATGCTCTGCTTCCACATGTTAAAAGATATTTATATGATTCTTTGTTGTTCTTCCCAGCCATAAGATGATACAATCACTCTTCATATGTGACTATGTGACATGTATTTCTTACAGCAATTCTCAAGTCTAAGTATTTTCATGATCTAGCTAGAGGCATAGATAAGAAAATGTAAAGAAACGAAAACTTTTCCGACAATTCTATACTGTATTGGTGTTTTGCTGAATCTATCTATATAGCTATTCAGTTATACAAAATCCGTTTTTTTCCAAATTGAAGGGAAAAATGACTGCGGCATTTTTCCGACAAGGTAGAGAATTTCCGACAGACTGTTACTTAGTTCTACAGTGTTTGCCCCCCCCCCACCCCAGATGACCCTATCCATGACACTGTCTAGCTATTTCATAAAACTCAAGTCTCACCACGAAGGACTTTGCATTTGGCTCTTTTAACGGCTTTTTGAATTCGAACATGAACTCTTTGACTCTTGCTAGCATACTAGTTTGTGTGCAATTTCATTTCCACAAAATTGTGACTCTGAATACAAAGGTATCTGAAAGTTACCACCGAGGAAATCCATTTTCCAGTTATCAGGTGAACATAAAGAGGCCTTCTTGGTCTTTGCTTTCAGATATGCTTAATGGACAAAATACACTACTAGCTTGCCTTTCTCAAAATTGCCGTTGTATGGTTCTGTCACGGTTCAGTAATGGTCTTGAAGGCACTAGGCAGAACTCTGCTATGGTGTTAAATTTTACTTTACCAAAATACATTTATCCAGGTTCTCTACCTAGAATCACTTGTGTCTTTGAAGAGGAAGCTTTTAAATCATTGACGGACAATGGGGGGGGGGTGACTTTGAGAAAAAGGTTAATACGGAATATCCTCAAAGTATAAGGAGTAAAGCCCAAAATGACCATAATTATAACAAAGGGGTGTCACCTCCGTGAACACCTTTAGAAGTCACTACCGGCTAAAACTAGTATTTACCGAAAGTTCTATAGGAGAAATGTATCAGTCTGTCATACTCGGTGAGGGGATCTGTTAGATTCATAATTTTTGTAGCAGGTTGCTGTGAATACATTCCTCAAGATGTGAGTAAAAATAACCCCAAGACGCTCAACTGTTTTGTCAAAAAAGTGCGTGGATAACGCTGACGATTCCGGCTATCAAAAGTGTCAATGATGCGTTTTAGACAGGAAAATCGTATAAAAAATAGCCAGAAGGAAAGGGAAATGGTGCAACGCAACCGCCATTCACACTGATATCACAAGACCAAATATATATTCAACCTTCTTACTCTTAAATTCAAATGCTCATTTGTTTATGCTGGAAGCATATATTGTCCTTAGATTATTAGGCGCTTCCTAGGCAAGCAAATACAGGGAGGCTTTGGGGATTGAAGAGCTAGAAAATCTAATAGTGCACTGGGAGGTTTTGATTTACAAATCAAAGATGCTTGAAATGATGAAATCAAGAGTAGACTGATATGCGCAAGGACAGCGCCACGACTCTTTATTAGTGGCTTGAGCCCATAGGAAAGTTTTCTGAACGGGGCCAGGTCGCTTTTCCGACAGTTCGATATTCCGACAGTTCGATACTCCGACAGTTCGATATTCCGACAGTTCGATATTCCGACAGTTCGATATTCCGACAGTTGGACAAAAAATGTTACTTTACCTTAAAATACTAAAAATCATGGAAAATTTCTTACAGTAGGATTAGAAAATATTTTCCTGCTACTGTCTATTAATTTGAAACAATATTTTTGGCTCAAGCTTCTTAGTTGTTTTTCCTTTCTTAGATAACTGAGCTAACTAGTTGTTGATTCTTCTCTCTTTTCTGTTTTGAGACAATATTCGCGACACTATTCGAATGATTAAAAAAATCCTTGAGAGAAAGATAATTTTTTTCTTGGTTTGTTCATTTTTGATATTGAATAAAGAGAGCTAAAGAAAAGCGGCTTTTGTCGTTTTTCAGTTAGTTAACATGGGTCAGAACACGTTTCCTTCATTTTCCGAGGGTCTGAAGGGTGTGGTCGCGAAAGCCCCGGGACCCAATGTTTTACTTTTATTTACCGTAGTTTTCATATCAACTAAAGAGTGCATTCAGTCATCGTTTGGTGCTTATTGCATGCGTTCCGCGATATATAATGTAACGTTATCACAGTAGTGAACTTATCACTATTTCTGACTATTCACAGAATTTTTGATATTAAATCCGTCCAAGACTAACTAACCCGCACCATAAACTCTTACTTGAATTGTCCGCGTATTAAGCAAACTCTCCACTCTGGTAAATGGGTTTCTAATAAAAGTGGGTTTGTCGTACTGTCGGAATATCGAACTGTCGGAATATCGAACTGTCGGAATATCGAACTGTCGGAATATCGAACTGTCGGAATATCGAACTGTCGGAATATCGAACTGTCGGAATATCGAACGGACCCCTTCTGAACACGCCTTTTATTTCTACTGTGAGGGACTATTTTTGCCAAAAAGTGAGCAGAATGAACATTGATTAGTGATTTTTATCGACTAAGCATTAATTAGTGACTCTTCTTTATGTTGCTATTGATATTTCAATCAAAGGAGCTCTTACGCAAACTGAGTTATGAATGAAGTTTTAGGTAACTATTTAAAATGCATATTTGTAACTTCTTCACCTTACTAGCAAAAATCTGAAGCTTAAAATTCTATTGATCATGTTATGCATGGCATGAGGTCATTTGGGAAGAACCGTTGCAAACCTGAAGTGCCTTTGTCAAAAACGGATTAGAATGCGATGAATACAATTTACTTGCTTCCTGCGTTTGGGCTATTTTGCTTATTACAATTGCCTGCAATGTCCGAGACGGCAGTGTTTTCCTTCTTATGTGCTTGTAAGTCTGTTGGCAAACGCTGATCCGTACTGCAAATATCTTTATCTCTTGTAGAAAGCTGGATGTGTTCCCGTAGCAAGTAAAGTAGAACTAACGGGGGGAGCTGAGCTGTGATAGAACGGCACTGAATACCGCAAAGACTACGAAGAGTGCTACATGTTTTTTATAAGAACCTGGCTGAAGGCCTAGTAATATATCTGCAAATGCTAGTCTAAGCTGTATCATCTATAAAAGCCATTTAGTGTGCCCTCTTTTAGAGATTAGACCCCTACCTTCTAAAACTCCTAGTTATGCCCCTACTGACAGGTACCTATCTTTGAGGGATATTTTTGTTTACTTACTCATAGCTGTAAATATGACTTTATTCTTTCATGCTTTTTTATAGTTGTTTCATTTCATTTTTCTGGGTTTCTGCTACCAGCAACAGCAAGTTCAGAAGAAAACAACTTTGCTAAAAGCTGTCTGTTTTTAGAGATACCCACAAAGCATCTACAATGCACAAGGCCTATTGCACATTATGCACTTTTTTATAAGAATGCCTAGCCTTTACTGAGCCTTAATATTCTTTAAACTTTGTGGATTTTCAGCCATGATTAGTTATCCTAATATTTATTATTACATCTCAGTTACTTTGAGCAGTAGTATTATGAAATTCACACTTGTTTTGCTTTCTAACAAGCTCTAATAAAAGAATCTAAGTCTTCACGAAGCTTGAGCCTAGCATTATTCTTAAATTTTTCTTAAATTTAAGAGACGTCAAGCCTTAGTATTCTTATAGACTATATTCTTGTAAAAAAAGTTGTGTAATCTGAAAGGAGGGGGGACTTTGAAAGCTAAGCAGCAGGCATATGAGTGATTTAATTGAATCGCATTATAAATAGATAAGTGAAGACCAAAATATCAAAGCCACATCTTGATTTTTTGAATATTCTAAGAAAAGGGGCCATACATATCCTTTAATTTTCTAAACATTCTGCAACAAACATGAAGCATAAACTCAGTCCTTTCTAAACATAGCTTTAAAAAATTATCACTTTTATATTGGTTTCTTATATAATTTGTGTCATCAGTTATTTCGAAGGGGGTTTAACTTTTTCCACATGTTTCAGTGTATGCATGTATGTGTGTGTGTATATATATATATATGGTAATATATATGTATATCTAAGTTCTATTTTTACTTCCAAGAATTCATTACAAAGTCTCAGCTTTGCCCAAGATGTGGGAAAGCTGGCAGCTGGCATTCCCGTTTATGGCTTGTGACCTTACTCATTATATCTCATAAGAAAGTGCGACCCTGCATTAGAAGGGCAGAAAATATACATGCAAGATCATCACCAAGTTGCAAAAGACATTTTCAATACAACTCGCCATGTTCCTCACTAACATCCACACCAACATCCATTTCACCTGCCACATCAGAATAATCCACTCTGAAATCGTTAGGGATGAGAAGTAAGTTCTATTTGGCTTCAGAGTTACTCAGTATTTCCGTACAATGAGCTATTTCTTATCCTTTCATTTTTCTGAACAAGAATCATATCTATTTTATCACTTGTTATGGAAATATTTATAAACATATACTGTGTCTATGGATGCGAGATTTATAGTTTAATTGCTAATTGGATGCACACTTTTCTATCCGCATCATGTAGCTTTTTGCGAAATTTATACATAGTCCCTATATTTTCTACTTGGCTCAGTTCACTGATTTTACTTCCTTTTCTATTGCATAATCGATCGTGTCTGCATTCTGAAATGAATTGGTTGACAGACGGTGACTTTTTCAGTTAGGTAGCTTTGAATTTTCTTAATTCGATGCTTATTTGTTTTTGCATAGCTACCTAATTGTTCATGTACTGGTTTTTTAAATTGTTTGATTTGCTATTCAATCCTATGCTCGTCCCTCCAGTTATTCACTTCTACCCCTCCAGTAGCAACAGCGGACCTTGTAAGATACAATCTAGTGGGTAATTTTCCAATCAGGCCTTTACATTCCCTACTAGCAAGTGCAGATCCAAGAGGGGGCATGGCCCCCGAAGGCAATATTTCGTATTGCACGAAATTTGTGTTCAGAGACATGCCACTAGAATTGGATAGGAAAATGAATAAGAAGTGTATTGAGCACTCTACATAAAACTCCAAAAGTATTAGAAGGGAATGGTTATGAAAACTTCCCCTTATCCGCAATTTTCTTTCCGAAATGGCCCCACCCAAAACCAAACTTTTGATCCTCCTATGTCCACTAGTTGGCCAATAATTTCCTAATATGAAGTGCCTTTTTGCTTGAAGTTGTTTAAAAATTAATTTTAAATAATCTCTGTATAATGTCCAAGTGTGGAATTACTTTTTACTTTCTTGGTCTCTTTACTATCAACCAATGTCTGTTTGATTTTCCTGCAGTACAGAGATTGAGGTAAAAATTTCTCAAATGATCTGGCTGATCACACGCGATGTCAGATGTTCAGTCAGATTATCGAGTTTTAATTATTTCTTTTGGGAAGCGTTGTGTCAGCTTTCGAACAAATTGGCTTTCGACATTTTCTATAGAACGAATTCTTTTCCAATACCGAAGTTTCACCAAAGTAACCTGACAGTTTTGAGTTTAGTTGTGAATGCGCAGTGAAAAAAATTCGTTTATAATTTCAAAAATAATTTTCATGAAAACGTCTTTTTGACTTAAGAGTCAAAAAGTTTGATTTGATCAACATGTAACCAAACGCTATAAGATTTTAGAGTAATATTATAATCTATAAGGGTACTAATGCTCAAAATCGACGAGATTTAAGAATATGAATAATCTTAGGCTCAAAATCAACAAATTTGAAGCATACCATAATGATTAGACTAAGCCTCCGGTGACTTATTTGTCACAAACAATTTTGCAGATGGAGGCTTATTTGAGAGGATTTATTCGAGTGGAAGGTTTATTTCATTTAAAGGTCCTCAAGTCTACCAAAGACCTTGCCAAAGACAATATCTTACACCGTTTTTCAATATGAATGCTTTGATTTAAATGTAAGTCGAGATGGGATCAAGGAGGAGACAGTTTGGGCAGTTGGTCTCGTCAAATATTAGCACATATGAGGAAGGTATTAGTTGCATTTTTTAATTTTCATTGCTTTTAATTTGTAATATACTGAACTCAGAAAACCTCCATGGGGGCTTATTTGAGGGTGGGGCTTATTTGTCAGAAATCATCCTGGAGGTGGGACTTATTCGAAAGAGGGCGTTTAATCGAATCATTACGGTATTAAGGCTCAGCAAAAACTAGGTATTCTTGTAAAAACGTGCATTTCTTGAAACTTCCATTTTATTTTATACTTGTTCTAAACACATGTACTAATAGGCATTGGTTTGATGTGGGTGGATGTTATAAAGAGGAGTTTCTGACTGCGGACGATATCAGGTAATGTGAGAGGGGATTAAGAATTTTTTGGCCCCAGAGCAATAATTGACGAACGTTGCTTGTTTTCACTAGGAAAGGAAGCCGCTTTTTTGCCCCTTTAAAGCTGCAGGCACACTCAGCAATAGGCTTGTACTATGCCTGCAATTATTTTGAAAAATTATTGGGAAAAATGTACAAGCTACAAGACGAAACGAGATGAAAACGAAAGGATGATAAAAACCATAGGACTGTTCACATATAATGTCATCATTTTCGGCCAATTTAAATACCCCTTCCCCATGTTATCAACTGTAATCATAGCTTTGATCCCCTTCTGAGTTTTGTCATCATTTCCTTCATCCTCCCCCCATCTTATGATCTTATGCAGAATATAGCGTAGCGGTGATATTCAAAGTAAGACCTTAAAGTCATGCTAGTCGTGCTATACTATACATCTGATTTTTGGTGTTAAAAGAAGTCGACTTCTATCTACTGTGCAAATGAATCTGAATTTTTACCCAGCATTTAGCCGATTATCTGCGCATTTGCAGAGATCGAGTTACTTTTGATTGAAAATCAATGGGATCTTGGACCAAATGTTTGATTTATTATGCATCCATTTATCATTGCAATACACAATGCTAGGTGTCTTGATGCAGTGTACAAACGATCTAATAATTTTCATGGCATGATGTTAGACTAATTGTTAGATCAATTGCACATGCCTTAACATATATGCTGTAGTTATAGAACAAAAGCAACGCGTGGTATTCTCTCAAGACAACTAAAGCGTTCATAGTAGACAATTTAATTAATAAAGTTCATGTATAATTTAGAGTAACTAGAACTGTATAAATGGTGAGAACTGCATGAGGTATACCAGTGTGAAGAGATGGCTGGGTCATTTACTTATGTCGCCATACCACCTCACTCTTCCCCTCCCTCCCATAATCAAACATAACATTTCAAAGAGCCCCCTCCCCCTCTATGATGATGCATGTGAACGGTAAACGGTCCCCAGCTGTCGATTGAGAACGAGGCTGACTTTGGCGCGAAGTAGGAACATCCGCAATGGCGGATAGAAGGAATATTGGAGCAATAGTTGCAAGAGAAATAAAAGGTAAAACTAAGATGGGAATCATTGATAAATATATCAATACATTATTGATCTGTCGAGAACAAGTATCTGCATTACTTCCGAAGGGACAAGGCGCTATTTACTTATGCGCCTCTCATGGCCTACTACTGCGCTGCACAGTATGGCCTTTTTCGACGAGATCTGGAGTCCAGGATGCGTATTGTTTATCCTACGCTGGAAATTTATATCAATATTCCGCCATTACACCACAAAGGGGTTGAATTGAAAAGTCTGAGCCGATAGTGCGCCGAAAATGTTTCGTGTATTTCTGCGAATCGTTTAGATACGGTGGCCCATACAGGTCAAACAAAATAGACTTATCGAAAACACAACGCTCTTATAGAAAACACAATACATTTATCGAAAACACAGTACACTTGTGGAAATCATAACACGAGCTTGCATAGGATTATTGAAAATCAGGAAACAGCAGAGCTCAGAGCCAGATCAGGATCAACTTTATTTCTACCAACTGCAGAGCGGAACCGAGTGCTGAAGTTATTCAGAGTGTATGACACTGCAGTGACCTTAAACGCTGCGAATAAATGTATTAATGCAGGCTTCCTGTTACTCATCATTCTTTCACAACTGGCATTTCCATTTCTGCAATGTCAGCGACTCATCCTTACATCATTCCTGTCATCACCTCATACAGCTCAGGTCATTCCTTTGCTTTTGTTTATCTCATCTACCCATCCTTCTTTTTATAGTTATTCAGTAATTCATATGTAATGCTTCATCATCAGTATTTCTGTATGTATGTATGCAGTTCAATGTTAGTCAGTAGCTCAGTTCATTAATACAACATCGTGTATCACTGGCTCAGTGTTCACTGCATGTTAAATAAGACTTCATCAGCTTCAAACATCAATGAAGAAAGGCTGGTCGCACTTGAATTTAGTGTTTCTAAAATAACCCACACCCACACTGCCACCCTTATTTGCACCCCTCAGTGTTCAGAAACTGTATCTTGTTTTTGATAAATGTTGGCCCACCCCAAGTAACTATGCACCAACACTATTCCAAGACTGCAGATTATGGCTTTTATTGATGAGATCTCAAGTCTGTATGAGCAGAAAGTCAAATGTACAGGTATGCACTTGGTCTCAGGTATGAACTTCATAAGTTTGGCTCATATATGAAAAGGAAATTTTTAGATCTGGGAGCCAAGGTAGTGCCTATTTTAGTGGAAATTTCCAAGATCTCACTATGCTACAATAAATGTCAACTCACTATGTTTTATTGCATGCAAATTTTACTCTGGATTAACTTTCTAGACATTGAAAGGAAGAAATCAAAAGCTGTGAAGAAAGGTGACTATAGTGAAGTATCAAAACTGTGCAACAGTGCAGGCGAACTCTTATCAACACATGGTAATCATAGCCACATCTGCCATTATTTTTCTTGTATTTATCTCATAAATTATCCTAAGAAGAACTTTCTACTTACAGCATGGATATTAAAATGCATATGAATGCTGTATTTATCTTGTTGGCCTATGCATAATGAAAATTACCCATGGTCACCACAGGGATGATGTGAGAAGTAATTTTTAGGGGGGGGGGGTGGTTGCTAGAAGCAACAGTTTTCCAACACTTATCATGAACAGCAGCCTTTCAGAAATATTAACTCTACTGAGGAAACAACCAGAAAAGTGGCAAAATCTAAAATCTCCAACAGATTTTATGCTGTCTATATGTATTTGCCATGCAGTGACCCAACACTGGGTATTACATACAGAGTTTCTTAGTAACTAGTTGTTGAATAATACAAACTTTGAAAATGTCTTAGAATACACTGTAGACCTCAAAATATACTGTGGACTTTGATCAGTATTTATCATTATGTTTGTAATAGTGTAAAAGGAATTTGACTACAATATTTGTTATAAATAACTTCTAAATTTAGAAGGCTATTGTCATGCTTGTCCATACTGGTAGCATTTACCAATGAAATTTTTTACAATACACCTTGTTACTGTACATAGCTATAGATACCTCTTCCTAAATGTCATGGTTTATGTTTCCCATTCTTCCAAATTTATGGGTGTATATAAGTATTCTGTGTTGTTTGTGAGAAACTTAGTGTGCTCATTTTAAGCTGTTTTTTTTGTTTGACACATTAAATGACATCAGATTCTAGAAAATCTTATTGACTAAGCAGACCTCTTTCTAAGGATTCTACTTGGTAAGTGAACATTTGTGTGCCTTGTGGTGAAAGTTCACATCATGGTGCACAAGTTATATCTACCACTTATTGTCAAGGAACATGATCTGGTCAATTTTCTATAATACAGGGCTCAATGAAACGTGTACCTTACTTCATTGAGGTATGTGCCAAAGGGTACACATATGATTGTGTGCCTTATATATGGAGAGGCCTGTCTAAGTCAGGCTGTCATACATGGAACTTCCAGGGACTGTACTTAATGCAAATTCAATTAACAAGGCATTGTGCCAGGACATTAATCACAGAATGGAACTTGGTTATCTTTCCCTGTCCCTTTTTTAGTTAGATTCTATTCTTGATGTGGCATTTGTATTGCAACCTTTTTCTTTACACCATGTTATATATTGTGTCAGAGAGAGAACTAGCATGTGCTTCAACCTGTATCCATGACTATGCAACTCAATAGTATAAATGCAATAGCACAACAATTGCTCATCATTGTCCTGACAGGTTTCTTTGCTGAAGCAATTGATTGGCATGAAGAGGAAATCAAGTTTAGTGAGATTGCAAATGATACTCTGGGCCTTGCAATCGGCAATAGAAAGATTGGGGAGTGTCTTTGTGAATTAGGGAAGTTTGAAGAGGCAATTGAGCATCAGAAACAGCACTTAAAGGTTCTACTTGTAATTTGTTTTTAGAAATATGTTGACAACATTGATCATTTTCCAAATTATCTATGATTGTAGTGTTTGATACAGACATTATCAGAAAGATAAATTAAATAACTCAGAGTAGATAATAAATTGATGCTGTATTCTTCATGAAGCATTTCAGGTAGGAATTTATTGTATCAGTACCCTAAAAATTTTCCAGGAAATCTAAGGAGATATAGACTTGTTCCAGCTCTTCTTGTTTGAATTTTTTAAGTATCTTTTCTTTGCCTTCATTTGATGATGGTAGTATGTCAATTTTCATGTTGTGATTAAATGTAATATTTGGAAGACCATGAGGTTTATCATTGTACTTTCTGTTAGTCTCTGCAAAATGTATATCTTGATGCCAGCAAGCCAATACTTTGGGAGTTTGTGTGTTTATCACATGAAAAGCTTTGCTTCTTGAGAGCATATTTTGGCTGTACTTGTCAAGCCTGAGTAAGACAAAGATGTTCCATTACCTTAGTATGATAGACTTCAAGCTGTTGTTAGTTATATGATGAAGAATGATATGAAATCTTCTTTACTTTTGTTTTGAGATTGTCTGTCAATGGGTGCTAAATCCACAAACTCTTTAGATGATACTGACTGCTAATTCCAGTTTCTTTCATGTCTGTTCACTATTCATTTTATGTGTAGTTATCACAATCAATTGATAACAATGTTGAAGAACAAAGAGCATTGGCAACACTTGGGAGAACTCTCTTTGTAATGTCGGATAACATGGAGACAGAATATGAGCGAGAGAGATGTTTAAAAGAATCATTGCATTATTATTTGAAGAGCTTTGCAATATCAAATAAACTAAGAGAGCAAGTTTCAAGCAGGGAGATTCATGAAATGAGAGCAAGACTTTGTTTGAACATCGGATTGGTTTATGAGTGGAAAAATCAATTGGACCAAGCTGAGAAGTACATGGAAAAAGCATTGATTTCATCAAGGTATTTCTTGGTTATCTTTCTACAAAGCTGCATGTATGCATACATCTTATGTATAGGAAATGAGTGCATCAAATGAAGGACAAAGGAAAATAATTTATCAATTTGAATTATGTCACTAGAGTTTCATCACTAGTCAAAAAAGTTGCAGGGAAATAGATTCCTAGGTTTCAGTGCTTCTCTACCTTTGTTCTATAGACTGAGACAATAGTACCACTGTTTCTATCACTATGATTGATCAGTGTGATCACTGCGAACTCAAAAGTTATCGTGAATCTCCTGGACATTATACCGTTGTGCGGAATGCTTTCATGATGGTCAATGTATACTTCTATTGTAGAGAAAATGATTTGAAAGATAACATGTATCGTTGTTATTTGTCTTTGTCTGGTGTAACGGCAAGAAACAAGAAATTTCAAGAAGCTTTGCGGCTAGCCAAACGTGCACAATATTTGGCAAAAGAAAAAGCGGACAAGTCGATGGAGGCAGATGCTGTCTTACAACTTGGCCAGGTAATAAGAAATTCGCCGATTCAACACTGTTACTAATATCCCAAGAAATGTATCGAAGTATGTTCGACAGTCGCAAAAATAACCGGTTGATAAGTTAATTAGGTGTTAAGATTTGAAAATATAGGTGGCTTTTCTTGATTAAAGATTTTTGTTATCGTCAGTTTACTGTTAAGCTTGCTGTGGTAGTAAGATTTTGGTCAATAATATGAAGGTTCTCAGTCCTTTCATAAACAGACTCACAGTACAGTGCATCTAAATCGTACTTTTAAATCGTTGTATCTCTTGATTTCGTGTAGTTTAAATCACGTTGTCTCATGGAATAATGTCAGCATTTCATGTCATGAGTTTTCGTAACATTTTTTTGTCTCATCTGGCAGATATTAATGAAGTTAGGATCATTTTCAACTGCCGTGAAGTTGATTCGTCAGTCTTACAAGCTGCATGCGCCATCATCAGAGAGTGACAAAGAGTCATTACTGGAGAATCTTAAGTTAGGTAACAACAGTACTAGTACTAAAAATATTAATAATTTTTATTTAACTTTCCATTTGTATATTGCAATTGCCAATGCCATTCTATCTAAAATTAAGTAATTTAGATCTGATTGACGAGGTTACATATAGCTAATAGATAATTGTGTACGAAAGAAAATAAAAAAGAAAATGAGACAACCAATAAATAAACTCATCATACGTAACACACTTATTTTAGTAGAACCCTTCCACATTGAATTTGAATTTAAAAATTTGAAAATTTATCCAGTACCTGCTTTTATAATATTGAAATTCCTGCTTGAAAGCAAATCAGAGGCAAGAAACAAAATGAATTTTCTTTATATCCATTGATGCAGTCACTCTCTATATAACTAGGGGCGATTAATTACATACCCAGTGTGGAACCCTAACTTTATATCATAGAAACATGTTCATTACTCCATATGTCCCGGCGAGGACCAATCCTCTTGTAATGGTTATGATGTAAACTAATGGTGGCATCAAAGATACAACTATAGACCTCTCTATAGCTGGGCAGTTTGCTATTGGCTTGCATGAATGTATGAATGAAAATGCTAACATTAGTTTTTAAACATAGCCTCATTCTATACAAATAGTAATTTTACAATGATACAGTGGTACATCTTAATTAAAGAGAGTGTATTATTGGCTTATCTATCAATACAATCGAGACTTCAACTAAAAGGGATCGCAGTACTAGTGCTTATAACCTTATATTCACCTCATAGACTTTCATGCTAAGCAGGTTTCACTATGGCACAAAAGCTTGTTTATTGTTTTCTCGAGCAATCTACTTCTTTATTTGAGCAAGTTCGTTATACAAAATTCTACTACTATGGCCTGTTGATTTCAGCAATCAAAGGAGAACGATATAGTCAGCAACTCAGCCTTGATTTGGATGATGCAGAAAGATTAAATCTTGTAGAAAAGCTGGCGGATGTTTTCAGTGAGGTGAAGTCATCTGAAAAAGCACTGTTGTACTACCAGCAGCAGGTATGTTGTAGCCATATACTTACTTCGTGGCAGAAATAGAAATGCTGTGGTTTTGAAATCTTATAACTTTTTGGAGACAGATTTTCAGGAGGGAAGTTTTGACAGGCTTGTTGATTCTTGGTAGAAGCTTTGAATGCGGACGTTATTTATACTGAAAAAACTTTCATTTAAGTATTTCATGATTTCACTGCCTAAAGAACTATATCCCTGGAGTATTTTTTATGTTTGCATATGTGTATGCTAAATTTTGGATTTTTTGTATTAACCCAGTCCACAGACCTAGTAACACTCCTCATATTGCATTCATAGTTTAATCTACGTACCTCAGTCTGCTGATTGAGTTGGAGATTTGCCGTGGTTTGTAAGCCTGATTTTAGCTCGCAAAGATATACCACCCTCTTACCTTCTTCAATATAGTTACTTCAACGTTTCTTGTAAATGCTGTTGACCTTTATTTGTGCCAGCAAACGTACACAAACTGGTTTTTGGCTACAGATCATCTAGTATGGATGCTAGCACTGACTTGATTCGAATTATAAATTTTTTTGAATAGAACCTTTGATATGGTTTTCGTGTTTGGTTATAGATTAGAGAATTCTCTTTAAGTTTTGGTTGCCAACCTGGATGAACTATTGATGGCTTTGAAATCTCTGTGTATAATTCTTAGTAGTTAGGAAGAACCATAATCATTTTCAGTAGATTTGTGTTTCTTTATACTCATAGCTTGAATTATGTGAAAAACTTGAGAAGGGAAGCAGAGCAATAGCAGCCATTTACATATCATTAGCAATAACTCATGCTGAAAATGGTGACGTAGACAGAGCGTTGCAGTTCTACCGAAAGGAGTTGAAACTGCGAGAAGAAGCCGGCTTTGACAATGATTTCAAAGAGGTTAGAATGCCCTTAGTGCTTTTTGTGAAAAATTGACTCACGTCACTAAACGTTGTATTTTGGATAAATCATGGTTTATGTCTTATGTAGTATAACTGCCAAAACATCCCTACGCCGTGCAATTTGTCCTTATTCATGTTGCTGCGACTCTTCGAACCGTAGATGACAGGAACCTACTCGGCAATTGCAAAACTTCTTGAAGATAGCAACTCTGATGAAAAGTCTGTCCTAGAAGCTTACGCAACATCAGTTGAATTTGCTGAAAAATCCGGAAGCATCTCGTGTCTGGTAAGTATCCATTTATCCACAAGTACCATATCAGCGTGCTTTACTTGTAAGACGCTATAACATTTATCTTTGTACATTCGTCTTTATGACATTTCTTTGCTACGTAAGGAGCCAAGGTATCGTACTTTGGAAAATTTGTACTTTGAATGGAACCCATTAGGGGTTTTTTTTAATTAGAAATTATGTGACTAATTCTGCTGTAAATTTGAATTTTATTACATGCTGTAGCTCTAAAGTAGAAAAACTTTTTATTGTAAGGCGTCCTGATGTTGACTGAGGATGTTAGTGTCTACCTGATATAGAGCGAGCTGCCGATGTAAAGTTAATGTCTGCCGCGCTCTTTTGAGTTTTAATTGGCACTAACGAAATTCGCCTTACTTCCGACCTGTTTTTATTGCAGCTACATGTTTACAAGGAAATGATCCAAACCCTTCAGAAATATGACAAATTAGATGAAGCTGCTGCAGTCGAAAAGAAGATTCAGGGTCTTGAGAAGTTACACGAGGAAACAGAAGGAGATTCTCAGAGTATTATGGACGAGGATGGTGACAACGAAATTGAAGAAGACATAGAAGAGCTGCTTCATGGTTCAGGTGTTTATTTACTTTTCACATCATTTCAAAATTTGCTTGCAATTCTTTTCCTCTCGGCCTATGATCTCCATACGATTAATCTTTAGAAGTATTCCATCCTTTTTGCAAAAGTTACCGAAATAGCTCTTGGCCTTTAGTGAAGAATGACTCTTTTAACCTCAGAATATTCTTTCCCCTAACATATTCTGTTCTTTTAAAGATTCTTCCGAAGAAGAAGTAAAAAACACCAAAAATGCGAGATTGGCAAGAAAGAAGGTATAAGTTAATTCTATCTATTTGTTGCGAACCGTAATCTCCTTCGCTCAATTTACCACTAGATCTAGCGACTTGTGTATTGCGTTGGTTGTAAAGAAACCTTATATAAATAATAGTTTAATTGATGTAGGTAATCCTAGTTCTCTGTTTTGACAGCCATTTACTTAAGAATAATATAATCATTGAATTTAATGCAATATTACAATGGCACGTTATCTTATAATGTAATATATAGATTTGCTGAGATTAATTGTATGCAATAGTTTGGTATTGTAGATGTTTATTTAGTATATGTTCAGTAGAAAGCAACGATAAATGTTTAGCACTGTGTCAAATTATTCTGATTTATTGATCTCGACATATCCATTGTCCCGTTGCAGGCGAATAAAGTAAACGAGAAAGGAGAGACGCCCTTGCATGTCGCTTGTATAAGGGGTGATATCAGCACTGCAAAAGATTTACTTGAAAGAGTAAGATAAAATTTTTATGTTCAATTGCAATTCCAAACAGATATGAATTTAGCAATCATATGCTTTATCATTAGTCATGGTAGCTTAATTCAAATTTATTTCTGAGATAAGAACTGTTAGAGGTTAAAATAAATAGCTGTTTGCATCATTTTAAGGAATTGACACTTGGAAAATAGAATATTGTACAGAACAGCTGTCTTTTGCTAGATTTGAAAGCTGTATTTACAGGATATTACAGAGTCTTATCAAAAAATAGTCATTATTTATTTAAAATTCAAAATGACACAAAATTTTGCTTTAGCCATGCATTTATTTTCGTGGATTTAAGGAAATTCTTAGCATGAGACATCGATTCCATGAAAATATATTTAGCTATTTATTTGGGTAATATAGTCGCTTGTAACTAATTGATTTGATATTTAGGAACTTGTTTCGCAGATTTTCGAGTGCCTTGTAAGGAGTATATTAATACTTATCGACAGTCTATTTTCTTGAAACCGATTTGACCTAATAGAAGACATAATTGAGTATTTATCTTATATCAGTTAATTGTGCTAAACATCTTTGGAAATTTTTCTCGAACACTGTTGATTGATTATCTTGTAGATCATAGATGCTCGATAACTGACACAACAAGTTGTGTACAATCAAATTTCCCTTTATTGCTGACGTCATTCAAATCATAAGCTGTTTATTATTGTGATGATTGTTGTTTGCTAATGTACAGATTTTTAGGTATACATACCTGAACAATGATTGAAAGCTGGCATCTTTGAGTTAAACAGAGGCCGTTATAAACCTCTGTGTGGTTAATTTCATTAAGAACTTTGCAATTAGAATGTTTGTATTCTGATCTTGTGGTTTTTGACCTAATGGTCACTAACATCCTTGAATAAAGCCTATCTTTTGCTTTTGGTTTATTTCTTATTTCATATTTATGATTTCTCTTATTTTGCATTAAAGGGTGCAAGTGTTCACAACAGAGACTTCTGTGGCTGGCAGCCTTTGCACGAAGCCTGCAATTTTGGACATACAGGTCCTATTTGATATCCTTGCCCTGTTATATTCAAGAGATTGAATTTCATATTTACAGATTCAACAAGACGATATATTCTGTTGATTTGACTTAGCCATTTTTCACTTTACTGCTATTCTTATCCATTGTATTTGCAGTGTTTTGAATACAGGTCCATTCCTAGGGTGGGAGTATTGGGCGTCTTCTTAAAAGGAGTGATCTTATAAAAGAGATTGTAAGCGCAATGGAGAAGAGTAGGAAGAAAGAAATGTCTTTTGCCTCCGCCCTTTATCATTTAAAAACGTAACTAGTAGATATATGTCTTTAAGAGTTATAAACATAGAAGATAAAGTGTCTCATTTTGCCCCACGTGTCGGGCAAAATGAGATGATATACCTGTTGTAGAAAAAGCTTGAAATTTTCAAATTATGAAAAGCTAGGGAAAATTGCTCTTGCTGTTGAATAGTTCATATGTTTAAGTAAGTATATGAATGCTGTCCTCTTTTATTCACGTATTCCTGGCTGAGCAAGAGTAGGATATTTGCTTAAGCGTCTCATTTTGCCCCGAATTACCATACGAGCCAATCAGTGAATAGCGCCTCGCAGAGGCTGCTAGTATTGCTGTAGCATTATTCTTAGGGAAAGGAAATTACTTCAAAACTTTCAGGAACAGTAAGACCAAACACCATCCATTGAAAAATGAATTGATTTGTTTATATCATAGTTTTTCTCCTTTCAGAGATCGTAGAACTTTTTTGTCCTTTCAGAGGTTGTGAAATTTTGTTTGTCCTTTCAGAGATCGTAAAACTTTTGCTGTTGTATGGCGCAGAAGTGAACGATGCTGGTGGTGACCACTGTGGCAATGTTACTCCACTCCATGATGCTTCTCAAAATGGACACATTGACACTGTGAAGTTGCTAGTTAGCCGAGGCGCAAATCCACTAGCCAAGGATGCTAAGGTAGTAACATGATTGTCAACAAGAGTAACTGACAATTATTTGGTACTTGTAAAATACTTTGTAAAATTTCATTTCTTTTCTTATTCATTAATTATCGTTGGCTAACTATAATAGTGTCAAAAAATAGTAATTAAGACCAATTTAGCATGCAAAAGTGACTAAAGTGTATCTAAAAATTAAAAAAAGCAACTGATACCATGTTCTGATTATCTGTTTACTGTTATGCATATTCGGCTCTTGCGTTTTTCATCTGTCCAATGTTTTATTTTGTTTCTAAAGCATGTGAGTGTCTTTTTCTTGTTTTATACTATGATCAAAGGTATGATTTCAAAAATTTGATTAAAACTAAGATTAAATCCATAATAATCTAGAACTCTGCCTATTTCATGAGTGGCAGAGCTCTTCAAACTATTAGCTCCATAGTGATCCTGAAACAAAAAAGTCATTCCATTGAGACCGTGTACGATTCTTTGGCGTACTGCGGCATGGATTGCTTGAAGCTTTGATGTAGTTACATGATGTCATTTGTTTACATGACATCATCTGTTTACATGATCTCATTTGTTATGTGCTGTCGTTTGTTTACATGGGATCGTCTGTTTACATGATCTCGTTTTGTTATATGCTGTCATATGTTTACATGCTGCCATTTGTTTACATGATGTTACTTGTTTACATGACGTCATCTATTTACATGATATCATTGCGTTATGTGCTGTCATTTGTTTACTTGATGTCATTTGCTTTGCTGTTTAGGGACGCACGCCTTTAAATCTTGTGCAAGCAGCCATTGAAGCTGATGAAGAAGAACTGGAAGGATCGGAGTCGGATGTTCTCGAAAGCCGCAAAAGTGTAAGGGCCTTTTTGAGACAGGTTGTGCTGAAATCCAGACCAGAACCACAACTTAGAAATAGAAGTGTTTTGGACCAATTCACGGACGAGGATGCGAGAAGTAGTGAAGATGAATGCGATCATGGGTGCAATGGGAATATAAAAGGTGTGAGGAATTTTGGTAGTGATGAAGAGAGTATTGAAAATGGAACACTTAATCGTAGAGAGAAAAGTGCTAGAAATGTGGTAAAATTTAAAATAGAAGATGATAGTGACAGTTTTCCTGCTGTGAAATCCAATGGAATGGATTCCCGCGATTTTAAAACTGGAGAAGGAATTGCTACTTTAGGCGGAGGTTGTTCCAGGGAAGATGATAGTACATATGAATCGATGGACGAAGAAATGGATAGTATCCATGCACCAACTAAGCCAATAGAACCTTTGGAAGACACTGAAACTCGCTTACTACAGCCAACGTTTGAATCATTTAAAATAATATCTTCGTCAGTTGTAGCGGAAAGTCCTGTTGGATCTTCTACAGGGAGTGATCGTAGTCTTTCTCGTGCCATTGCTAATACTGTCGAACCACTAGTGGTAGATGATTACAACCCAGGTATCGATTCTATCACACTTTTTACTTCAGAATCAGATTCGAGTGATGTGGAATTAATTGATGGTTTTATTGTGGATGATGTGGGACAGAACCAAGCTCGCAAAAAACGCAGGCTTGAGGGTTTCTCGTGTAAGAGGACTATCCAACAAAAAATATCCATCCCCGGTCAGTCACCGTCTATATTACGTACTAGGCGCAAAGTCTCCAAAAGAAAATCAAAATCTAAGTCGAAATCGTCAAAACTAAAGCGCAAATCTCAATCCAGATTAACAAGCTTTCAGTCAGGAACAGCTTTGTCACATGGACAAAATACTGGAAGGAACGTCAAGGGATTTGCAGCTCAGTCAAACAGACATTTGGTTCATGATTACCATCGATTTACAGTAAACAATGGCGATTGCATGGGATCGGCAATAGAAGCTGAGACCGGTACAGATAACCAAGAATTTGGTCAACCCGTGAACCAAACAATGAGACAAACTCATATCGAACTGGGAGATGATATGCAAACTTCGCAAATATTACGGTCTTCCACTGGTAGAGTGAAAATACGTGTTCGGGTTAGAATTGAAAAGAAATTGTTTTTGATTCCATGTATTGACCAAGGGGAAAGAAAAACCATTGAATGGCTTGCACAACAGGTATTTGTTGTTTTTTTCTAAATTTGTTTTAAAGTAGTTTCAACACAGGAATGGTTTAAAAAAACACACAGTAATCACCTTCACCTTCATAATGATTTTACCAGTTGAGCAGTCATTGAATACCAGGGAGAGGGGGTGGAGACAAATAAAAAATAACCCCAGTGCTAACAATCACCAAATCTCAGACCCCAGCTTAATTCCCTCTGCTTCAGTATATCCGATACTGCTCCCCTCCCTAACCATTCCCACATTTCTTTCACATAAGATTCTTCTAATATGTCTCAGATATTCTACCCGTACACTCCCCTCTACTGCTAATGTTTCATCCATTTCGTTACCAGTGTCTGTTTTTAGGGGGGTCAGAGGGTAACTACAGCTAGCTGCCGCCCTGAAACAGCTTTGTCAGCACTCTGTCGCATTGTTTGCAGATTCTAAGAGTACTGAAATATGAATTGAAGTCAAGAAGATCAAAATATCTTTTACTAATGGACTTTTTCCAAAAACCTTAACTGCAGAAAAATATGGACTTCATGGTTTCGTAAGAGCTAATGGGTGCTTAATCTTTCTTATGAGTGACGTGGCAAAAATTATTCTCGTGTTCTCATGTAAGAACACGGGACTTGGATGTAACTAGATTCCACACTCAAGAGAAAGTAAAATTGTTCTTTTAATAATGCAAATATTTTTTAATCGTATATTAGTAAAATAGTTTTAATAGTTTTATTAACTGTCTTTGCGGAAAATAACCTTCACTAGTTTTGTATTGTATGAGAAATCAGAGAGGAAATGAGCAATTCGTAAGTCATGGCGTATTTGTATTCATGAAAATGCCTCCTGCTCCCAAAACCAAAAGTAAACTGTTTCGTGCTTAAATCGCATGTTATCTGGAGTGAGCAAGAGCGTTCACAACATGTTGATCAGCATAGAAGAAAATAAACAGGACAGCGAGGTAATTATGTTCTAATACCCCGTTTACATTGTATCGGATTATTTTTTGATCCGGTACAAGAGTTGCATCGGGACAGCTCTTGATTATCTCACCGAGATATAACCATAGCATGTTGAACTTTGCGCTACGACACAACCGTCACTTGCAATTTCGTAATTTCAGCAGACTATTCTTGACAGTGTCTTCTACCACATCATGCCAACCTGAATTGCAAGTTCCAGACAGTCAGTCCATAGAGCTAATCTATCTCTTTTAGATGCATTTCCTTCCGTCTTGTGTTTATTCTTTAACTTGACTTTCAGGCAAGTCTGCGTTATTCTCCCTCCACTGGACTTACCCCGCAACTCTCCCTCAGTACAATGGAAGGTGCCATCCTGAGTAACCAGGACTTTGTTACAGATGTTCTCGTAAACAACGAAGAAGTCAAGGCACAAATAATTGGATGGAATTCCGGATCTATTTCGGAAAAATATGGAACGGAATGTGCTTTCCTCGAAATTGGTAGGACTAAGTAATTTACCCATGTTGCAGCACCTTTCTCTGTTGCAAGAGTACTTTTGACAAAGATATTCCAGTTTTATGGTCTTTTACTTGAGAGTTGTTTTTCATTTCATCCATATTGACCATCAATTTTAGAACACCATTCTGATTTTCCTAAAGCAATGTTTCTTTTACTGAAGTTACCAACAACCCATCCAGTTTGTCACTTTTATGATTGGAGGGATTGTCAGTCAGAGTTGGCTAAGGCTCCGAAGGCGCAGGAATCTGCCATTCTTGTTGCTGCAGCTCAATTAGTACCGTTGCGGAGGAAAAGCCGTTAGACAATTGTTGATTGAACTTTTTAAGATCCCCTCTCTATGAATTAATTAGAAAACAAGGTTTGTTTTGTCGATGAAGTGGTTGCTACTAGCGTGGTTGGACATCAATGTTTTATGTGTTCAATGTGCGCCATATTCCATGTCTTATTCACTATGTGTCAGTTTCTTCTTTAGAGATAAGCATTATTTTTCCTTTTAGCTCCACGCCCGGACATCATTGATATCTTTGCGCTGGAAAGTGAGCTCTGTAATCTGAATTTGGTTGATTTCAATTTGAAAAATTCACATTTGGTAGCAATAAGTAGATCTATCGTTGGTCACTCAAAGCTTTCCAAAATTGATCTCACAGGGAATCTCATAGGTATGCTTCTAATTCGTTTGAATCAAAATATACTTAGGAATAATATGAAATAAAAAGTAAAGAAACGTGCAAGGATCACATCACACACTTATTTTATCATCCATGCAAATGAATTCTTTGGTGCCCAATGGACATCTTTGCACATTGCATAGTTTTTGATATTTTTTGTTCTTGCTTGAGAAAGTATTTGACCAGAGAGCCTCTTTTTCTTACCCAAATTGGAAAAATGTGTTTAATTATTTAGTTTTTAAAGACAGGTCATTCGCATTATTGATAGCACCGGCTGGTCAGGGAAAATGTTATGTATTTCTGATATCTTGTCTGGAAAATACCCTTCGCTAACGAGAAAAATGCCAGAAGTCAGGAAGAAATACTAGGCAGGATGTGTATGAATCCCGCGATAGTAAGACAAAGCACCAACAAGAGGATACATGGAAATTCAGTCCTCTTGTACTGTTAGAGGAGAAATTGTATATATGTTTAAGACGGACGATAGCAGGGTTTCTGATCTACATAAGGGCACTATCATGTGTAGTCATGGATATACTGGCTTGTCGAGGTGTAATTGTTGTCCGACATGCGGATAACACTGTGCTCAAAAATTTTGCTCTTTATCCTGCAAAAGTGTAATTATGCAGTCCCAACAGACTATTCACCTGTATTTGTTTGTATGTTGATGATGTGTTCTTATCAGTTTGCAATGTATCTTCCAATTTTGATTTCAATTTTGTTGTTTTCTTCCTCGTTGACTCCTGAGTCTATGCCTTCTCATAGATCATAGATTCGTTTGAATTTTCTTTCTTGTTTTTTTGCTCCTCCACATAACAATCCTCATCGCATAGCTCTGTGATTTTTGTCTCCCTTAAATTTTAGGAGATGATGGTGTTGAATGTGTGTGTAGGTCAATACGATATGTACCGAACCTGATATCGTTGAATTTGTCCTGTACCGGAATGACTTCACGCGGATTGTCTCATCTGAGTAAGAGTCTTTCATTAGGAATAAAGCTTCGAATGAGGACAGTCCCTGGTCATGATTTGGTAAGCAACTGTACCCAATGCATATTATTTGCTTAGCTGATTTACCTATCTTTACGATATTTTTAATAGAGAAATTTAAGGACAGACTTAATTGAGAGGCTATATTGATGATATAACGCATGATAATGAATCCTTAAGTTTTTGAGCAATGATTTGAACACGTGCCCCAATGGCTCAGTAATAGAGCACTGGACGTTTAGTTTCGAGGGTCACGAGTTCAAATCCCGCTTGGGTCAGATATTTTCTTGCACTTTCACTAACAACCTTCAGTCTTTGTGTAAAATCGACAAAGGAAGAAATCCAAGGAGTTAAATGACAAAAATTGGTCATGTAAGCAAGATTTGCTATGTTGTAATTTTCAGTTCCTCGTATTATTTCTTTGTCGTTCTGAAAGTGTTCTCGGTCATTTCCAGGGCTCAACTCTCGAGGATTTGGACTGTAGTTACAATACATTTGAGGAACTTCCTTGGGTTGCGAAATCCTTAGCTACAATTCTAACAAGATGCAGTGCATTATCAAGCTTAGTGCTGGATTACTGCTTTCTACCCAAAGACTTATTTTCACGTGAACATCAGTTCTCAAGTGCTTTAAAAGGTTTGGTTTGTATTTGCATGCTGCCCTTGATGTTCACTTTCATTTATTTGCTGATTCATAATTTTTGTTTGACCTGATTTGTTTGAGTACATTTACTTTTCACTCATGAAATCAGAAGTTGTAGATGGCCGGAAGGTCTCATGGCCTAAGTGTTTAAATGTGAAGAAGAATTGATAAATCTATTGTGTACTTTTTTTGAAGCAAAAATTCCGAGAATCATCCAATCTGCAGATGTTCATTTATTATGTAGGAGATAACTTATTCTGAGTGACGTAGTTGCTCTCCAATGCTCTTATAATTTAAGCGTTGAGCTTGTTTCCTATGCGTACGTATCGTGTGATGTGAATCGCAAATTTTCGTAGTCGTAGAATAAATATAAAGACGACAAACATTATGACTCTGATTTGATATTGAATTCGACGATATCCAGCAAACGTGACAATAATCGATATTTTGACGTGATATAAATGACACATACTCTTAGGTTCTAATAAAAGGGGGGGCGCATATTAATTTTTCATGTTTTTCAGGCCCCCCGAAGCTTATTAGGAACCCCCGTTTATTAAATTTCACGGACAGAAAAATGGATTTGGTGGCTTTTCCTCCATAAAAGAAATTTCTTCTTTCATAATATGATAGTGCTTCTTTCACTAATTGAATTTGTCTTTTGATGTTTGTCAGAAGTGCAATAGACAATTAAATTTCCATTAGATTTTAGAAATATTTCCGACCCCGCCCGTTTATTAAAACCCCCGTTTATTCGAATCCCCCATTTATTATGACCCCACGTTTGTCTGCCAATAATGGTATTCACCACCGAAGCTGGGCTTACCAGTTGAGGATTAATTTATTTATTGAATCAGCTGATGGCGTAAAATTATTCGCTTGATAGTATATAGACTTGTAACATAGCTTAACTTTGTGTTACTTTGATATATTAAATGGATTGAAGTCTTAATTTTCATTTACCGTTGTTCATATTTAGTGAAGTGCTATGATACGTTTATTGCCAGACCCGCTGAGAGCTTTTTATGGGGCCCAGGGCAAATGAAAAAGAAAACTTCTGATGACATCATTATGGAATTTGAAAGTTGTTTCATTCAGCATAGGATCATCTCATTACTTGTAGAAGCACCTCTCAGATTTTTAGGTCTTGGAACAATCTGCCCTCCTCTCTCGGTGCCCCTGCTTGGTGTTCTTCAACTGTTTCTATGAAAGGAAAGATTTTCTGAAATCTCATCCATTTTGAAATATCTGTAGAAACAGCATCCTTTCCACCAAAGAATAATCAAAGTTGGATATTTCAATATGTTAATTTCTTCACTGTCCTAAGGAGAGATTGAATAATCCTTTTCTTGATGACTATGTTTTTTAAAACTAAGTAATCAGTCTCTTATTGTAGTACTTTTTCAGTCTTTTCCTCTTGCAAAAATGCAAGTTACACACAGTCAATGGATCTAACTGTTTTTTTATTTTTCAGAAAACAAAACCTTAATTGCACTGTCATTGAATGGTAACCATTTCCGAGCGATGCAGAATATATTTTGTGCGGTTCCTTGTATGCTTCAAAAACTAAGCTTGACTTCATCGTTCATGGATTATAGTGGACTCTTGGAAAACAGCGTCGATGATGTAAACTTCAGTCATTTAAAATCTTTATCTATGCAAAGTGTTTCGAACTTCAGTAGCTTCAACCGCATTTTGAAAAATGATTCGTTGGTCAACCACCTCGAAGCCTTAGATATTAGCAACTCTGATGGTGATGGAGAGGGTTTTACTGAGACATTAAGGTAATCAGTTTTATAATCAAACTTCAGCTTTATATTAAATAGGACATGAATAATTATACTAAGAAGCTCCTTGAGAATATTAGACAAAGTGAGTAAAGTCGAAAAAATGAGATATACTGCATTCTAGACATACTGCTAGCACAGAGTTAAATTTATATCCACAAGCATGGAACTAGTACAATCCCAGATACAGACAGTTTATAGACAATGATTTTTCTATGTTTCTAAATTTATGAGCCAGCTGCTTTGTAGTTGGAATGCTTCTCTACGGAAATGAACAGTTTGAGACACCTTTATTAAGAGATTACAGCAGCTTGAACAGGAACGGGATGCCCTCCCTCACGAAACTTATCATCCATGATTGTCACGAGTCCATGAAAGGGCACAAAAGCAGAATTTTCTGTAGCGTAAAGTATTTTACGATTTATGACTGCCTTAACAACTGCTTCATGTAATCTCTGTCTCCACCAAAGCTATAGCTTATCCCCACCAATGCAACTGAATTCGACAGAGCGTGCATTAAGCAGCATTTCCAATCCTCTCGAGACCTTTACAGAATAGTCCACCAAACATGCTAATGTACGAAACAAAATAACATGTAAGATGGAAAAGAAAAAACACAATGCGCTGCTGAACGTAAATGTGCAACAATTATAAGTGTCCTCTCTGACAAAGCACAAGCCAGCGCATTGATTGTGCACAACCCAAGGCATTAGTTGTGTTTGCTTTGATATTGTTCACAATTCGATTTTTTAATACCTTACACATGGAAAATAACACGCAATGAAATCCAGTCGGTATCAACGATGTTGATTTACTACTGAAATATTGTATTTTATTCTAGCACTATTTCACGACTCAAATCATTGAGAGAGTTAGATTTATCATGCATAGAAGCCGTCGATGAATCGAAAGCTTGCCAATTCATCCAAGATTTGGTAAGTTCTTCGTCCACACTCTCTGTTCTGAAAATGAATTCATGCAGAATAAATACACTCTCAAATGCTTTTATACATGGTTGTATCAATTGTCAGTCTCTGTCTCATGTTGATCTCAGTTTCAATAAACTTAGCTGGAATGATAAGCAAAAACTTGTTGCAGTTTGGCGGGATCGATATAAACATGCAGTTTCATTTACGGACAACTCGTCTTGTATAGTTTCAGTTGAGAATCACAATAGCTTTTTACTTAATTTATTTTAGTTTGAGTAGAATTCAATGAAATAACAGTCAATTTCGAAATTCTTTTATAACAAAATGGCGTTTTTTCTGTTCAGTCTCTTTATTAAGCCGATATGTTCTCTTAAACCAGATTGTATTTAGGCACATTGTAATTTCGTTGTCAATTACTAACCAAATACAATGTTACAGCCTTAATGAATGTCCATATGTGGAGATGTTTGTAACATTCGATCCATATTTTCATAGTCTCCTGCAGCACATGCCAGTACAGTTTAGCGCACACGAGCAACATTTGTATTTTAAGCATAAAGGTTTTTGTGCTTGAAAAATATTGCTGGCGTGCGCTGGTCATAGGCAGATATTTTAGTCTCTCAACGGTTGTTGTCTAGATCCAACTCGCGTAATCTGAAGGGTTGTGATTGAAACAGAAAAGCTTGCTGCGTGCGTGCCTTTCATAGAAAAAACTGTTATGTGTTTGAAACACAAGAGTTGCCCGTATCCGCTGGTCTTAACAGCAGTGCTTTGAAATAGAATAGGGGGCTGTGGAGGAGATATGATATAATATATCTGATATAGTAAGATATATGATATTATTCTTTGATTCCTTCTTTTATTTCATTTGTTTTTGATGGAATGAGTCACTCAAGATAGATCAGCTAATTTCTTTCTGTCCGACTGTTTTGGAATACATCAGAATTTGTCAGGATTTCTCCATGACATGAAAGAGATGAAACTAATAGGTTTGGTAGATATCGGCCGATGGCTGCGTTTTGTATTGTTTCAAAAATTGTTGAATACGTACTGTACTACAGAAAAAGCAGAATACTTGCAGTACACACCCTTATAGTATCCCACAATCAATATTCTTATGCCCCGGCCAAACTGATCAAACATTTTTGAGATGTTGGAGGAAGTTTTGTGATGAAGAAACATTTTGTAATGTTTTATGATTTTAGATGAATTTTGATGGAAGTAAAGTCAAATTGTGTTTGATTGGTGGATAGAATATTTAGTTAGTGTGACCACAGCAACAAATTATTTGTCAAACATTTGAGTTCATTTTGATCACACTCACGCGCAGATCACAACAAGTGGCGACACTTTCACATAGTTCCTTTACGCATGCTCCACAGCATTGCAATACCTGCCGTTTAGATCACGGAACCCAACACATTTGACCAAATATTAGGGGAAATGCTCCTTCTGTTTAGCTTTCTCTTTTCAACAAGGAATTTGGAATAAAAATATGGATTTCGACGAATTGTTGGTGAAATGTTTCACACGTTTGATTGGTGCTTTACATGTGCACACGTCACTATTTGTTAGGTAAAACACTTTCATTTGGACAAACGCAACTTTTTCCTTTATGATCAACTGCACCTATGCCTATGTTATATATGGCTTAGTTCTGTTGTATAAACATTTGTCCTTTGTTTTTATAAAGAGTCTCTGTGCAAAAATTGCCACTTCTAGATACTATTTTCTTTCATGGCTAAATTTAACTGGTCTTGGAAGTAGGTGTTGTCCTGACTATTCTTGTACTGCCCTACAAAGTTTTCCTGATCAAGGAACAAGTTGGATTTCATGTCAAGTGGCTGACATAAAATCAGTTGATCAGCTCAAATAGAGCCTCATTATGAGTTTGATTTTCTCTCTTCTATGTGACAGGATAATATTATCAACAAATTAAGTGCTGGCTTGGTTGATATGGGTTGTTAATGCGATGATTAGCATTCAACTTTGAGTCTATTTGTAAAACAACTTGGGATTTTTCATAGATTTTACTACGCTGCATTAAATTTCATGATTTTTTCAGGAAGCAACTCGGTCGATAATAGTGTATCGGTTTCTAATTTTGACAACACTGTCTTACGGTTCACATCACAAGTATAAATTTCGATATTGTCTCCGCAGTTCCATGTTTCAGAATCAATCACCAGATAGGTTATGTCATCGATACAGGTGTTGAAGAGAAAGGACACTACTACTGATCCATGTGGTACTCCTTTTCTTAAACCGCGCCTATTGCTTATATTTATAGGTTTTCCTTTGATATTAGACGAACTGACTTGTAATAATTTGTAGGAAACTGTATGGCAATGAGACATTGTAACTCCCAGGCAAAAATGTACCCCAGTGTCACCATGTTCATAATTTGATATCTATGAAAATACGGAGAATAACTGTGCAAGGATTATTTAGTAGGAGTAATGTATGATGAGGGTTTTTACAAGTAATTTACTAGAACATTGTCGTTCTGAAGTTTTGCATAAGAGCTGCTTGTTTTTGTCCTAATTCCGTAGTGCAATTCAAGTGCTCTTGTCAATACACAAATTTGCATCACGATGCACAACAAAGTGTGTAAATATGCAACAACACCTATGGAGCTTTCTATTATTGTACCCTTAAACTTATATTTTGCAAACTTTTTCTTCTTAATATCTATCTTATACCTGATTTTGTATAACCATCTCTAAAGTGTGCTGTTACTAATGCTCAAGTGATTGTTTGAAAGCATGAACTATGGATAGATGATAAAACGTAATTTCCCAGAATACGTTTACCTATGCAATTCATACAATAAAGAACTAGCAGTAAGTTCATTCTATTAAGCATCATGCCTTTGCTAAACATGTGCACCAAACCAATACTGTGTTGTGCTTTCATCTGATTCAGTGCACCTAAATGCCCTATTAATGTTCACATACACCCCAAAATTATCCTCATTTGGAATGCAGCCACTCCTTGCATCAAATTCACAACGGTGTTCTGAGCTGTCTGTATGGAATGCAGTAGCGTCTGTTTGAAATATTGGTGCTGTTATCTTCACGCCATTGATATCTCTTATATTAATTCGGTCCATGAAGTGGCATGTCCATGTACCTTTAAATGCAAGGATGTCAACCTCACTCATCTGGGCTCTCAAGTAATCGCGATATACATCTGATCGATATGTTGGAAAACTGCATGTAGCTCGCCACATTGATGACGATAAGCGAATATGTTCCATTATTTTTAACCCAAGCCTTGAACAATTGAGATTTATAATGGAAAGGGATCATCAACAGCAATGTAAGCAATTTGATTCTGGTCTTTGGACACACACACACACACACACACACACACACATACACACACACATACACACACACACACACACACACACACACACACACACACACACACACATACACACATACACACACACACACACACACACACACACACACACACACACACACATACACACACACATACACACACACGCACACACACACACACACACACACACACACACATACACACACACACACACATACACACATACACACACACACACACACACACACATACACACACACATACACACACACGCACACACACACACACACACACACACACACACACACACACATACACACACACATACACACACACGCACACACACACACACACACACACACACACACACACACACACACATACACACACACACACACATACACACATACACACACCTTGCTTATATAGCTGATCAAAAGTGCTCAGCTGAAGAAGCTTCTAATAGTGAAGTTACAAATATGCGAATATGAATATACAAATACAAATATAAGTATACATATTTGGACATATACTATAAAGCGTATATAGAAATTTCAAATACATACTTTCTTATGTCATAGAAGTTTCGATTGACATGTCTTTCAGTATATATCATATGTATAATATATATTTTTTCACCGTTGAATATTGTATGCTAGCAAGATAGTGTTCAATATGCTCAATATGCATTTTGTGACTCTCAGTTTCATGCTGCCATACTCAAAAGAATCATAACAATCATACCTGTAATCCACCCAGTTCGGATTGTTCTCATTTCTCGGAGTATTGATATAGAATGGAGTCCGGAATGAAGTTACATTTTGTAATGAGTATGATGTAAGCAGTGTCCATGCTGTTCTGTTCTCGGACTCAAAGTCGCAAATGACGGGGAAAAGTGCACCTGCCTGGTTGAGGACTTTGTAAATTCCGTTCTTTCGAATTCCTTCATGATATAAATCCACGCAAGATCTCATTACTATTGAGTAAAATGAACAAATTGAAGAAAAACTGACTTTTGATTTGAACGGAAGGTGAAAATGAAACACAGAGCGTTTAATGTTTTTATATATACATGTTATTTCCATTTTTATATCCGTACTTACTTTTCTCACAGTTTGATCCTGAGTATCCGATTAGGCATGAGCACGAATAATGATAACTTTCATCTTTGCATGTACCGCCATTTAGACAGGGGTTGCTCACACAGTCGTTTTGATCTGTTTGAAATGAAAGAGTTACTTGCAATAATAACGGGCGTAATTTTCTAAATGCTATAACCTTTACGAAGTGGTCACACTCCTGTTTTAAAGTGCAGAATGTTATTATTGCACGAAAAAGCGGGAACGTTCTTTAAGCATACTGAAAAGCTTTTTTCGTCCGACACTCGTCAGAGCATGAAACGTAATGTTACTTCAGAATGTTAATTCAAAGGCCACCATAACGCGAAGATATGGCTGTAGTACGTGGGGAGAAAAGTACTTGGCCAGCCTACCTTACGAAAACCGTTAGGCCTTTCTGACAATCACTACCAGCTTCCAGGACCATGTAGAGAGCTGAACATTTTTTTCTATAGGGAACCTAGGCCTACTTCTAAAAGCTCCTTGTTCTTGGAACTCTTTCCTGACAATATTTTAGTACCAGAAGTTTGTTAATAGTTCCATAGTTTTAGCTGCACATTGAGAGCTACAGACATTGCAAGTGTCAGCGTGAAGACACGGCACTTTAAACACTGCAAATTTCAACGCAGACCCTCCTATGAACCATAGAAGGAATACATGCAATTTATTCGAATTTGGCTCCTTAATTCTCGACTATCTACCTACACTGATGAGAAAAGTCGAAATTGAAAAGTTCCTTTGGGACTTGACTATGTCGAATTCCGTGGCTATGTCAAATGAATGATTAAAGAAGAAATGATTTCTCTTTTTGTCCTCGTTCTGGCTTTAAAATTCCTGAGTGAGTTTTAGATTTTTGCCTTCTTAGTTGAAGATTCCTTTTAAAACATTTCCTTATAAAACGATGCGTAAGTTTTTAACCTTTACCTTTTCCATGTACAATGGGCTCAACCCAACTGTGTTGGAGACCTTGCTCGCCCAGCAATTTGAGATTTAAGAGAAATTCCCTTGGTAATTCCAATGAATTGAGTGTCTCAAAGCACACGACTGGTATTTTTAATGATACCTGATCCATGTACCATATTGGTTTTCTTCTCTTAATTTTGCTAGGTAAGTTCCCGATTTTTTCTTCATCATCATTAACATTTAGCGACCAATTTGTCGATACAAACGTTTCACTATACCAAACCACAAAAGTTAATTCCCTGAGAAATGCGCTTTTACCCACTCCAGTCAATATCTAGCCCAGTTTTCGACTATTTTATGTAATGAAAGAATGAGTCGGATTTACCTGGTAATTTCATCTTTTCATAAATAAACTCGGCCTCATGTGCCCGGCGTTCAAGTTCATTTCTACCATGCACAAGCGTATACCCATTGGTTGATCTCACCACATGGGTACATGATTGGTCTCCTCCACACTGGAAAAATTCTTTGCCTATTAATGATGCCGTATCTGCAGCAGTGTTCTTCACATCTGACCCTGAAATTAACTTGAAGTGTACCCCTGTTGATTGGATTGGTTTAAATAAATGGAACAGGATCATGTAAATGAAGAGAGCATGACTCCACTTTGATGCATAAACGGCCATTGCGCAGGAGCTCTTATACTTTTGTGTACGTGCACCCTCTACAAATGCTGAGCAAGACTGAAGTTAAGGCTCTGACCTTCGCTTATGGTACAGGATGACCTTTTGGCACTCCACATAGTAATCAAGGGTATAATAGTTCAACCTGCTGCTGTTCAAATGTAACGATGATGTACTTGATTAGGTTTATTAGTTCACTTAAAAAAGATATTGTCAAACACTTTTCAATTATTAAAGACATTTGAGGTTTCTACTTAATTGCCTGTCTTTGCAAAGCCAATTGTGACTAAGACGTAATAATCTTAGAAAGACAAAACTGCAACTTCTCCATTATGCTAACAATAGAAGCGCCGTGATATTATGTAATACAAAAGATTACAAGATCTTGAAATGAAACAAGGGACCTGCACCCAATACAGGCTGAAGTGATGCCTGTGTAGTGCTATGAATTTCGGCTGCACGTTGATGATAGCTCATGCTTTGCAAACTCCTTTACAAAGATAGAAACTTTTCTTTGATAATCTTGGATAGCAAAGATCAAACTTTTGTATAACAAATAATTGTAACCTCTTTTAGCCGGTTTACTCCGGTAACAGTTAAGAAGATCTTAGCGTAAATTTCGGGAAGTTAAGAAAATTGAGGCTCAGGCAAAAGTGGTTTTCTCATAAAAAAAGACGTGTATCTACCCAACATTGTTGATAAATAGCCGAAATGTATGGGACTGTACATGTGGGTTTTATAGGGGGAGATTTTGCTTGCTGTCATGGAAAAGGGACAAGAGTAGGATATTCATCATAGACGTATAGGTTTTCTAAGTGTTTTTGACCTGCTTTACAGAGTCTAGAAACACGAACGCTGTGGCACCAGGTTTAGTAGAACATCTAATATCGAATGAAATTGCTTTTTGGAATAAAAGCCTTGTGCCGTGTGAGTATATATAGCAATCAGTCGGAGATTTCAAAGTAATTTTATCTTGCTTTGGAGTAAGCAACTAGGTAGCTAGAGTCAAGGGCCTACGTAAAGGAAATTTGGGTAAATAAGTAGGGAAATATAGAAATAACTAGAGCTTGCTGTCCTTTGGTCCTCTAGTGGTGTTGCGCAAACGCATTGCTGTGACACTCTTCTCTATCCTGTAGTTAAAAAATTACAGGATTGTACTAATTTTTTAGCTACAGGATTTCTAAGAAGAAATGTTGAAAGACATTTGTAGGATTTTACATTGTATATTGACGCTGTTACGTTTTTCTTTGTTCAAACAGGCCCCAATTGATAACAATACTTGTAGTGTTGGCAAAGTTTTACCCTGTAAACATATTACTTATTATCACTATTTATTATGATCTACAAAGGAACCCATCGCGCAAGTTACCTCATAGTTCCAAAAATGTCATAAGAAGCAGCCTTGTAGGCGCATTGGACATACACTCGAGCTATGTGAATACGATATAGTCACTACGTATTGTGTCGTCATGGCAAATGTATCTATTCTGTCCTTTCGCAAACTTACGGTTGCTAGGACCTCCACCACTTCAGCAAATTCGCAATCACTCCTTCATGCTTCATACTACTACATCACATGAGTCCACTGACGCACGCACACGTACACTCAAGAATACACCCGCGTTAGCTCAACAGCTGCGAAGTATTACTCTCTATCTAACAACACAAATTTTGGAGAGAATATTAGACAAAGTAAAAGAACATTTAATATGAATAAATTCTTGGGTATTATTTTCTTTTACTTTTAGTTCTCTTCCCTTCATTAGGATTTTTCCTTGAGTTCTGTTTTAAGTGAAATCCCTTGTTGAATGCTTTACTTGTCACATCTTTATACACAAACGGTGACGTGCGTGCAATGAAGTCATCATCAAAAGCATTTGCAACGTCTTTAGATTTGGGCAGCCTTTGGGTTACTTGCTTCTGATCTTCGGCCAATATCAAGTTGTTGGCATGGCGACCAGCTTTTGGCAGTGGAATTGGATACTGTGGAGGTGACAACTGAGTTTTTACACCGTATTTAGAAGTTTCTTTTGTAGCAAAACCACCCATCAACAAACTGCCCCATTAAATTGCATCTCAATGATGATGTTACTACAGGGTGTAATCAATCCACTTTCAACTACTCATCATTAAGCAATGCTAAAATTTAAAGATTCCCCGCAGATAATGGACTCTTCGACAAAAATCCCTGCTTCAAATTGTCATAGGCTCGCATTCAGATTATATTCCCCTGTATAGATTCCCTGGCAATACCAACTGCCGAAGAACTGAGAAAACAATTGATTGTGATAAATAGAAAGGAAAAAGGTGAAAATAACAAATAAACCAGGATTATGTTATTTCTATGCTGCTGCAATATTGATTAATGGCTTACCTTTGTTCCTCTAAGATTAACAGGACGTGGTCGTTTTGGCAAGTGATATGTAAGACTACCATCTGAATTAACACTGACAGATACTTTTCTCAGAGTTTTGTTTCCACAATTTTTACAAAATTGCCTTTCCATCTCAGTAGTTTCCCTAGAAGAAAGACATTTGATTAATTGGAAGAAGCATTTTCTACTATTGAAGGAATCTAGCTTTCTCGCAATATCACTCAAAATCAGGAAATAACAGTGAGATACATTTCTACTATCAATGATGATCAGCGGAGACGTAGATGCTTATTGAAGGGGGCAGGGGTAAACACACATAGGAGCCTGGGGCAAAGGTTCAAAAAACCATTTAAGTGATTATGTAATAAAATACCACTGCTATTGAAAAGCAATTGGGGATACCCCTCACCCTTTTGACGTATCCACCAAAGGTGATGATGATATTGATAACTATAATGCCTGCCAAAAGTCTTGGAACACTTGCTATGATTTACGCTATAGATGAGCTATAGCATCCACACCCCCGTTAAACAATGTTGTATGAAGGAAATATGAGCAACTCAAAGGCCAAAAGTGATGTGTGTTTATAAAACTACCGGTTTTCGCTATCGAATCAACATTTTTTGACGGGGGAGTGGGTTTACATTTTAATTTGTGTCACGGAAAAGCGGCAGGAGTTGGAAATCAATACAATTGTGTGGGTGTTCCAACTACTTTTGGCAGACATTGTAGCAAAAATATCAGCATTAATAAGTACCCTTAGAACAATCATGATCATTATCACCAAATGATTAAGATCACTGCTATTATACATTTTCATATAAGAATACTGTCTATAAGAATATCATGTCTCAAATCACTGAAATTAAAGAATGATATAGAATAATGCAAGACTCAAGCTTCATCAAGGGTTAGATATTTTCCATACTTGAGTTTTCTTTCAAAACTAAAACAAGTGCAAGCTTCATTTATGCAGTCTGAGAGTGGTTATGCCATAGTGCTGCTCAGCAATTCTTTAGGGAGTGTCAGTTACACACATTTTAGTGTAAGAACTTTGTCTTTCAGGGTATCAATGCTCAAAATTGCTAAACTTTGAGACTAATCTTGAGTGCAAAATCAAAATATTTCAAGAATATTAAGCTCAGCAAAGCCTTAGGTATTCTTATAAAAGTGTGTCTCATTATCATTATCAACATAATCACAACTGACATCATCACAACTGACATCATCACCACTGCCACCACAACCACCACTGCTACCACCACCGCTACCACCACCACAACCACCGCCACCACCGCCACCACCGCCACCACCACCACCGCCACCACCGCCACCACCGCCACCACAGCTGCCAAATCTACAGAAAAGTGAGGGTCACAAGGCTGTGCTTGACCATGCCACAGATATTTCTGCCTTGTGATTACATGGGCAGATGTAATTTTGTGCACAAATTGCCATATGTGTCAAATTTTGCTCAGATAAATGACTACATCATCACTTAGAACATTTTACAATCATCCACCAATAAGCATGATCAATCACTACCAAAGAAGCTTACTTTGCACATCCATAACACTTGAGAATAAAACTGCGTGTTTGTTGAATGATCTTTCCATCCAGTGATATGACATGAAGACCCATTTGCATTAAGACATTCTATAATTCAATAAAATACAAATAAAAGCCAGTTTTTATTATGACTAGAAGTGTGTACATTGCTCATGACTAATAAATATCTCCTAATGAAGAGTTCCATTGACAATACAGAGTGGAATGGATCATTACAGGAATAAACTGAATAAGTACAAGTACTAAACATAAATGATAATAAAAAATAATAAACAATAACATTTTCTGAGGTGGCGCCAAACCTCAGAAGTATCAACAGATAAAGTCAGTACAGTGGATTGATCCAAATCAATAAATTTCGAATATGCACAGTATAAAGTGTGAAAGTAGTTTTCGCTACAATACAACAAACAAATGAGAATATATGTAATGTTCTCTACAAGTGAATAAAAATGAATAAACAAATTGATAAACTCAAGAAAAAACATACTTACAATATTCATAACCTATTACTGTTAGCGCCATTAACATAATTCGTAAGCAACTATATCATAAAACAAACTTTAAGCGTGTAACATTTAAGCTTGGTTCCCTGATGCGTCCTTAGTGTCCTAAACTTAAAACAACAATATATCCTTTAATTAAAGAACAAAAAGGTGTCAAAATCTTCTCCTGAGCAGTAACATTTTCTATGCTTGCAACCGCGATTCATATGAATTGCTCACCAACCATGATGCTTTATATATCCAAAAGAAATGCAAAAACCAAATTTGAAATACCTGCATTGCAAAATCTGTTGTCAAGCAAGCACTTTTTGTATCAACTGTGCTACCCTCTGTTTCTTGAAATCCCATTTCCTTTTTTACTTTTGAAACATTACTTGGAGTAATCCATCCTTCATCATCATCTTCATCATCAAGGAAAAGCCCTTCTTGTTCTTCCTCTTCTTCAACACCTCCATCTTCATTCACATTATTTTTACCAGAATCATCTTCTTCCATTTCGATACTGTCTTCTTGTTGAATTCCTTCCTGACTGTCATTAGGGCTCTGAATATTTGGTTCAGTTTGTTTGTTTTCTATTGATTCTTGGGAGGTGATATGTTCTGATGTGTTTCCTTTGTCTAATTCCATCTTCAGCTTCTGATCAAATTCTCTCTTTGCTCCCTGAAATCAGAATAGCACTGATTCCCATATTTCACAAAAGAAGCTCAAGATACAGAGCACATAAATTTCAAAACTAATTCTTACAACTACCCAAAACTTCACCATTGCATAAAAGAGTGAGAACAACTACAGAACATGCTAATAGACTATTCACCAGTTACTTAAAGTTGAACTATTTTGTAGATTTTACTTGTAAGCAAATGTTTATGTAAATGCAAATTTTTGTAAGCAAATATACAGACTCTACAATGGTAAACATAAAATTGACCGGAAACTATATATTCCAGTTTCACTGCATTTTATTATGCTATGCTCATCCCCAGCACCTAATAAAGGATATCAATGTCAAAGCCATTGTTCACAAATAACATGGATACTGCAGACATGAAAATGACATCTGTGTGGTGTACATGTTACTTAGACAGTCATCCAAAACAACAATGAAAATGGTCATCAACATTAGGTTCACATTCTCTGGCTCAAATATTATGTAAAAATTGAATATATACAAATAAATTGAATCTACAATAACTGAAATTATAGTAACTATAATAAAACAATAACACTTCAAAAGAGAGGAACCTTTTTACTACCAAACACAAATCCATGCTCAGGTTTAATCTGTGTTATTCCACCACCTGTAACACAATGCACCTAAAATTTTCATGAGAGATATGAAAAAACATATAAGAAAGAGAGATACCAAAAATCCAAAGCTTAAAACATTATGTATTTAAACTACAGGTATGCAACCAAATAATTTTACATCATTGTAATCTACAGAAACTCTCACAACATTAGCTTTTGGATCCTGTATATTTAGATGCATCTCTATGTGACATCATTATATCATATAAAAAAAAGTATTTAGATATCACACAATTGTAAATAGACAAAATATTTGAGAGCTTTGTAGTTAGGATTTTTAATTTTCATTTAAAGTTAGCAGTAATGCCAATTGGTCTTGCAAAGTATATGGATAGAAAAACTATTTTCAAACACCTTTTTTTCTGGTTCTTTCTTAATGTGGTCAATGCTACAGAATTCTTTTTCTAATTGCCATGCCAGTGCCATCACTTTGATATCAACAGCAGAGAGACTTTGAAAATCCCCAGTTTTCTTTGCAAATTCTGTAACTGTAAAAAGGCAAAAAGTAATGAAAGGAAATCTCAATATGACAATCAGCAGCTATATTTCTAAAACCCTGCTGAACCTTCCCCTTTTATCACATGCAGAGTAATTACATCCAAAGTATGTTGCAGGTCTATAAACAAATTATCATATTTCTGGTATGACATCCAGGTGTGACAGGCTCCCATGGTACTGCTACTTCAAAGACAATGGGTGCATAAATGAAGCAAATGTACATGGTGTGCAGGCTTTTGTGGGAAAGGCATGCAAGTGCATGCAAGTGCATGCCTGTAACTTCCCAGGTGAGGAACATTTGCGCACATTCATTGTCTTGAAGTAGCTAGTAGTCATCGCTAACTCCATGGGATCTTATGATGAATCAATGTTTGTTGGGACACCTTGTCATCATTACTCTGCTATCATTTATCATTTTGATTTGTTACTCCTGGGTGCCTAATAGACTGGGGGGATTGGAATAGTTGGGGGACTGGAAAATCTTCAAAGACTAATTAGCGGGGGGTTGGAGTAAACAGGGGGGTTGGAAAATGACCGCAAATGTTGTAGAAAAGGCCATGGTTTCTTATCACAAATGCATATCAAAGTAATATTACCAAGTCCACAGAACGAAAAAGGCTGAACCATACAACACATGCGATCAGCGTACCTTTCTTACTATACTTTTTACTTGCAGGCCAAAGTATCTCTTCTAAAAATTGCCTTGGTTGAGATAATACTTCCAAAAAGTAATAGGTAGGGGGTTGGAATAAGGATATCCTGGGTGGAGAATTTTGGAAAATTAATTAGTGGGGGATGTCTATTGGGCACACAAGAATACTCCCAAAAATGGAGCTGTTATGCTCCTCAGTGTACACTACTATGTTTTCCAACAACAACAAGCATCTCTCAATTGTTGTTCACACTTGTCCTTAAAACTCCATCTGACTGAAGGCTTCTTCTACACTAGGATAATATGAACACAAAGTCAAAAACAGGGCAAAACATATGCTCTTATCCAAAAACCAAATACTATGAATGGGGCCACAAAGATCTGTATTTCTTGAGCTCCTTTTTTGGGGTGGTGTAATGAGAACCCAAAGCCAACCACGTAGATAAAGCTATCCGCCTTTGTTCAAAAACAAAGTATGGTGTGAACGGGGCTGGAGAGTAACAATTACATCCCTATGCTTGACACCTTATTGTGTTCGATAAATAGGTATTATTGATGGGTTTTATCCACTAAGTTCCGAAGTGATTGAGATCTATTGTTGAGTGGTTGATCAAAATCCATATATACATAGGGACATTGATTTTGAGCTGTATAGACATGGGGACACCACATGCCACCACACACCTGGGTAGTTTTAGGAGTATGATATCTTCTAGCACTCCAATCACAATTGTCCCATGTTAGCCTGGTGTGTGTGTGTGTGTGTGTGTGTGTGTGTGTGTGTGTGTGTGTGTGTGTGTGTGTGTGTGTGTGTGTGTCTGTGTGTGTGTGTGTGTGTGTGTGTGTGTGTGTGTGTGTGTGTGTGTGTCTGTGTGTGTGTGTGTGTGTGTGTGTGTGTGTCTGTGGTCTGTGTGTGTGTCTGTGTGTCTGTGTGTGTGTCTGTGTGTCTGTGTGTGTGTGTGTCTGTGTGTGTGTGTGTCTGTGTGTGTGAGTGTCTCTGTGTGTGTCTGTGTGTGGCAGACTATACTATGGAACATGACAGCATACAGAATAGGTAGATAGAGGTAAGATTCACATTATGTGTAAACTCATGCCAGATATCAGGAATAGGTCACTTTGCCAATTTGGAATAGGAAAGTTTCATACCTCACAGATCTGCACAAATAGTTCAAAATATTTGCCATACTCTGTGCATACTTAATTCCATACATAATCTCTTTAGGATTTTTCAATACCACATACCTATTTTGTGGTATGACCCCCCTCAATTCCAGATTGGTTACTTTGCTGTCACATGCCTATAACCCCAACTGGAGAGCTTGGTCTTTTCAATGAGATCTTGAGAGTGTACGGGCAAGTGTGCACATGATCTCGATTTCAAGTGTGTACTTGAATTTTCTAGCTTAGAAAGTAAAACAAGATGGGCTATTTCCTGTAGTTTATGTTAAGGAATAAGCCTGTAAAACAAATGCGTCATTACTATCATCAGGGTAGCTGAAAAATTTTGAATGAAATCTAATTATGCTTATAAACCACAACATGGCACGCCTGTCAAAAAGTTTGTCACGCCCATTTCAGGGTGTGCAGCACCATTTGCAATTAAAATCTGGAGTGTGCGCTAGCCACACGCTGCAGTCTGTAACCAACCCCAAAAACAAAAATCTCACTCCAGCAAAGGAAATGGCATTATCTACATTGGTGGCCTTTGGCATAGATTATCTGTAATTTTTATTGTCTCTTTATAGTATAAGATTCATGAACTAGGATAAATCTCTAATATTTAGCGTGATTAGGAAAAATAAATGATCTAACCAGCGTTTACAGATTCCGCAGATGGCTCACGAAACTCGATAGTGTATGGAAGCACTGATAGCCTCTGACGTGTTGCAGAGTCTCGAATTTCATTGATAACCTCGTGGATTGTAAAAATCCTATAAGCGATGTGCTGAAGCTGAGCATTCTTTAGGAAAGCTGGCGAATCTGCAACCAAACATTGAAGCATGTTTTGGGAAGCCATGATGGATTTCGAGAAAAGAAAGAGTAGATGGTACAGGGATCCAAGTAAGTTGTAACATACATGCAAATGAGGTAAATGCAAAATGGTCTTCACTGATAGATGGGCCTACCTGAACTCTATCGCTTGCACCCATATCATCAACCGTAGTTGCTTGCACCCAGCATGGAGGAAGAACTGGATGGCGGTACAGTGCTTGTTAGGTCTCTGAGGGAGCATGGTATTGAATATATGTTTGGCATTGTTGGCATCCCAGTTGTAGAAGTTGCATACGCAGCTCAAATTGCTGGTATTAAGTATGTTGGTATGCGCAATGAGCAATCGGCTAGTTATGCGGCATCGAGTATAGGATATATGACAGACAGACCAGGTGTATGTCTAGTTGTCTCCGGGCCAGGACTTATCCACGCACTAGCAGGAATGTCAAATGCTCAACAAAACTGCTGGCCTTTGATCGTTATTGGAGGTGCCTCAGATACCAATCAAGAAAGCATGGGTGCGTTTCAAGAATGCCCGCAAGTTGAATACGCCCGCCCTTATTGTAAGTTTGCTGCGCGACCCAGTAGTGCAGACCAAATCCCAGCTTTTGTCGAGAAAGCTGTAAGAGTGTCGTTGTCTGGTAGGCCTGGTGTATGCTATCTTGATCTGCCAGGAGACATGCTAAGGGCTGCAGTAAATGGTTTGGATGTAAAATGGAAGGAAAAGTTTGAGTTCCCGTTGAGACCTTTTGCAAACCCAGAAGCTGTAAAATCTGCTGTTGAAGTTTTGAAAAATGCAGAGAGACCTCTTGTTATAATTGGTAAAGGTGCTGCATATACTAGGGCAGAAAATGACACCCGGGACTTAATAGAAAGGACAGGCCTACCATTTCTCCCAACTCCAATGGGCAAAGGAGTTATTCCAGATAGCCACCCACAATGTGTCATAGCAGCCAGGTCTAAAGCCTTAGCAAGAGCAGATGTTATTTTGCTACTAGGTGCCAGATTTAACTGGATATTACATTTTGGACTTCCACCAAGATTCAGTGAGAACCTAAGACTAATACAAGCTGATATTTGTGCTGAAGAAATTGGCAACAATGTGCCTGCTAGTGTAGCACTCATTGGAGACTTGAAAATGGTTATTTCTCAACTCAAAACTGCAGTTGAATCTATTCCATCCTCTTCATTCAATAAAAGTAAATGGTGGGAGGAACTGAAAGCCAAGATTAATTTAAATAAGGAAAGCACTGCTAGGCTTTCCCAAGATCCAACACTTCCAATGAATTACTACAGAATGTATGCAGAATTATGCAAATTTATTCCAGAGGATAGCATAATAGTTAATGAAGGTGCAAATACAATGGATATTGGTAGGATTATGATTCTCAATGAAGCACCAAGACACAGATTAGATGCTGGTACATTTGGTACAATGGGGGTGGGTACAGGGTTTGCCATTGCTGCAGCCATGGTAGCAAGAGACACTGAACCACAAAAAAAGGTGCTCTGTATTCAAGGTGACAGTGCATTTGGGTTCAGTGGCATGGAGATTGAGACTGCTGCAAGGTATAAGTTGCCAATTATATTTGTGATTGTTAACAATAATGGAATTTATAATGGTCTAAGTGAGGATGACTGGAATGGGATTGTGGAAAATGGTGATGATCCAACTTTAGCATTGCCACCGACATTGCTTTTGCCAACTGCAAGATATGAAAAGATGATTGAAGCATTTGGCTGCAAAGGGTATTATGCTTACTCACCACAGCAAATTGGGGAGGCAATGAAAGAAGCACTAAATGAAACCAACTCCCCAAGCATCATTCACATTAGAGTTGATCCAATGTCACAGCGTAAAGCACAGGAATTTACATGGTTGACAAAATCTAACATGTAGGAGTTGGGACAAAGCCCATTGAAGATGTGATAAATTGCACGAAATGTTATTGATTCTGTTTGATATTTGTCTTTTCAATGTATTCATGATAATTCATAGTTTTTGATTAGATAACTTATTAATTCTGATTGAGATTATTGCTATTTCAAGAGATAGTGTAGCATCTCTGTCCTCCTATACATATCTTTTCTTTTCATAGCCACTCATAATCATTCATTTTCACAGTTTGTGTTACTCCCATAGCAACTCACACAATTACTTCATTCACACATTCCTATTCACAACCACCTCTTGAGTCATAATCATTGTTTGGGCCTAAGTTCTCCTTACACCACATTTACTAATGCCTTGCTGCTACTTTCGTTACACAATCTAACACCTTTTCATCCCACACAAACAATAACTGTTTTCTGCCTTTAATTTCTGTCCTCAATACTGACAGTATCAAAGTATTCTTCATCAATTAACTTGCATTTCTTTTCAGCTGAGAATTCATAATATCATGAATTTCTTTGGGAGACATACTAGCTCATCATTAGTGACCTAGTTATTTTCTTTTGCTTACCTATTTTTTTCATGTTTTGGCTCATACTATTTCATCATTCAACTTCCCATACCTTCCTCTTACACCACAACATACACTATCATTGTTCAAACCTTTGTTCTTCATACTTGCCACTCCATATTACTCCTCATACCTGTCCTCACTTTGCTCATCCTTACATCTGCAATATTTTATTGGTAACATATGTCATCCTGGCTGAAGAATATACTTAAGAACATCAACTGAAGGCATAATCTTATGAATAAATTGCTGTTCAAGATAATGTCAAATTTTTGACTCTACAGTTATCATACAATAAGATTCCCTGCATGGTTTGTGACTTACTTAAATCAATAAGTAAAGCTAATGAAACATATAAAAACTACTACACATTTTCTTTTTATAAGAAACAAACTTTTTTCCTTTTGCCTGGGTGTTTCTTAATATTTTGTCAAATCCAGCCTTTAGTGTTTCTTAGAATTCTTGAAACTTCATATGGCAACAAGGCAACTATGAGATGGGAAATTGAAGTTTTAGTTAAAAACATTGAGAGACAGACATTGTTTGCATTTTGTTTCCAGTTCAATTAAAAATTACTTCACAAAAACAGGTTTTTCAAGCTTACTGTTGCTACTCAGCCTGCCTGTCTTTCTTAATTGTTTCTAAATTTTTTTCTGATTTGAGCTTCACGTATCTTATATACTTGTTTCTTATAAAAAAACGTGTAGTACTTGATGTACAGTGTAGCTTCACCTCGAGGGATTTATTTTATCATTTCATAATTCACCAACCTGATTCCCTCTTCTTTACAGACTATGTAGGAGTTTCTTTCTGTCTACTACCACTCAAAAAAGTTGTGTAGTTTACGAATTTTCGTGCCGATGTGAAGCACGGTACGTAGGGCGCACCACGCAGAGACTAGCAGACAGAATAAAACAACATGTCCCCACGAGCATCAGGACGAAAAACACAACAACAAGAGAACAGCCACCTCGTATGTGTAAAAACTCTATTTCTAAAATGAAAAGTGATTCGGCCATAGGACAACATCTTATTACAAATCCAGAATGCGCCAAAACATATACAGACGATAATTTTCGGATCATTGGGCAAGCAAGATCGTCCTTTCATTTAGGTGTTTTGGAATCGGTTTACATCAAGACTCAAAACCCAGTCTTGTGTAAACAAAAAGAGTTCGTTTTTTCACTTGGACTCTTCAAGTAAACAATGGTGAATAGGTGCTAATTGGCCAATCATAGAGCCAAATAGACGCATTATTCATCATATCACGTGTACCCGCATCTGGCTATATATTTCGTTTCACCTTTCGGTCGCTATCCGACGTTTCATACTCTGACGAGTGTCGGACGAAAAAAGCTTTCAGTATGCTAAAGCAATGTTCCCGCTTTTTCGTGCTATAGTGAAGTTCTGTAGTACCAACAGACTTTTCGAGTTTCTTTCAGTTGATAAGCAAGGTTTTAGCATAAATTTATAAATATTGTCATCATCATTATAGACCATTTGAAAATTAGCTCAAAAGGTAGGCCTATTATCAAAAAGAGATCTTAAAGAATCACTGCTGTTTTTATATGTAGACTTTACAAAGCTAAACTATGGCCCACTTGCTTCCCGCATTACTTTTGAATCAATCTTCGACATTTGATTATCAGCCTGGTGTACTTCTTCTCATCCATCCAATCTGGTATTTTGTAAGAGAAGTAGCATGGATCTTGGGCCAAACTTGAGAGTATGATAAGGTAGGCCTTCTCAACTTCTACATGCACATTCTCCATTTCGTTACTTAGTTTTTCTTTTATGGTAGGAGGGACAGCTCTCATTTAGCATTTCTGAGAGATACATAGCTGATATTCAAAGTTTCCAACCGACGCGACTGTTCAACGAATGGGATGAAGTCCGGGGGTTGGCAGCCTGCAGCTCATTCTTCCTTATTCTGTGGCTCCACCAAGCTTAGACACATGAATTATGTATCTAGTTGAAGTGCATTTATTGCCGCGAATTTTGTTTTTTATTGTAGCTATTGGTCAGCCTTGTGATTTTCTTTTAAAAGACGATTACTTGACATGAATAATGACTAGGTTCTTAACTCAAGATGTTGAAGAGATATGCGGCCCCAGGAATTTTCTTTTCATCAACAACAGCAGTGGACCCAATACAGATCCGTGTGGTACTCTAACAGGAGCACTTGCTAAATGTCAAATGGAATGACAATTACGAGTTGGTCACGGTGTGCTCTCTCCCCAAATAGGTTTGTGAGTAGAGCTATCTACTCCGCACTATTCCACTGTTGCTTGAAAATTCCCCGTCATGTATTCTCTAGACTGTTTGATATTTTGGCAAGCAGTAAGGATTTGCGGAGGCCTGGTCATGAAAAGTAAATTACCAAAGCATCAAGTAAAAACAAGAGAAGGAAGAAACAAAAACAAGTTCAATCGATCGAAATTGACTGGATTTCCTATAGAGTCGGTGCTGATTTGTTTACTTAAGTCCTTAATAAGTCAGTATGGTAATGGGATAACACACTCGAGAAATGGGAGAATTGGCTCCAAGCACGTTGTATAAACAGAGATTTTTTCAAAAATCGCAAGAGAAACGAAAACAAAACTGCATTTTCCCGATTTTATCTCAAGTGATTTGCTCACAACAGGCCTGACTCATAAGTGTATAGTATAAAGCACGACATACGGAAGACGTTCATTCTTCAATCGCATCAAAAATATGCAAGTGATTTACTCACAACAGGCCTGACTCATAAGTGTATAGTATAAAGCACGACCTGCGGAAGACGTTCATTCTTCAATCGCATCAAAAATATGCAAGCTGGTGATATTTCAGGTGTAGATTAACATTAATCCTATATTTTTTGCCTCTTAGCTTCATTTTATCTTTTATTATTACACGATTCTATTAAATCTTATATTTATTTTGCGTCATCTTATGACTATTTACAATAAAATAATGTCCAGTTGCTAGATTTTTGGAGATGGATTGTGGAGTCAAGGAGCAGCTTTGATTATTCAGTTAATCAAGCGATTCACATTTAGGGAAGCAGTCTCTCACTTATTGATAAATTTATTATCCTTGAATTATCTATGAAAAGTGATCTTTTCGAATGCTAAATTGGATCTCTTTATTTTTAAGCAATCATGGTAAAAATGCTTTTTCTAATTTTATTGTCAAGCCTTCCAACCATCCACGGTCAAAGTAAGTGTATAGATTATATTATTCCAATTACTTTTAATATTTAGTATCATTTAAAATCGATTGACATTAGCTGACATGAGGAATTCATTATCCTTACAGTAACTGCGTACCATGGTATCAGATTAAATGCAGCATTCCATCAGCGTTTGCCACTTCATGACAATGCAAAATGACTCGGGTCTCTTAGCAAAAATTAACTTTTAGTTTTGTGCTTTAGTTTGTAATTCAATTACATACTAAAACATAAATTAGCGCAACTGCCTGTTATGGGATCTTTTAGGATACAAACTCTATAGCAGGTATTTAAGTTCCCACTAGTTGGTCCATGATGCCTCTTTAGCAAGTGCAATTGTTGCTTTGATATCAATCTTGAATTGCTTCCAGATATTGCTCGTGCTTCAAAGTATTGTTTCCTTCCTTTGTCTCAATGCTGTCAACCAACGTCTGTTTTATATTTATACACTTCAAAAAACGAAGTAATGAGATCCACGGAAAAAGTCTATGTCGAAGTTTCCACACCTTCTGGTTGTGATGGCCCTGTGCAGCAATTCTCCACCATTGAAAACTACTTAAAAGATCCACTGATCCACTGATACCTGCTATATGAATTCTAGCATTTTCAATTTTTTCCATTTAGTAAATGTCAAATTTGCTTTGCACTTTCTGGTTTCTTTTTTGATGCACAATTGAGAATAGCTTTAGTTAGCTACTATTTCACATGCCAGATAGAACTGTCTTTAGGTTTAGAAATAATTTCCCAACAGCTATATGTAACAGTTGAAGATTTGTAAAGAGTTTCTTTTGACAATTTCATATATACACCTGATTTTTTACAAAAGTAATGCCATCGAATGTACTCAGATGGTGAATTCTATTCCAAAAAAGGTGAAAGGATTCATAAATACAAAGTGTCTCAGTAGTCTCGAATACCTAAAAAATAAGGGAATTTTTCACACTCTCGTTGGTTTTGCTCCTTCACTCGGTGCATATGCTACAGCATTTCCTTAGTCCATCAGAAACTGTTATGAAACAATTGACAAAGTCAAGGAAATTTGAAAATTTGGTCTGGAAATTCCAGAAAAGTCTGATAATCCTTTTGAAGAAAGTCCTAAGAATCCTGAATACGCTTGAGAGAATGGCTGAAAAGTTTTATATATTAGAGACTCTTGAGTCCTATGGACGGAAAGAGATATCCTTGCATTTAATTCGAATCTTTACATATGATTGATAATCACTCAGTTGCTTACATTCTTTTTCACAGGTATCCGCAAGGAAAAAGGTGTGTAAACTATATAGTGTACGAGCTTCTTTTTCCTTTGCTTATAACTACTTTTTGAGAAATTATTACTTTAGTGGCTTTTCTGTATTCAAAACCTGGAGATCTAAAATTTCAAAGACAGAACCACTGTTGTATGGGAGATACATGGTTTGGAATCTTTGTTTGGAAATCTGAGTAATAAATTGCTTTACGCTGGGTAGAAAATCTAGTAAGATATTTCATTACAAGAGTTAGCGAAATATGTTCTCTCCTCAAAAAATACAAATCACAGCTGTCTTACTTTCAAAAAGTGGGAAAACCAATGTGAATCTTTGGTAACTATACGAATCAGTAGAGAGAAAAAAAGAGGTTTATAGCGAGAGTAGTTCAATTGACTATTGAAATTTGTTATTTTATTTGTAAGCTCGGAACATGAAGACCTATGTGCAATGCCAAATCAGATATCAACATTACCATTATAAGTCATTTTAGACTTTAAAATCTTCTTTGCCAGTAAAGGACTCTGGGAAGGCTAAATAAACCTTCAAAATGTGATTTAGAATAAATGCGAATAGTGTTAGATAACAATACTATGAAGTAATTTTGATAGAAAATGAATGACCCAAACGGAGCTCGAACCCCCGACCTTCATCATAGTACGTTGAGTGCTAATTGGTAGAGCACTAGAAGTTCAAACTCGAGGGTCGTCGCGAGTTCGAATCCCGCTTAGGTAATTCATTTTCTTGCACTTTCACTTCACAGTCTTTCTTAAATCCTCTTGTCCTTACACAATAATTTTAATTACTTAATTATTTGTTGCATTCATAGGTGTCATTAATTTTTGCCAACCCAATCACAATCATCCAGAGTGTTTAAAGAGTTTAAGCCCATTTGTTAGAACTTCAAATGCAAATTTTCTGTAATGGGTATTTAGTAATCTTAAATTGCACTAAGCAATTGTTCTGTGCCATATGAAATCTAAACACTGAAAGTGTCAGCATTTTGCCATTTACCATTATGTCTAAATCTCTTAGTTAACTCATTAACACCATCTGATTCCTTTAATTTGTGTTCTCTGGGCTTCTTCTTATCAATGAAAAGTATGGAAACCTCGAGCGTCGTGTCATGTGTTTAGTTTTCATAGTATTCTGTTTTCCTGCTATTTAAACAGTAGAGAAATACAGGCAATGACAATGTGTTCAGTGCCGAAGCTTGTTGAACATGTGAATTTGTGATTTTCGTGTGATACATTTTTGTGTGATTTTCTGTGTCGATTAGAAGTTAAGACTACTCAACTGATTGTAACAACTTGTCTGTATGGTCTATTTTAAGACCTCTGTCTGTATGCCCACAATGCACTCCGAGCACTACACCAGGACACGCCCTCGATGACATGGGATGAGGGGTTGGCTCGTGAATCCGAACAGTGGGCAATGCAGTTAGCGCGGGAAAATCGATTGAGACACTCAAGAGGGAGTTACGGCGAGAATCTATATGCAGCCTGGGGACAATCGGCCAGTTGTGCACAAGCGGTTCTATCTTGGTATGATTTTCAACTTAAATTTGATCTGAAACTAAATGTTCAGTTAGATTCCATTGCATATCAGTGCACGTATTATATGATTAAGTATTAAAACAAGGGATGGAATAGGCATCTTAATCTCCTTTGGCATTTCTCCTTCTTTTGCTAAATGTTGTTCTTTCTCCGTTCTTCCTTACCAGTAGATCCCCTACTTTTAAAAGCTTTCATTGCTTTTTAACTTTGAAGAGAATGGACTGAAATAAAGAGGTAAGCTCGTATGCTCTGATTGAAATCAAATGGCCATGGTTGTAGTGCTGGATTTCTGATTACGTCATAGGTACAACGAAATAAAGTACTATAACTTCAACCGAGGTGGATTTAGTTCAAGGACTGGTCATTTTACTCAAGTAGTTTGGAGAGGCAGCACAAAGCTTGGTGTTGGTATAGCAACACGAGGAAGAATGGTTGTTGTTGTAGCTAGATATTCTCCAGCTGGGAACTTTAGAGGAAGATATGGTCAAAACGTACTAAGACAAATATCAGGAGGTAAAAATAGTATTTGGAGATCATTTTGGTAGTAAAATCTAATTGCTGTTCATAATCTTCTTTTCTCCCTCGTATTACTATCTCCTTTCTTTCTTCCTTCGTTTTCTTCTCTTCTACCTATTTGTTACAAGATCTTTACATGTGCTTCATAGACTACACAAAGGCGTTCGACTGTGTAAGACATGAAGAAATCATAGACACGCTACGAAGTCTTAATGTTGATGGGAAAGACTTACAAATTGTGAAAAATATCTATTGGGAGCAAACAGCGGCTATCAGAGTAGGAACAGACGTAAGCAAGTTCCAACATATAAAAAAGGGCGTAAGGCAGGGTTGTGTATTATCCCCTGATTTATTCTCTTTATATAGTGAAATGATAATGAGGCACATTCAAGAATTGCCAGGAATAAAAGTTGGAGGACAGTGTATTAATAACATCAGATATGCTGACGACACAGTTTTGATTGCTACATCGGAGAATGATCTACAAGCATTAGTAGATATTGTCAACCGAGAAAGTAACAAATTAGGACTAAGTCTAAATACAAAGAAAACGGAAGTTATGACTGTATCCAAAAAGAAAGATGCACCCAACTGTCATATCACTATACAAGGTAATCCACTGAAGCAGGTTTCTCAATTTAAGTACCTTGGGTCGATGATAACGTCAGATAGTAGGTGTATAGAAGAAGTGAAAATCAGATGTGGTCAAGCTAAAGCTACATTCAAGAAATTGGACACCTTTTTAACCAACCCAAGAATATCAATAACTGTAAGAAAAAGAATACTACAATGTTATGTTGAACCCGTTCTAACGTATGGATCTGAAGCATGGACAATTACGAAGCAGATAATGAAGAAAATAGAGGCAACAGAAATGTGGTTTATCAGACGTATGCTTAGAATACCATACACAGCTAGAGTGACAAACGATAAGGCTTTACAAGATGCAAATACAGAAAGAAATATATTAAAGAAAATCAGAAAGAAACAAGCAGAATTTTTTGGTCATTATATGAGAAAAGAAAAGCTGGAGCATTTAATCATGACAGGTAAAATAGAAGGAAGGAAAAGTAGAGGAAGACAACGAGAGAAGCTACTTGACAGCATCACCCGGTGGCTACAGGAAAAATCCCGAACGGACGTACTACAAAAGACGCGAAATAGGCAGGAGTGGCACGACCTGATCGTCAACGCCCTTAGGCAGGACACTGGATGATGATGATGACCTATTTGTTCCAATTTGTATCCCTTCTTTTCCTTTATTTCTCCTGCTTGTTTCGTTATTTCCATTCTCATCAGTCTTCGATGATGTTCTTTTCTGTATGCAAACTTTTATTCTATTCCTTTCTTTCTTTAAATGCACCCTGTTCTTCACCTTCCCTCTGTATCAATTCTTCTTTGCTTCTCCCAGAGAAATTTTTTAAAGTAAGTTTTGGTCAGTTCCATTCAAGCATGCACTGATGTCTTTTCTACATTCGTGTCCATCGTACTTGTGCTATTGTTCATAACAGTATACTATTGCATATCAGAAATGAAAAAATCCTAACATGTTTCAGCACGAATACCTTCATTAACTGAACTTGAAAGTGGTGTAACAAAACCAGTTACAGAGCGACCAGAACCACCAATGCCTCAGACAGAACAGCCACCCTTTCCTCAAACTGATAGGCCAATGCCTCCACCAACAGACGGCCCAGCACCGTCATCAAGTAAGTAGCTTACTATATTAGGCACAGAAAAAGAAACACACCTTTAGCTAAATATGGAATAGTAGACAAAGTTATATATGTATACTGTGTATATCTGTATATAAGAAACACCAAATCAAAACTATGTACTTTTCTTTAACGTAGACGTTACGATATAGTATCTTTATCAGTACTCATCCTGGTGGCGATCTCAACAAATACTGATGAAGATATTATATCGAAGCGTCTACCTTATAGAAAGTATTTATTTTTGATCTAGTCTCTTTATATATTTATATGCAGAGCGGGTGTGGCTCTGAATTAGACAGTGTACGTTGCCCATACTGACAAAACAGTGCTAAATGCCTCAACAGAGCAATAGTAAAGCATAGAGTGTAGGAGAAGTGCAACGTATATGTATGTTCATATATATATATATATATATATATATATATATATATATATATATATATATATATATATATATATATATATATATATATATATATATATATATATATATATATATAAATATATATATATATATATTTATATATATATATATATATATATATATATATATATAATAAAAATAATAAGTCAAAGCCGCACTAACTTAGTATATAAATAAACATAGAGAATTCAAAAATATACTTTCTTCTGTTGTAAACGTTTCAATATATTATCTTCATCAGAATCGAATCAGACTGATGAAGATAATATATCGCAACGGTTACAACAGAAGAAAGTATAAAACTGGATATGTCGTTATAAAATCAAGACGAAGAAATGTCTCTTTTTTTGGTTGCGGTCTTTGTACTGAAGTTTATTTTAAGGCTGCGTTTTCCATCAACTAAAAGAAGAAAGTATATTTTTGAATTCTATATATATATATATATATATATATATATATATATATATATATATATATATATATATATATATATATATATATATATATATATATATATATATATATATATATATATATATATATATATATATATATATATATATATATATATATATATATATATATATATATATATTATGTTTGAGTTCATACGGTTGTTGGATATTTGAATTTTTACTCTTCACTGTTACATATAAACATATCTTGTGTATGTGTTTGCGTGTATGTATGTGTTTGTGCGGTAGGCTTTCTAGTATCACATTGGTATGGAGTGTAATTGGTCTGTTGATATAGTGCAAGCAATAAGTATGTTCATTGTGTGTAACATTGGTGGAAGTAAATCCCCTTAATTGAAAGGTCCAAACCGCTGTACTTTAATAATTTTCTCACAATTCCTTCGAAATATCTCTCTACGTAGCTAACTTCACTTGTGCCTGCTACGTCTGTCTCATTCACAATCATTAGGATGCCATAAATTAAAATAACTTTATTCTCTTCTATTAATTGAGACCTCTGCCTATCGGCCCACAATGCACTCCGAGCATTACACCAAGATACACCTCCAATGACATGGGATGAAGGGTTGGCACGTGATTCAGAACAGTGGGCAATAAAATTAGCACGGGAAAATGGATTAAGACATTCCAGAGGGAATTATGGCGAAAACTTATATGCAGCCTGGGGTCAATCTGCAAGTTGTGCGAAAGCAATTCTGTCTTGGTATGTTTTCTTTATATGTCTCTTTTCTAAAGTTAATCGAGGTTTTTTTTGAAATAGAAACTTTTGAGATCAACCTGTTTTGCTAAAATACATCTCTCGCAAAAGTAGAGTTTATATTTTTTGAGGTTCCCTCCCTTCCTGATGGAGGAGTTACGTAACATGTGAATGATCCATTCATTTACTTGTTTCTTTCTGTTTATTTGTAATCTTATGTTCTGTGTAATGGCCACAGGGTTGCTATATAATTCCATGCTCCCTTTAGCATTGTTTTTATAGCTGTCTGTTTTGTAAATTTTACATGAATAAAAAAATAGAGTTTGCTGCTTAATGAATGATAAAATACCTGAAGTAAGTGGTCTATACGAAAAAAGTGCTGAACTGCTCATAAGAAAGTTCAACATTGGAGTTGATAAGTTCATATACATAATATGAATATATATATATCTATACATATATAAATATATATATACATATGTAATATATATATATATATATATATATATATATATATATATATATATATATATATATATATATATATATATATATATATATATATATATATATATATATATATATATATATATATACAAACTAAACCTAAGCCGCATCCACAACGTATATAAATTACATAAATAGAATAAACCACAAATATACTATCCTTTAAGTAAACGTTTCGATCAGAATCTTCATCAGTACTAAACTTACAATGACATTGGACCTGCTTAAATTACCTACATAACAATGGGGTCACAATTGATATTACCTAAGGGGGACCTACCTATTAACACCTCATGATAAATTAAGAATACATTATATGGGGAGGGCCGAATCTGTGAAGTAAGAAACAATAAAGTATTGGGCCCTCCCCATATAATGTATTCTTAATTTATCATGAGGTGTTAATAGGTAGGTCCCCCTTAGGTAATATCAATTGTGACCCCATTGTTATGTAGGTAATTTAAGCAGGCCCAATGTCATTGTAAGTTTAGTACTGATGAAGATTCTGATCGAAACGTTTACTTAAAGGATAGTATATTTGTGGTTTATTCTATATATATATATATATATATATATATATATATATATATATATATATATATATATATATATATATATATATATATATATATATATATATATATAGAAAAATAGAAACCACTTTGTATCTTGAAACCACAAGATACAAAGTGGTTTCTATTTTTCTATGTATTTTTTCTGCGTTTGGATCAAGACAGATAGATTGGTTATATATATATATATATATATATATATATATATATATATATATATATATATATATATATATATATATATATATTTATTTATATATATATATTTATTTATTTATATATACAGAAGAACATGATTAAAGAAAAGACATGTTATCTGGTACTCTGAGTTTCGTGCTATTGCATTCATCAGATAAACTCTGTTTTTCTGTATTTCTAAATATATTTCTTGTCCTAATATGTGTAATCCAGTATTATGTTTGTGTACTTTCTGTCTGTATGTGTAACGAATACGTGTAGCTGAAGTCGTATAGTGGAGTCGTCGTGTAGCTGGATGCTAGTATCATCTTAAATGTAGTCATTTTATATTACATATCTAGAGCACACCTACTTTATAGATTCTCCAGCCAAAATTATGTTAAAAGACAAGTGCTATATACTTTGACCTAAAACGCAGTTTTTTTTTAACAAGATCTTCCTATTGTATGATCCCTTCAGCAAGAGAGAAAGGAGCTGTTATGATGTGTTTCGATTTCCATAGGTACATGGCTTGGTGATCTTTAGTATATAACTTGAGTCTAGGTGACATTTTGTATTTTTTGAGGTATAATGAAATAAAAGATTACGACTACAACAGAGGCGGGTATCAATCTGGCACAGGGCATTTCACTCAGATCATTTGGAAAGCGACAACAAAAGTCGGCGCTGCTGTTGTAAAACGAGGAAATATAGTTGTTGTTGTTGCCAGATACACGCCGGCAGGAAATTTCATGGGCAGATTTAAGCAGAATGTACTGCGACAGAAACCAGGAGGTAGCAGATTTATTCATTTTCATTGCAATTTCATTTTAACTTCATTTAATTTCATCACATTTCAGCCATAAAATTTAGCTGTTTTACATTTTGCACTGTTCAAAGGAAAGTGTAAATGATAAGCTAAAAAGTAAGCTACATACATATGAAAATAATAACAATATTTGATCACTGCATTTTAAGAACAATATAAGTGTTTAGGTTTAAAAATAAAAAGAAATCTCACATCTAACAGGGTCCAATAATCTCTTGAAAAATGCTATATAAAGGTCACTTTTTGCCTATTATTCCTTTCTTTCCAAAACTTGGAATCACGGAACGAGAAAGAACTCTGCCTTTTCCAGTTTACCCTCTTTGGAACTCGAGAAGATGTTTTTGGTTTATCGTAGATCTCTTTAATGAATTTGAGGAAATCTTTGAGATTTATTTGAATACATTATCTGTTTGTGATGAACACCTTGAGTTTCCATTTTCATTCATTAATTATCATAACGAATTCAGTTTAGTTAATATAAAATCTATTGTCCCTTGTCATAGAAATATTAGGATATGCTGTCGTATCTAGGATACTTTAGCTCGCATTTGTTATAATATCTCAATATCTGAGGCTTCTTAACAATGTAATTCCAAATTGATGTGTCCCTGCTGGAATATCTAATGTGAAATAAAATGAGTTGTAGTCTCTACCTTTGTTGTTGAAATCAGAAAACACAGCTTTGTTATTAATTTTAAGATAAGGACGACGACAGAAAGAGCCAGCAATGATGCATATAATGTTATTTAGCTAATGATGTGTTAGTCAAATTTGATTGATTTAGCCAAATAATATTAAAAAATATTATTAGTGACAAACAATATTAAAAACATAAATGCTTACTGATTTTGCTGTCGTCCTTATCGTCAAAGTCTCTGCCTTTCAATTTTTTTTAAATGGATGGACATAGCCATTTAAAATGTCGATTTTGAAACACATATAGCAACAATGTTGCTGTTTGATTTAACAAAGCAGCGTCTTTGATGTATCAGAGATGCCATCTCGCCCGTGAAGCATTCTTGACGAGTCAGACAATACTGTTATTGAATAGAGTTGCAGAGACAATTTCAATGGTGGCAAAAGTTTACTCTTCTCTCTTGACAGTTTAGTGATTTCCGTATAGATTTTAAGTGATATTTTTGAATTACTAGCAAGAACACCATCACTAGCTGAATTAGAGAGTGGAGTAACAACTCCTGTTACACAGGGACCTCAGCCTCCGGTTCCACAGACAGAAAAGCCTTGGCCTCCTTCTAGTGAGTATGATACTGTTTGCATAAATCACGATTAAAGAATTATCGACACTTTCATAGGAAGCAATAGCATCAAAATTGTACTCTGTCAAGAAGCAACCAGTTCGATTTAGTTACGCCATGTCCTACCGACACCTAGACCCAATGCCTAGACCCAGCTCGATAATTCAAGCTGCATTGAGTCTCTTCAGGGGTATGGGCTTGATTTGAAAGTGGGAACATAGTGGTAAGGAAAAGTTGGAGAATTAATTTGAATTGGTAAGAAACTAAGTCTTGCTAAGCACGATAATAAAAGAAAATTGAAATATAGGTTATAGTGGTGTAAGCAAAACAAGACGAGTTTGGACGAAAGTAAAGGGAAATTGGAACTATTAAGTTGACATAAAATGAGACACGAAGCTAAAATATAAATGGAAAAGTGTTTGGTATTGAGATCCAAAGTTTGGTTTTTGGTGGAACCATTTTGGAAAGAAATTTGTGGGGGGATTTTTTCGGTGGAAATTCTTCAATAGAGTAAAATTTTTGAAGGACAATAAGTGTTGAAAGAGCATTAGCTTCCTATACAACATATCATCTTTGCTACCAACCCTTTTAAAGGTATACACTTTCTAGATCCTTCAAGTAGTCAAAATTTGAATTCCGCTTCATTAAAAATGGGACGATTTTGGTAATATTCAATTTGCTTCAACATTGTGTGAGTACTTTTTGGCAACTTTTATGCACTGGAAAGTAACCAGCAATTAGGTGCAGAAAGTGGAACTACATAGAGTCTTTACTGTCAAATACTGTGAAAACATTACTGTCTGCAAACGTTTGTCAATTTTAGGCCTCTGTTGTGAAACGGAAACTTGAATACTTCTTCAATGAGAGTGTGATTCCTCTTGTATTGGGGAAGTGGAATAATGTTAGAGTTAGATATACCAAGTACAATGGATCAGTTATACATGATTGTTAATAGTGCTTTATAGGCTATATGTGAGATAATGTAAATCTACAATTTGTTCCGTTTAGATTGCGTCGACAACTCACAAAGGTGTCGTTACTACAAGTGGAAATGCAGATCAAGCTCTTGGATCAGAAATCGATGCCAGAAAACATGTGGTGTGTGTTGAAGATTAGGGCACGCTTGCATGTCTTTTGAACATTTACACATACTTACATTTATTATAGATAAATAATGGAATGAATGTAAAGATTAAATGAAAATGATGAAGAAAGGCAATGTTATATGGTTTATTTTATTTGTTACGTTCTCGAAAGTCCGCAAATTTCAGTATTTACCTTTTTAGCAGCTTCAGTACTAAATTGAATTGTCTTAGACTGTTGTAATGTTCTTAGGCATTTACGTGAGGACTAAACTGACATATGACTTTAGCACGATTACACCTTAACGACACTGCCAAAATCGAGATCGGTTTTAATATGCCTACAAAAGCATAGCCTGATGTCACTAAGCTTAACTTTGGAAATAAGACTCCACGGTGAAAAGTCGGCGTATTAAATGGCACAATAAGGATAAACAAACTACGTACATAATAGTGGAGTTTATGAATTTGGCAATCATACATGAAATCAATAATTCAGATGCATTATAAGAACACTAATAAGAAGTCTCTAGAAATTGAATACATTCACAAGACATTCATTGGTGGCTGACTTTGTGTTAAAGACAACGTAGAGAATTATTAGTGGTGAACACTAGTGGTGTACGATTCATGTCACTGAAACGTTGCCATGACAGCAACGTCAAGAGCCTTCTAGCCTCGATACAAGACTTGTTTTCATTCACGAAAATGGCAGACGATATTGATGACCTTCTTGATGAAGTTGAATCGAAATTTTGCGATTCCAGATATAAGAAACAAAAAGATGGTAAAGTGAAGGCACAGAGCAGACCAAAATCAAATAGTAAAACAGGAGGTTCAAGCTCTTTTAGGTAGGATTTGATATTTTTAAAAACCTAAAGTTCTCCAATTGTCAAAGTTACAGTGACTGAATTTTGAAAGGGCCTGTTTGCCCTTAAGCTCAGTTGCCGTTGCCTCATTACAATCATCATTATTATTGTCGCCATCAACAACATCATCATTAAGATGATGATGATGATCATCGCCAACATGATTGTCATGATCATCGTCATCATTGTCATGACTGAAGACGTCATTACCTTCGATCGTCGTCATCTCCATTGTCATCATATTATTGTCAGAATTCCCATTTCTTCCTGTCTCACTATGAGTCAAGTTTATTGTTTGCAATTCTATATATTTGTATTTCCTTGAAAGATTGCCCCCCTTGGTTTTGACTAATTGCCTCTCTTAGCACATATTTTGAAATATGAGATGTTACTCATTGGAGTATTATTGTATTGCTTAACGTTGTTTTATTGCCATCGTGTAATTATAGATGGTTCTAATAAATGTACTAAGTGTACTGTATGTTTTTACTGATGAAGATACAAGTTGAAACTTTTGAAAGGCTGAAATTTTATTTGATGCTATGTTATTCATGTCAGTATATGTATATGCATATGTATATGTTTATGTATATGTATACCGTCATATAATAACATCTTTTTAATTGATGTTTCTGGGTCAGAAACAACAGCTTACAAGATAAGTAGGAATTTATATGTTCTAGTCATGCAGTAGGTTTCAGGTAAAATCCCATTTAGCTGACATAGCATTTCACCCAATGCTAATTCAACACTGCTTGAACACCATGCTTGACCATCCAGCATTGGGATATTATGTACTGTACATGTATATGTATCTATGTAAAAATTTGTATAGTTATATGAACCTTTAGCCCTATGCATTTATGGATATATACATATACATATACATATACACATACACATACACATACATATACATATACATATACATATACATATACATATACATATACACAAACATATACATATACATACATATATATATATATATATATATATATATATATATATATATATATATATATATATATATATATATATATATATATATATATATATATATATATATATATATATATATATATATATATATATATATATATATATATATATACAATCAGTAGCTAGCGAGTAACCAGGATTTCTCCTTTTTCGGTGCAAACAGAAAGGTTGATATAATGCTCAGAAAAACCAGGAGAAAATTAAAATTTGCCACCACCTGGGATCGAACCAGGGTTTCTCGCATTCCGGGCAAGCGTCATAACCACTAGACCACAGTGGCTTGTTTTAACTCCCCTGATTTTTAGCACCTTATGGTCACTTTCGGCTTTCGCCTTTATCAAGCAGCTCTAATATATACAACCAGTAGCTAGCGAGTAACCAGGATTTCTCCTTTTTCGGTGCAAACAGAAAGGTTGATATAATGCTCAGAAAAACCAGGAGAAAATTAAAATTTGCCACCACCTGGGATCGAACCAGGGTTTCTCGCATTCCGGGCAAGCGTCGTAACCACTAGACCACAGTGGCTTGTTTTAACTCCCCTGATTTTTAGCACCTTATGGTCACTTTCGGCTTTTGCCTTTATCAAGCAGCTCTAATATATACAATCAGTAGCTAGCGAGTAACCAGGATTTCTCCTTTTTCGGTGCAAACAGAAAGGTTGATATATATATATATATATATATATATATATATATATATATATATATATATATATATATATATATATATATATATATATATATATATATATATATATATATATTTATATATATATATATATATATATATATGTATTTATATGTATATATCACTGAGTCAGAGCCACATTCACATAGTATATAAATATACATAAGAGAACAAATCAAAAATATACTTCACTTAAATTATAGATGTTTCTATAAATATCTTCATCAGTAAGCTTAGTACTGATGAAGATATTTATCACAGCATCTATAATTTAAGTGAAGTATATTTTTGATTTGTTCTCTTATACATATTTATACATATAATATTTAATATACATATATATATACATATATATTAAATATTATAAATATATATATGCTATACATATAGATATTAGGTCAACCCCCCCCCCCACACACACACACATATTCAAAAGTTGAAATTTTTCGTAGATTCTATTTATTTATAGTTTTATATTTATACATGCAAATATAATTGTAGGTATATTCTTGTATACAGATAATTTTTATTTATATTCTAGTGTAGATAACGATCTATCTGATGCAATGCGGGACATATTAGATGAAGATGGTCTTGACCTTGATTTGAATAAAGTGAGTCATTGATTCAACACAGTTGATTAGGAAAATTATGAACTTTTGTGATCCCAGATTTTGTTTGTAGTTGCATTGTATGCCTTTTATTAACAGTTTTGTCTGCAACCTGGCTATCACAATTCACAGAATGTATGAGATATTCTATGCAGAAATTTGTCATCAGAATTGAGTATATATCAGGCAGTTGCAGTTTCCAGAGCACATTTGAGTACTTGAAATATTAGATTTTGATCTGTTCTAGGAATGAACCTGGGAAGTCTTGTAAAATTGGAGACATATTCATATGCTGGATTTCCTCTCTAGGAGAGTAGTCCAAATTGCTTTCAATATAATATGAAGTGTTCAGGCTGACAGTTTATTGCATATCAGAGCAACAGATGGGTTTTGAAAGAAACTTTATTTTCTGAAATTTTTTTCAGGTAAACAAGAAACAAATTGCTCCTGCAAAATGTACAGGGATCAAATGCTATCCAATTTTCCTTGCTGGACTATCAAGATCAGTAAATGAGACATCAACAAGGTAGTATACAGTGTTTGCTTATCTATCAAACTGCTTCCTTTCTGCAATGATATATTTCAGTTTGTGTACATGTATATATATATATATATATATATATATATATATATATGTATGTATATATGTATGTATGTATGTATATCTGCTGAAATGTATAAATATAAATAGTATATACATATATTGTGTATACATATATATTGTACACAACATATTATTACTATTATTATAATATTTTATATTGCTTGTACTTCTATTGTATCTATGACATTTATAGTAATCACAAATATTCTTATTTGTATATATGAAAGTTTTTGATATATGTTGCATTAGAGGGCTGTCCACCTTTTAATTTTTGAATGATGAATCTTGATTTGAAGGAGGATCTGTATTAGTGTCATGTGCAAGTATGTTGTAGCCAGTAGTTGCTTAGCCAAGGAAAGCTATCATGCTTGTTTTGCCTTAATTTCTTAACATTTTCTTCATGTTGCTTTGATGAATTTATTCTTATGACAAATAGCAGCAGTAAAATATCTAGGATATAATTTCTTGTTTGCAGGGTGTGTGATAGACTGCATTGTACAACCTGTGATAACAAAGTGATTTCATTTGAGAATTTTGATTGGGATGGGAGCTGCAATTATCTCTTTTTCCGTAATAATTATCCTGACTTCAGCAAGCTCAAGCAGAACCTCATTCCATGCTCAGGTATGCTTTTGTGCTCATGAAATTTGGATGCCCATAGATTCCAGCAAATCAATTGCAATTAATTTTTCCTAAAATAGATTTTAAAATCATGCCACAGCCAGCAGGTTTTTGTGGTACAGGTGTGTGATATCATTTGTGCATGCCTGGGTCTTCCAAGGTGTGCAAAATATCACATGCTTTGAATTCAATGTTCATTGTTTACCTTTTCTGCTGCTTTTAAAAGAGGAGAAACTTGTTCATATCTAAGCATAATCATTTCAATCCTTATCATATGCTTGACACCTTATCACATTAGATAGTTAGAAATGTCAGATTATATATGCTAAGTTTTGAAGTGACTGTGATATATTGTTGACTGGACAATAGAAATCCGCATATACACCAGGGACATTGCTTTCAAGATATGGATATGGATAGTAATGGCTTTGTACCACTACACACCATCACACACCATCATATGCCATCACATGCCTGGTTGGTTTTAGGTGTGTAATAGCTAGCACTCCTGCTATAGTCTTCCCAGGATAGCCTGAATGTGTAATTTTTCTTTCCCTTTTGCAATCATTTGCAGTTACCAATAAGTTTCCTTTTTGTTATATAGCATATTGCAGGAGTAGGTTTGCTTTCAGTTCAAAATTTTTCTTTTACCTATAGCTTTTTTTGTGCTGTACACAGATTCACTTAATAAATCACATATGACCTTATCATGAACCTTGTCCCATGAATAATTTATCATTTAATGCTTCTTTGCAATCTTCTCATTATTTCATTGATCTCAGTTTTTAAGTTATATTTCAGGCTCAAGGGCATACTGTTGTCAGTGCTGTTGGATAGCAGTGAAAGCCATAAGGAAATTGGAAGATTGTGCATCTTTTAAGTGGATATGTAAAAGACATTAGGCATATTTAATTATTCATAATTTTCTAATGCAATAGGATTTTTAATCCCTTTGAGACTCAATGCCAAAGAGCTGCACATGGTAGAAATCAAAAGCCGTGACTGCATTCATAGTCTAATTGTAGGATTTAATTGCAAAATTATGGCGTGTTTTGCATTGATGCAGAATCTCAAAGGGCATTCGTGACCTCAAAGCATAAGAAAGCATGCATATGGGTACAAAGATGTTGATCATTGTGAATTTATCCCTTAAAACAGTGCAAACCACAGATTTTTGTTAATAGTATATGATAAAGTGCGTCTTCATATGTCATTCTGGTAATGCATACATTAGTTTAGCATTTTACAATCACTTTATCCATTAGTTCAGTAATAGTTTTTAATTTTTGGACACCAATTAGTCTTAGTTGAATTAAGTTAAGTCTTATGAAGATTATGTTGATGAAAAGGGACAGGTTGATTAGTCTTTTGTGCAATTCTTAGTCTTTTTGGAAGCAACAGCGGTACTGAATTCCACTGGGCTGCGATTTCAGAGCACCTTGTGTAGCTTGTTGTCCCTTTAGATTCTATCAGCAAACTGTGTGATCACCTGGCTTTTAGACAAGCACATCAGAGCAATAACATTTCAGTTGACAGTCAGCGGATGAAGAATGGCGAGCGATGAGGATATAGCCACAGAACAGTGATGAAACTCCCAAAGACAGTAAATTCCCGTTAAACCTGGTATCCACATCAGTACGATGGAGATGCATGCGTCATCCTCATAAGGTGAACCCATGTCGATTTTCACCACATCAACAGGGGCGTTAGCGACATGACCAAAGAATTGTGTCCATTTCACCTTAAACATCACCGACCTGATAGCTAGGAGGCGCCCCCTTCGCCTATGAAGATATGGAGATCTTGTTTAACTTACTTTCTTGCTTTCTTATTAACTTGCACACTTCTTGCTTACTTTTTGCTTGCATGTTTACTGAACAGCAATACTGTCTTTTGTTTGCCAGAGAATCCAGATTCTCTCGGCCTCTCCTCTATCAGAACAACTTCTATTCCTACTTATCCTTATTACTTCTCTGACAAATCTCGTTTGCTGTATATGCCCAAGTTCTCCATCGCAACTCGTAAATATTAAGGGATAGTATATTTGTCAAGGTATTTGACCCTGACCCTGTTTGGTATTTCAGTTCAGGCGTGCAACTAAGATTTTCTGAGGGCAGGGGTCTAGTAAACCAAAGGAGCCCACTACACAGTTTCTAAAGAGAGTTTATCTTGAAATCTTATTTTTTAGATTTGGAACCAAAGGAAATCATACGGGAAGCTTCATGATTTTATTTCTTTCATGTGTAATAAAGATTGTAAGCAGGTCTACTTAACACACATACAATAAACAGTTTCAAAATTCTATAAGAAAAAGGGCACTTTTCCCTTCTTGAAGAAAAGGACAGAGGTCTAGACCCCAAGGGGAATATTACTTATATTTTATATTTGTTTCTTATAAGTTTGCCAGTTTGTTAGTACTTTTAGTTGGCCTTAATGTCATTACTATGCCATTACCGTGTAGAAGAGGCGCTACTATGGAAAGGAATTAGGAGAATAGTAACCTTAAGAAGGTATCCGTTTTCTTCTTCAAGACCGTCATTGAAAAGCTTAACTTTACCTTTGCTCTGTCCTTTAAGACATATTTTTAGGTCTGAATTTGTGAAGCACCCGCTGTAATGTATTTTATTTCATAATCAATAAGCACGTAAAGCAGAATTTTCAGAATACTTTTATTATTTGGTACACTACGAACTTCATTGCTCTTTGCAGTTTGCACTGACGATGGTTGAGGTTAAACATCACCCGTTTGTGGGATTTTTGGTCATCCCGTGAGAAGCAAGACTTTCTTACACTCTGATAAGCTTTACCAAGGAGGCCTAATACACGGTTTTTGATGAGACAGTCTTTTGGCCCAGCGCTAAAAATTTCCTAGCTTTTTCATGATTTCAGTACTGAAACGTCTTTGGTACTTTCATTGCAAGAGTAGGCAAGTTTACGTAACACTACATTGTTACACAGACAGACAGGCACTACACAAACATGACACTGTTCTAAATAGGTTACCACAACACGTCTATGCAAATTAAATGATCAATGTCTTGATTGATTATTTGAATTTTAAAGGTAGATGACTTTCTTAAGTCTCAGAAATCCAGTACTGAACTTTCTTAAATTTTTGAGCAGTCGAGCACTTCTTTCTTATAAACCATTTCCTTGTAAAAGACATGTCTGTTTCTTTTTCATTCGCTTATCTTGTAGAGGACGTGGCGTCCCGGAGAGCTGTATAAAACTCATCCCTTTAGCTAGCCATTCTTCCAGCCTCAGTAGTTGTTATTCCCAGCACATCCTGTCTGTCCTGGTCCCACTGCCTGCTAGGCCTTCCTCGTTTTCTTTTCCCATTAATCCTGCCTTACAGGATAGTCCGTCCCATTCAATGCCTTTTAAGATGCCCAAAGTACTTTAACTTCCTTCTAAGTATATAGTTCCTGAGCTAGTTTTCTTTCACGTTAAGTTCGCTCCTTGTCAACTGGTTCTTCCAATGTTCCGTCCATAGCACCCTCAATATTCGTTTGTAGCAATTGATCTCAAAGGAGTCGATAGACTTTGACACAACTTTTGTTAAGGAACACTTCTCGTGAAGATGCAAGCCCTTAAAATTGTTAGCTTTGTCTGAGTAGACTCCTTTCCAAAGATTTGTTCTTTTTTACTTGTTTGTTGGTTGCAATAGCCAATCTTATTTCTACTTTTTCATCATCATTTTCAGTAACTGTGCTGTCACGATATCCGTTTTTGTGACATGTTTCTAAATTTTACTATCGACTTTAATGTTTATTGGGCTTATTGTTTTATCCGTATTCTTGAATTTAGTTTTTTTAACGTTATGCGTAAGATGTTTCCTTTCACTATAAGTTTTTCACAGATTCAATAAGATTTTGGATGCCTTGGTGTATGATAGGAGAGCAGTATCACTTGCAAGTCGAACATCACTTACTTTGTGCCCATATATACTGCATTCCATGAAATGATCATTATGTCCCTCCTCTTCAATCGCCTTCATTATTGACTCAGTATAGGTATCTATGAGAGTGTCCCTCTCATAGACTATTGAACTCTATGAGAGTGTCCCTCCCATTATGTGGACTATTGACCCATATACTGAGTCAATAATGAAGGCGATTGAAGAGGAGGGACATAATGATCACTTCATGGAATGCAGTATATATGGGCACAAAGTAAGTGATGTTCGACTTGCAAGTGATACTGCTCTCCTGTCATACACCAAGGCATCCAAAATTTTGATATACTGATATTGAAAAGATGTGGCAATAGTTTGCATTCTTGTCTAACCCTTCTCCTTACATAGAGCCACTCCGTTGTTTCGCAATTTCTTCGGTTTGTAGAGTGTTGCTAAGCATAAAGCTCTTTCATTAGCTTTATGTGTTTGGGAGTCCAATCTCTCTTAGTATCTGCCAAAGTTTGTTATGGGAAACACAATCAAAAGCTGTGAATGCTCAATAAAGCGTACGTATAGGTTGATATCAAATTCTCTGCACTTTTGAATGATTATTTTCAAATTGAAGATTTAATGAAGTGTGTCAGATTTTCTTCTAAATCCCGCCTGTGTAGCACTTCCTCTTTTTTCTACTTTCCATTCAAGTCTCTTTTGCAGAATTTTGCTTGCATGGCTTATCAAAGAAATTGTCTGATAGTTCGGGCCTCCGTTCAGATCTCCTTTTTTGGCAATGAAATGAACATTGCTTTCTTCCAGTCTAGAGCCATTTTCCTGTGTGCCAAAGTTTCATGCAAAGATAATGATAAACATCTATTCTCTTCTCCAATCAAAGGCCTATTACGAAATTCCACTGTGTTACGGACGGACAGTGTATACTTTGAAGGCCCAGAAAAAGTGAACCAAACATTGCTTTAAATAGAGCTCTCCCTTCATTATCCTCATTGGTTAGGAGTACTGAATACACTAACTTGTGGATTGCTAGATGTAAAAGGCAAAACTCAGCAGGCGGGAAATGGCCTATTACGGACGGACATAGATCAACAAATTTCGTTATAGCTCCTCAACTTCCTCAACTCTGCCGTCAACCTATCACAACCTGATGCTTTCCCAATCTTCGAGCCTTTTACCCCCTCTTCATCGTAATTGCTTGTCTACATTTCTTCACAGTGCTTATTCCACCTTGATCAACTCTCACCATATTCTGTTAAAACATTCTCAATCCTTGACAAGTCGTTGTTTTGGGGACGCTTTGGTTATGGCATTTACTTCTTGAAACATGGCTCGAGAGTTGTTATTAAATTGGTGTTCGCGAAGTTTGCTACGTTCTGTATTATGTAAGTTATTTCATCTGCTCTACATGTTGATCTTATGTATTTCTTTACTTATTAGTTTGTACTTGCCTTCTTATCGATTCTAATTTGCCTTTAGTTTTCTTCTCTCTTCTATCTTCTCCAATGTTTGGTCAGATATCCAATGTTGTCTTTTCATGTTTGTTCTCCTAAAGTATTTATCTGCAGCTGTGATCCAGACATCTCTGACCCTGTTTGCGATTGCATCAGACTCCTCTTCTTCTAATTCTTGCAGAAGGATGGTGAATCTGTTTTTAACCTGTACTGTGCTCATGACCTACATTTCCAAAGTCAAAGCAAATGGGACATCTCTTTCATCCTACACTTTAATACTTATGTTCATAGATAGAAGCTCATGGTCAGTATCACAATCTGCAACTGGAAAGGCCTTGACATTCAACCTTGACGAGGTCTACTATCCTTGTGCAAGCATGAAATCTGTTTGATTTATGGTGCTTCCAACTGGTGATGTCCTTCAGCCCAACGTCTAATACAAGAAAATGTATGATACAAGAGTGATTTTGAATCTTTTAGAGTACTATACTACAGATTGTCAATATGCAAATCGCAGGACATGCTTGATCAAGTCTGCTGAGGCGGTGAAGTGATGGACGAACGCGAGACTTTTCGGCAAAACTTCATATATACATTTCCAGTGTTTTCGAACAGCAATTTTTAAATACCGAAAAGTCTGGAAGGAGCATGTGTGAACTTAACATGACTCAAATTTCTGCTAATGCCCAGGACTTAGCGCCAAGATATCTGATCAGTTTTAGTCTATATCGAGAACTATTTGTTTGCACCATGAATATATCACCACGGTGCAATTGCTTTGTTTTGTGATTATGAACAGATGAGTTGTAATTAAAAAACTCCTGAAAACAAAATGGGATACTATTATTTACAGTTTCATAAACAAATGTTAACAACATAAAGCATAGCTGGAAATTATTAGAGAAGAAATTGTTTATGAACTCATTAATAAGTGTGCGATTCATAATGCAATAGATTTATGTGAAAGTCGCCCATTATAAGTGCTTGCTTCATTGTTACTTTGAGCAAAATCGTTTGAAAATAAGCGGAAAAGTCATCAATATCTGTACTAGGATGTCTGTACACACAGCAGAACAAAAATTATTATCTTATTCATTATCTACTTCAATCCAAACTATTTCAAAATTGTCCATAACAGTTTTAAGATCGTTACGCATTTCCAGTAGGCTGATAACCATATCTTAGCCCCTCCGTCGGAAGAGTTAGAAATACCTGAAGTAGGTAGAAATCCTAACAATCCTTGTTCTCTTCTTTTCTTCAATATGGTATTATAGTATAGGGACTTACACATGAGTCATATATGACACTAATTCATTTGCTGCAAAAGAAAGTAGTCAGGGCCATAGCTTTTGAGAATTTTACATCACCTTCTGCTCCTATTTTTCTTAATCTAAAGATCTGAAGGCTTGCTGACCTTGTTCAGCTCAATCTGCTATGTTTTATATGAGTGCATAAACAGGACCACTCCTCCTCAATTTCATTGTGCCAATGGCATCTGTTCATCAATATAGTATTCGACAGTCTTCAAAAAATGACATTTTTAACAAAGAAGAACACATCATTATATGGACTTCGATCAGTGCAGTATTATGGTGCTAAAACATGGAACAACATCCCAGTAAACATTAGGGAAGCAACCTCCATCTATAGCTTTAGAAAAATATTAAAACATTGTTCTTCACCAATAATTACCAAACTAATATGTGCGATGTTCTTAGGGTACATGGTAGTACCTAAGTTCACATTTATTCCGTCAATCTCCATAAATACCAATATTTAAGCAAATTTTTGAATACTTTCTGAAAGCAGGGGATGTTCTCTCCTCGATTAGTTAATCTATTGAGAGGATCCCTCCTAAAGAATTTCCCTACATGCAGGTTTATTATTGTATTGCGTTTATGTTTAAATTTGAGTTATATTTAGATTTCGCGGTATGTGACCATTTGTTTAATTTTCAATCTTAATCTGTTTGTATATAGTGGAATTTTAAAATGAGGACTGAACTAAACTGAACTGAACTGGAGGTTCACTTGTAAAAAGAAGGCAGTGAGGAGGCGGATGGATGCCAACCTCAGATTGAATCGAGGTGTTGATGGTAGAGAGGCTGTAGGCCTTTTGGCGGTTTTTTGAAAAGAAGGAAGCAGATCAATGTGGAAATTGTAAGGGATTTGATATGGATTATAAAAGATGGACAAGCAAAGTGCTGATGAGAAAGTGGCAAGGACTATATCGCTTATCGATAATGGAATAAAAAGCTTAGGAAATCTAACGTTCCCGCGAGAGCTTTTACACATAAATCTTCATTGCAACGAAATAGGGAAAATCGAGAACTTGAAGAGTCTAGTTTTCTTGAGGTCACTGGATTTATCATCAAACGAAATCAAAGTAATTGAGGGACTCGAGTCGTTAGTCAATCTTCAAGTCCTAAACTTAGCGAGTAATCAGATTCAAGTCGTTGCAGGATTAAGCTCACTTAGGTACAAACTACCCTTTACTGTTTTGAATTTTATTGATTAATCATACTCAAGCATAAGTTATTCCAGGGGTTTTGCTTTATTTGAACAAACTCGAGGAAGGGATATTTGGTGATAGATGTGTAACTCCGAGCTCATGCAGTTTTCTTTCATATAAAGAAGCCTCTGCAATATCTTTGCTGAATTGATACTAAGTTGCATGACATAAATTTCTATCCAACCTCAAAGGTGTAGCTTGTAGTTCCACAACTTTGACATTGTCATGTAGACCACTTTGTACCCATAGGCATAGCTGGTGGAGGGGGGCTGCAGCTGCTACAAGAAATCCATTTCATCCAGGCAATGTCTTAAAAAACGCTAATTTTCACAGAAAATGCTGTGCAGTGCAATGTAGCTGGACAACAATCAACTTGGGAAACTGTTGTCTATTCTAACTGGATTTCTTACTTATATTGGCAAGCAGTTTGCAGCCCCCCCCCCAAATTTGAAGTCTTCCTCCATGTTGGCATCTAATCTAAATTTACATCCTGATGTGATCCTATTACATTTGCACTATAGTTGAATTGATCTTATCTCACATTTGACATTTGCATGGAAGAGCAGAACTTTGGCATGGACATACACTGCTATGAATCACTATGTGTATGAGAATGGATGTTGGTTGCATAGAAAAATGCATAATTTTAGCTTAAGATTCATTATGTCAAATGCCTTAATTGTTGAGACAAAATTTTATCTAGAAGAATAGCAAGAAAAATTCATTAATACATTTACACCTCTATTTCTACCTAGGTACCTATGTAACACTCAGATGCTAGTTTACTATTGAGAAAGCTATTTTTGAAGTTTGATGTTATCTTACTTTCCAGAAAGCTTGAGAAGTTAAATCTTTCCTATAATGACATAAGTGACTTGACTGGCATCAAAGACTTTAGAAGAAACACCCATGTCTTAAAGTATATTGAACTTCATGGGAACAGAATTAGCTCACTGAAGCATGTAGTGGAATGCATTGCAAACTGTGGTACCATTGAGGTCCTTTCATTCTCAAGAAGTGGTGACAGTAATCCTGTTTGTAGTGTACCAGCCTATAGACCAACTATTTTTGCACAACTCCCCAAACTGCAAATATTGGATGGAAGAGACAAGCATGGGAATATAACCACTTTGTCAGATTTAGACTTACTACACCCAGGTAGTATAAAGTTCTCTGTTTTGTTTTTCAGTTGTTAGGTTAGAGTTTATGCTTAATATGCATCTATTACATGGCAATATTATTGAAAGTAGAGAAAAACATACTTTAGTTATAGATTTTCAGACATCAAAATTTAAATAGCACTATGTGCATCCTAAAACTAGCAGAAACATGAATGACAGAACCCAAAACCCAACAAAACAAATTCTATTTGAAAAGTTTAGATAATACAGCAATGGTTTTAGGTTTCTCTGAAGACCAATTAAATAACAAGTATTGTTTTTAAGTATAATTGTAGCTCTTGTTGTTTAGCATTCTTTTGCTGACCACTACAAGGCTACTAGTGTAGAGATCAGAATGAGGTGATCTCACCCTTACTCCCTAGGCATCCCCTAGGCATCCCCTAGGCATTCCCCTTGGCATCCCTCCCAAGATGTCATCATTATTTTCTCTTTATTTCTAAATTATCTCTTCAATTCTATTTTCGAATTTTTTTGTTTTTTATTTCATAGGGCTTAATGATTATTTGCAATGGCTTGTTGAGTCAAATCATAGTGACTCAAATACCACCTCTGAGGTATTATTTGGTGCCTTCATTTGCCTTTTTGTCTTTAAATTTTCTGTACAGCTCCAGGTGTATTGTATATATTTATGAATTGGCCTCAAAGTGGCAATTTAAAGAATGAGGTTTTTACCAGAGCTGGAAGTATGCTTGACAAACCATGCAAGCCTCATCTGTTTATCCAGAAGTTGATGGGGATTGCTGGCTAATTTAAATATTATACTTCTTTTTTTGTCTGCAATATTGCAAAAGGAATTACCATACAACATAGCCCCCCTATAGTGTCTCACATTTTAGCACTTTGAAGTAAGCAGGAAGCATGCCTTACCACAATCCAAGTTTTCCAGTTTTTGGCAAGTTGATTGTTGGTATCTGAGCTGATTGATGTCAATGTCCATGAGTACATTGTTTTGATGTTTTAGCCTTAAAGTAAACTCATCTGCAGATACTTCCAAGCCCAGGGTGTATTTCTCATTCAGAAAGAGCTAGAGACATCGATCACTATTGCTGTGTAACTTATTTATTTAGCAACTGTTTTCTTCATTTTTGTTCTCAGAGATCCGAGGAGCAAGTTGACTTACAAACACCTAAGATTGATGAAGTTTTGCAAAGGTTCAAATCAAAGGGTGATGGGGTGCCTAGAAGGAGGCGGGACATTTCAGACAGTGCTTCCCAGGAAGAGTTGTCAGGGAAAACCCATTTAACAGAAAAGCTAGGATTCTTGGAAAGACAGATCGAAACTCTGCTATCATTGCAGTTAAAAAGCCAGGTGATTGTGTAGTACTATTAAGTATGGCATCTGCTGCAACATTTTTCTTTGAAAAATGATATATTCCACTTTCTTGAGCATTGTGTTTGGTTTTATTCAACTGAAGATATGAGTTAAAAGTAAATGTATGACTGCTGTCCATTGCTTAATCTAATGGAGGGTCTTATTTCTATGAACAGGTGTATAATGTGTGCAGGCCATGTCATTTAGCGCGTGCGATCGCACGCGCACGCGCCCACACACGCGCCCACACACGCGCCCACACACGCGCCCACACACGCGCAAATCAAATTGCATTTATCTTTTCCCCGTAAGTTACATGATAACATGCTGACCACAATTATCATCACTTATTTCCGACTTTCGAGTGCAGTGTTTAGCGTTTGAATTAGAACCACTTCACAAAATTGTTTTATTGTCAATCAAACTAGTAATAACAGGTTAACAGGATGGTGATGATGATTCTATGGGCAGCACGGGCATTTCTGCAATTGATGCCATTGGCAAAGATTTTGAGGACGATTCTTGTGATGATTCAAGTGATAGTTATGATGATGATTTTGATTCCTTTCACTAGCCCGATGATGAATAGGTGTTTTACGTTTAAAACCTAAACTAGTTTCTTTTTCTTTAAAACATGTTTTTTCGATAAGTCTTACTTCTACTTTATGTTTTTCCTCTTTTGCATTGTTTCTTGATCCCCTTTGTCCGTAAGTCGAAATTTTCTTACAAGTGCGATCGCACACGCAAATTCATTTGCGTGTGTTAATTACCGCACGCGCTTTATTTGCCTCATGACAATTGGGGGGAGAGGGTTGCAAAACTTTAAAACTTGATCTCTACATCTTTTTTAGTAAATCTACCTATTCTGGACTTTGTTTGATAAATCTACTCTGCCAAATTTTAGTCTGAAAGATGGTTTTTAAACCATTCTAGAAGGTAAAATTGAAAACTTTCTGTAGTGTTGGACCCTACCATGGTGGGTCCTTCTTTGTCACTATCTGAGATTATCTATCCCCAGGTATTATCGCTGACCCCTGTAAATGGGAGGACAATCCCCCCTGTTAAAGCTAAAGAGAGCATGTTATGCCACTGACTATGGGACATCAAACTTTTTTGTCTAATCTAATCAGCAGGGGGTTTATAGAACAGCAGGGCCTACACTTTTCCAGGCCTATATTAAGTCTAGTAGGCCTTGTTTTGGCTCGTATCATACCTATCATGAAATAGCTCATATGAGATTACAGAATTTCTTTTCAACTGAGTGGATGTCATGTATTGGGTTCACAAAGAAGTTTTCATATGCAAGTTGGGCAATATTGAATGTGATCAGAGACAATCTGCAAAATAGTAAACAGGGGTTTTAATAACGCCTGGGGGTCGAAGCACCCAAAAGTATTAATCATTTCCCTCCCTGTTTATTAAGGACTCAAGAGTGGGCACCTGGAGAAACCTTTCATACTTTGGAAAGGTTGAATCAGTGTATAGCTTGGTGTTGTTGTCACAAGATTCTTAATTAAACTTTTCATCATTTGATATTATACTTTACGTTTGGTGTAAACTTAAAAAGAACATTGTCTCGATATACCATAGAATGTTTCTTGTGTAGATGGTCCCGGAAAAAGATATTGGAACGACAACCCAGACAACCTCGTCTGACAGTGTCCAGGAGAGGGCACAAGTATCCAAGCTGCCTCAAAGAAAATATGATTCTAAGAGGAAACTGGGAGCAAAAGAGAGACAGCGACTTGCGGCTGTTCAAAAAGGTGAAAATTATGTTGCATTACTTTGATACAAACATAACTGTTGTTAAATAATTGCAATAAAAGCAATATTGTCAATTGCAGAGAGGAGGTCATTGTCTATGTCATTACACTGGTAGCTTAAATATATTGAGTAAAATATATTTTCCTATTTGGCAGAGGATACAGTTTATGTGATTCAGTTGCGTTACGTGGTACTTTAAAGTTATTTCCATTCTCAATTACTGAAGCATTGGAATTAATATCAGATTTTTATCAGAGCAAGCGAATGATGTGTAGCATATTGATGTATGATAGTCAACATCCCTCTCCCTAAGTTACATGAAGTGCATTCATTTTAGACCATAGATGCTTGCCTAGTCCCGGCCATCCTTTGTGATGTGAACTTGCTTTCTAGGGACGAAAGAAGAAAGATCTGTTAGTTCCGATCGGTTACAAGAGGTAACGAGGAAAATTCGTGATCCCAAAGATGATGAAGCAGCTTTGGTAGATATTTTACAAATTGATATTTTGATAGTTATAATTAGATAGAATTCAGAATGAGAACATTGCTGTCTTTGGGATTAGTGCCCTAATGACAACGAGATCCCCGTCTTCTCTACTTCTATTGGGATTTTATTTACACCATACTGTTTCTCATATTGTTGAAGGATAATACCTCTTGTCGTGGTGTCATTGCACATTGGAGTAGACCTCTGAGCTGTTGAAGCAAAGTATCTTATAGAAATAGTACTTAAATGGGCAGAATAGCATTTAATTGTTTATTCGACAATGGGACAACGAGCTTTAGACAACTTTTTTTTATGTGCCTATCAAATATATGCTTTCCAGTTGTGTATGATGTGAATGCCAGAGTAAAGGACATTGGCAATGACTGACTTGCAGGGGATTTTCGCATGAATGACTTATCTTTTTAACAGTTACTGAATGGATTGCAAATTGATTAATGGTTAATGTTTTGTTAATAAGCAATAATGATTTGCTCAGACAATTTTGCAATGACTGTCTGAAGTTAAGAAGTCGAAAGTTGCAGCCTCATTATTTGTGAATGTTTGTAAGAGACTTTGTCTTGCATAAAACATAAAACGACTTTCTTGACATTGGCATAAACCAGTACCTTGTTACTTAAAGTCACGTTGATTCAAATGTAGGCAGAGAATGTCTCCCCAAGTATTTTGTTTGTAGCACATACTATGCAATCTAATTCAGTAAATTCTTATAATTTCTACTTGGTTCAAGTATACTGAGTGGTTTTTCGTTCTTCACTTGACTCTGAAGATGTTAATGAAAGAACTTGACGAAGAGAGGGAGCGAAGATGGAAAGCAGAGCAAGCAACGAGAAGATTGGTTAATACAGTCAAGGAAATGCAAGAGAAACGTTGGTTCATAGTGTTCTTAGTTATTCCCGCCATTCTTTCTTTGCTGCTCAATTTTGAAAACTATCCAGATTGCAAAGAAATAGGACCTTATGGTTTTAGTTCGGACTGATTTTATTTCTGACTTAAGGGGATTTTTCATCAGCTTTTGTCTTTTCATGAGAATAAGTCTGCAGATAAAAATAAGACTGATTGAAGCAATCTAGAAGCAATTAATCGAATTAATTTTCAAATCAATATCCAGAATTTTTTGATTGCTTATTAGATTGATTATCTAATGATTCTATAATATATTATCTTATATATTATATATATCGGTCATATATGAAGAAAATTCGGGACATTTTGTGGCCAATTTAATTTTCAACTGTCATTCCAAATAGATACTTCACAGCAGTCTTTATTTCACTTAAACCAAGTTATCCTTTTTACAGTTGGTGAAGAAAGACGCATTGCAGAATCAGCCATTTCGACAAGTGCCAAGCTCAAAACAGCGTTTGCATCTGAGAGAGACCAAAGATTACAATCGGAGAAATCACTTGATGAGCAGAAGGTTGAGACTGCACCTACTCAATCACCATCTTATCATTTTCTGCTTGCTTCAGTCTCTTTTACTTTGCCACAGCCTGCTTGAACTTGCTCTCATCTGCTTCAGTTTGCTGTAATCATCTTCAGTCTGATAGAATCCACTCGAGTCTGCTGGAGTCTGTTGTCATATGTTTCTGTCTGGTTTGTTATGTTTATTCTTTATGTTAACTTAGAACATGGGTACTATCAGTATATGCGCACTGCGGTATATGCCCTCAACCGCAACCACCACTTCCCATCTCTTTTTCTTTTTGTTTTACTCGTATATTTAACGTCTGTATCAAATTAGATTCCAAGTATATTTGTGATTGCGTTTAAACTGCCCATGGAAAACTGCCCATGCAAATTTAAGTTATTTTGATAGCGATCCCTTGGCATCTAATGTGAGTCAGGCAGTTGTTCTATTCTCTATGTTCAATGGTCTCGGGGCAGTCATAGTCTTTTGCTCCTCGGGGTATCGTTCCAGTAGTATAGTATAGCTGTCTAGTATAGTAATCTTGTAAAGTAGTGTAGATTGTAAATTCATATTGTAATCTTTTAGTGGGTATAAACAAATCTAGATGAAGAGATTCCAGTTTTCAGGCTAGTTATAGCATTTGTGAATATCAGACATCATTCTGAAAATTTTCGTTTCAGTTTTTGGTAAATTTCAGAAATTGCACCTTTTCATATATACGATGCTGTATTCAAGTGCATCGGGATTCTTTAAATCCTCAGCCTGCTACTGCGAAGGAGTTTCACCTTGTATGGGTTAATTTTAGGAGGGCATAATAAAGTACCAATATATGTATTAGCTCAATGGAACGCGTGTCTTCACGAGCGTTGAAGATATTTATAAATAAATGCAAACATGAATTTTCCTTAGGGTTCTTATATCATCATGAAATTAGGACCATTTTTCAGGTGAAATCCGATGAGTTAACTGAGGAATTAAAAAAATATCGTCAATATGAAACTGAAGCTAAGCAGATTATTGCATCTTTGGAGGAGACATTGAGAAATTCAGAAAGAGAAAGGCTGAAAGTGCAATCTATAAAAGTGAGAAAAGTTGTTGTTTTTTGTTTTGATTTAGTTTATTATATGCCGTAACATCTTGGAAGCCTGAGAATTCCGAAATATAATGAACCCTGTTCGTAGAGAACCGTGTACCAGGTTTTTAGAATTCTGGCATGTTTCGCAATTCATTGGGAAAGCTGAAGTATTTCTAGAATTGAAATAAAACTAATATTGGTAATAGGCACGCTGTTTACGTTAGCGATGATTGTTAATATTTTATCACTCATATTTATCACTCATATTTATCACTCCCTGAACACGTCCTTCACCGCCACATGTAAATACACACAATACGACATTGTAGCGTACAAGGGGTCTCACTTCTGGTTGCCGGTGATTGGTCTTTAGTTTTTAAGCCTAGGCCATAGGCCTAAGTTAGATATAACACAAGGAAACTGCTCTTCGTATGTGGCTTATATTTGTAACTGTAAGACTGAATTGAACTAACTGACTGATTTAATCAAATACTAAAACACACATAATATAATCGTAAGCATTATACAACATTCGTTACGTCAAAGCTTAATACACGTTGACAGGGACAAACATATCGCCAGGAAAGGGTGATACTGACACTACAAGCGAGTTACATACATAACAGGAATTAACACAAATACACCATTCCAAAACGCAAGATCAAAAGTAAAGCGACACGACATAAAACACAGATTAATCTAAGACATAGAACACCAATATGCTACAACATTAACCATTAAGGTATTTTCAATGTATGCAAGCGCTGCTCGCAGGCACATGCTGCATCTCTCTATTGATTGTTGATACTTATATATATTAGTGCAACAGCTCTTATCGCAGCTGAGAAGCCAAGTTTGCAAGTTATCGTCATCTAACAGCCATACGCTGTAATCTGCTGTAACTTCAGGCACATTTTGTGCTCAGATACTTGCTCGAAGGCAGAAAACACTTTTAATAGGCACTGCTCAACATATTGCCATTTTTTATGTTGGTTATGTGATGAAACGCGAGAGCTATTTTCTTGACTGTTATTCTATAGGATAAGCAGCTTCAAGAGGCCCAATTTAAAGCTGCTGCCTCACACCGCGAAGCTGAATTGCTGAAGGAAAATGAGAAAAATTTGAAAATAAGAATAAATCAGTTGCAAGAATTAGTAGCAAATAGAGAGCAAGATCACAAGTGAGCATTTGTTTTGATGGTTTCAAAGTTGTTCTTAAGCGTCCTATAGATATATTGGGCGCTGCCTCTTTAGTTGGTAGCAATTAGGCAAAGTCAGACAGAATACTGTACACAGGAACAGTTGTTTTTCAGAACTGCATCAGAAATTTAGGAGTAGCACTATCAGGCAGACCCATTCTTACAGTAGGATATGGGGGATATCACATCTCTCAGACAAAATTCTGTCGATAAATAACGTAAACTTTCCATTTCTGTCGCCTAGTTACTTTAATTTTTTATATTTTTGGAACCTAAGAAGAAAAAATAGGTGCTGCGGAGGAGCATGGAGCTAACGAACTTGTTGCTGCATTTTTATTTTCATGTGATTTGCGGGCAAATTGAGCACATAGTTCTGAAGATTTTTAGCTGATATTCTTCAACTGTAGGAACACCAGGCCTATTTGCCGGCAGATTGAACACAGCTCTGAAAATTTTTAGCAGATATTTAGGAACAACAGGCCTATTTTATCGTGAAATTGTATGTCCTACACCCTCCACAAAGAAAACATTTAGGAACGGCCCTGCTGACAGGAGAAGTATTGTTGGGAAATGATTCGAAATTCGAAAAATATGTCCACATTGGAAAGCAGTTTCTGAGGAAATAAAGAAAATGCGTCAGTTAGGTTTATTTTCACAATCTCGAATTTCAGATGAGTATTCATGTAGCATTAAATTGATTTAGCACTAATGGAATAAGCATAATATATTTTCTATTGGAATGGTTTCATTGAAGATTCTTGTTTATTTCACATTCTTAGAAATACTCTTGAAGGACTGGTGAAAATTGATGGAAAGGAAGTAAAAGATGTAGTCGATAAGGAAATGGCCAAACAGGAAGGAAGATACGCACAGTTGATGCAACAACTCAATGAAAGGTGAGAAACATATGTGTATTATCCCAATAGTGTAATAAGTCATTACCCCATGTGCAAATTTGACAAGATGCATTGCCCATAAACCCGAAGGGGATTTTCTATAAGACAAAATCGGTAACGAGTTGTTCTATTTTCTTCCTTCTTAGGATTGAATCTAGAAATCGTGATTACGCTATGCTAGAAGATGAATTTAGAACTGGTTTACAAATGGAAGCAAATCGCTTCACAGAGGTGACAACTTTCTTACTTTTTGGTTAACCGCTCATTCCCTCAGGGATCATTTCTACAAAATTTGGATATTTAAGGTTTTCTGGCGACATGTGTGAAAAGCTATAATTTTGTTCACGTTTCCAAAATTTTATCGTATTTCTCTTTTTGATATTACAAACAATAATACATTTATGTTTGTTTATGTTGTTTATGCTTGTTTTTCCAGCTGCAAAGTGCATTTGCTCAACTAACTGATGAGACGTCAGACTGGAAAAAGTCGTATCAGATTTTGAAACAAAAAGAATCCAAAGCGACGTCTTTAGTATCCGAGCTAACATCGGTATACCTTATTAAACGATTTTTTTAAGAAGCAACTCGTTTGTAATCAGCTAAACTCGATTGGACTTATTATTAAGGAACGTCAGTTCTGTACAGATATGAGCGTAGGCAGCTACAACATTATCAATTTGCAAAAATAACAGACATTGTTGTATTTACAGGGTCATATTCAGAGCAAGCAAAACTGACTATTTAATGTTCGCAGAAAAGAAGCATGCAATGATTGCTGTTGTGGTAACAATGGCTGTTGTGTACATAGTCATTGAAAATGATCAGAAAAAATCAAGCAGCTTAAGGTCCAAATTTTCCTTTAAAGTAAGCACCTTTGGTCTGATCAAAATCCTAAGTTGCTTATTAAAAACATTCCAGTATTTTCCAGACTGAAATGTATCAACGCTTTGGACCAATGAATGATCTAGATTTGGCTAAAACAAGTTCCTTTAGCTTAACTTGAAAATTAGATGACACATCTTATATAAAGCGATCTAGGTTACGTTATTGCCTTGCTCTGAAATTCAATTCATTGCCGTTCATATTTAGATCTAGTAGATCATCCAGTATCCAAATCCAAAGGCTATAGTGCTATCTTACTGTTCCACGACACACAAAACAGTGCCCTTCTCCTTCACTGTCGATTATGATCTGCAATCCTGAGTGGGTTTTGATAACTCGTGAGTATCGCACCGCAATTTTATTTTAATCATTCCCTGCACGAGATCATGGAGATTATTGTTAAAGGAAGTGACGCCGGGGGAAGTAGATGAGAGTGTAGAGGATTGGGAAAGTAGATAGGAGTATAGAGAACTGAAAATTTGAAAGTTAAGTGAGAGTAAGATTTATTTGTTTAACTTAAAGTAGGTGACATTCGAGCTTGAAGGTTTGGGCAAGCTACAAGGGTAGAAATTTGACTTGAAATGTAGTTTGAAGTTTATTCATCATATTTGCAACTATTCAAGCTGGGAACTTCATGCTTAAACTGATTTTGTCAGAGAGCCACATTTGATGAGAATATACTTTGTCATATTATCTATATTCCTGATCTGTTTTGTTTAAAGATGGTCAAAGAACAGAAAGGAAGATTAGAAGAAATTTCGAAAAGCAAACAAGAGATGCAACTCAGTTTTAAGGTAGATAAGCACTATCTCCAGTATTTTACGGACTTGATTGCAGCTCCCTTAGTTCTACTTCAAATTCTGGCTTTCCTAGTAGATCTATAAGTTTAGTCTGTTGACAATCCTGCGTTGCGCACTGTATAGGAATTGCACAGTTCCCCTTTGCCTAAGGGTGGGGATGCTAACATGCTCATTTGGCAATGTAAACAATGGCCGATGATGTATGAAGTTGTTTTGCTAAATCAGCTTCAACCCTATTGAAAAGAGAATTGTATGACAAGCCTCTAGTGAGCCTCTCCTTTTGATTACCTATCGGTATTTTGCTTCTTGTTTACGCTTATGGCCAGTTTCATTTCACTCGTATATAAGTTTGTATTCTCTTCATATTTGATATTCTATAAACTTAGCTTGAGAAGCATATGAAAAATGATATTTATTACTATGTTTGTTTGCGTTTTATTTCTATTCTTAGGAAAGAACATCAGCTCTTGAATCGCAATTGGAAATATGCCGAAAACAGGTGTCAAAAATGGAAAGTTTAAAACAAGTGAGTTTTTAGTATCTTTTCAATGAAACCTGGTCTAGTAGTCATTTGTTCAAATGACCCTGATCCCTATGTATTTTCTAAAGGGATTATCATTGTATACATACAAAGTTCTTCAATTTTTATTGTTAATTTTTATGATATTGAAGATAAGACGTGCTAAATTTGCTATGTTCTAATTCTTAAGGAGAGAGACAAATTACTTGCTCAGTGCAAGGCCCAGGAGTCCGTCATCGAAGGCCTTCGTACGGAGAGAAAGTTGTGGGGGGAAGAATTGGCCAAACAAGGTAAGCAACTACATCTTCCAAATTTTCTTCATAATATTTTCTCATTTCGCTCAGTTACTTCATTACATGACTTCATTTAATATTTCCCTTGTCTTTTGTAGGGGCGTCATTGGCACATGACCGAGGTCGCTTAGAAGCACAAATTGATTCACTTACAAACGAGGTTAAGCATCTAAAGCAGCGGGAGCAAGTATGATTATGTTACCGTTGATTTAACCTCGTCTGTTCACTGTGATTACATTGTCTTGTTAATGAATAAAGTGCGAGTGAAGCAATATTAACCACTTTCACTCCCGAAGTCCTTAAAGGACATGGCATTACATTGCACAAAAATTTGATGAGAATCTTTTGGTATAATGTTTACTTTGTTTACATATTATGAAAAATTCATGGACAGTCTTATCAGCATGCCATAATATAGACAAGCATTAGAAGAAGGGTATTATCAGCAGAGAGACTTTTGTCCAACAGTTGAAATGCATTATATGAAACTTATTTGCTGTTATATCACGTGGAATGCTTAGCCTTATTATTGGCCAGTCTGCAAAGCATGCTAGACAGGAACTCTCATGCATGCACAGCATGCACTTGGGATATTTAGAGTATCTATATGTGCACTCTCCTATTGTTCTATTACCATTCTTCGATGACTTTTATAGTTCCTATTGGCATGTTAGCATGCAAAGGCGAAATCTTTGCTCGCACTCCTTCCTTGGTTTAGATTATCTCGTGCGTGCTGTTAACTTACTCTGCAGACTGGATATAGGTGGCTCTTTGTGCTAAGGCTATGAATTTTAATACTGTATATATTATGCGAATGAATTTGATTGCTGTAAGGTGTGATTAAACAAAATTATAAGAAGTGGGTAATTATGATTGGTTAGTACTGATTGGCTGATACGGATTGGTTGACACGTGCATGCAATAAGGTATTTACAGCGTTCACGGTGTACACTTATTCTTTTAGGATATCTGCGCATGCACTTTCCTATCGCCCTTTTACTATTATCATTCTTTTAAAGTTTCTTTTAACGTGTTGACAGGGAAATCCACAATTTTGCATGCAACTTTGGCTACACTAGTGAAATGGAAAAGTTCTGGGCCCTTAGAAGTATATTACTAGGGTATCCTTTTACTTTTCCCCGAAATGTAGACAAAATTGCAAATGCGGATTTTTATTAATAAAGAATAAAAGAAGCGTAAAGTTATATGGGGACTATTGGCTTATCGAATCGCTTTTCACATCATATGATGCAAAATAATTGTCCCTTGAAAACCTTTGAGGGACCCATTTTGTCCACAAAAACACGGGGACCCTTAAGAGTCGCGCTAATACACAAACTATGTCCGTTAACCCAATATGTAGGTCCTGATCTCTACTGCTGCGCCATTATTCACCTGGTACGCAATTTTGTATAGGAATATCTAATTGTTTGCTGAGCCTTAATGTTCCTAGAATTTGTTGATTTTGAGCCTAAAGTTATTCTTAAATTATTCATAAAGTTTTGCGATTTTGAGCATTTGTATTCGCATGGATTGTATTCTTTTTTTAAAATTTGATCTCATTTTTATAAAATGTGAAAATTAACAGCGATATAATGATACACCACGCTAATTACAGGCAGTGTATTATTGGCTTGTCTGTATAAAGAAGTCAACTAAAATAAACATAAGTTCAAAAGAAACAAACAAAATAGAAGTTAAGATGCATACACACAAAGAAGTAAATAAATGTATATTTCTAAAATTCTAAAAGTTCTGGATTCGCCCATGGTTTATTCCTTGGGCAGAAAATATAATAAGTGCACTGAACAGAAACGCTTACGACTTTCTTGATAATCTGACTTCGGCTATTTTTGTCAAAACCTGAATCATTCATCATCGTCATTTACTGATCAGAGTAGGATTCAAAAATTCCAAGGACATTAATTGACAAGTTTATGAAATGGATACTGCGATAGTTTAAATTAAGATCGTGGAGAAGAGGCTTGTATTTAGCAGATTTACGAGTGCTGTTCCTTTTTATATTGGTTTCAAATCCTGCAGTTTTCTAAAATTTCATTTCATTCATCAACAATTTAATAATTACAATTATACATCTCACTAATTAACAGGCAATGTATAATTATAATTATAATATATAATAATTGGCATGTCTGCATAAAAAAGTAGTACAATGGTATTAAAGTAACATACAATAACAGGACCAATATATACTGAAGAGACAAAGGCAATAATATTAGTAATAATGATAATACTTAAGCAGGTACGTCATTTCAGTTGATATAACTGTTTTCCATACGAGACCTGCAATACAAAGTGTGTAGCCGACACTCCCCGGAGAGTCACTGAATCGCATAATGACGTAATGACTGCCAGACATGCTGCCAGACCGGATATGTGGAACTTGTACTTGGTTTATTTTCTGGAAAGGCCGGATAGACAAAAATTCTAAGTCGTCATGAACTTTGAACCTTAAATTATTCTTAGATTATTCTTAATATTCATCAATTTGAAACATTGATATTCTTATAGACTATATTCTTGCAATAAAAGTGTGTATGAAGTGCTTCTTGGGTAAGATTGTCATACTTTGCAAACTGCTGGATTGGCCTATACTGTCTAAATGATATTATCTAGGTTATATTGATTGGGTACATGGAATGCTTCCAAAGTAAGATGGCGAATTCCACTATTTCACTATGTTGACGGAGATGGTAAAAGAATCTGTATAAATACAGTATCGATTTCAGTGTTGTTTGTTTATTTACTAATATACGTAAGCACAGAGAGAGCTTTTATTGTTGTGTTTTCCTTAGGAAAATTTGGACGGACTGAAAATCAAGTCGAAACTTATTGAAGATCAAACTGATTCAATTCAAAAGCTGAAACAGGTGGGTGCTATTCATGTACCATTATTTGTCTTTTTATCTTTTCTAATTTTTTATGTTACTCTCTCTATCTATTGTATATAAGAATGATTTACATTTTGTTGTCACTAACACGGTAGAGTTATGTTTTCTTGCTTAGCGTGGTTAAGTTTAGCTACCCTATGGAATCGTCATACCGGCCCTAATTTAACGATTCCGGTTTGTTTATCCCTACTCCATGAAAATTAACGCCATTCTGGGCCAGCGTAAAAAGGGCCGATAAGGTAGATATCTCAACTACACAAAGGGTGTACTTGTTATCGGCTTTTTCATACAATTTTATGTGGTCTGTAGCCCTTGCAATCTCGTAGTGTATCAATTAAGCTTAAATTTGACCTTGCAATTAATGGACGTATGTTCCTGTCGTGAACTCTGCTGGAATAGTTTCTTTGCTTCAGATTTTTTAGCTCGATCGCTAGAGTTCGGTTATAAATGAGATAAATTGCGAGAGATTTTGAAAGAGCAGACAATGGCTGTCACCTGTGATGAGCTTCTACTGGTGATTGGAAAGATTTGAATAGCGTTTACTTAAATCTGGGTGAAACCTTTCCATTCCTGAAAATCATTAAGTTTCATTAAATATCTATCTAGCAGTGTACAATCATTAGGCGTAATTCATTTGCCACGTGATCCAGGCAGCATTACAATGTGAATCAAACCAATAACGGCTAATGCTCGTGTGAGGAAGGATACACACTGACTTTAAGCTTTCGTCCAGGAAGTTCGTGTCTTGCTCTGTTACTTTCGAACAGCAAGGTCTTCTTGTTGATGTTATCGCTTGTCTAAGTTTAGATTTAATGTTTTCACGATGCTTCAGCACGGTTACGTGCCACGGTATATTTGCACGAGTAGACGTGTAGACGTATCCTATTTTGCAATAAATTGATTGAGTAACCAGACAATAAGAAATTTGCCATTAGACATATAAGTCTTATTTATCAATGGCGTCTTAACTTAGCCAATTTTTGACTAGTTTTCTTAAGTTTGATTCTGTCATTTGACAAACTCGCTAGTTTTCAATGTCTCGTTTCCTATAATCACTTTTCAGACTCCAATTAAATATTATTTAAAGCTATGCCTGTAGTTCTGAAAGTAAAAGCCTTCTATTACCTCCTTCGTAGAGTCAACAGCAATCATATAAATAGAATTTGAATTCTAAATTGCAAGGACTAGCATGACTTATGTTCTCCTTAAGTGTAAAACATGGATTTCCTCTGTTCTCATGTAAGTGCTGTTGGTCAATGCAAACTTTTTCTCGGATTTCTTCCAAGATAGCGTACCATAAATGAGTAAATTTTGGCTGCTAAAAATCTATAACAAATTTCATTATCCTTGGACAAATTCTAAAATAATTTGTTCCATAGGAAATTGCAGATAAAAGAGGGGAGATGAAGAAATTGAATGACAGAGCGGCAGCTGAGACAAAGTTGATTGAAAAAGAGCTGGCTGAGGAGAGGCTCAGTTGCAACGAGCTGCAGGTTTTTATTTGAGTTTCTGTTCGTACTCTTAGGTTCCTAATAAACGGGGGGGGAGGTCTTAACAAACGGGTGGTGTTGGAAATATTTCTGAACCCTAATAAGCGAGGGGCTCGGGATTATTTCTAAAACCTAATAGACAGGGGTCTTAATAAATGGGCGGGGTCAGAAATATTTCTAAAATCTAATGTATTTCGGTAGTTTCATACCTTAAGTATGTTAAGTAAAACCATATTTTTACACACAAAAACACTTACATCAGTTCATGATGAAGGATGAACTGATGTAAGTGTTTTTGTGTGTAAAAATATGGTTTTACTTAACATACTTAAGGTATGAAACTACCGAAATACAATTTGAGTCACAACACACGGGATCTAATTCATTCACTTGCAAAAAGCACCTGTGAACGGAAATGTAAAATCTAATGTCTATTGCGCTTCTGACAAACATCAAAAGACGCATTCAATTGGTGGAAGAAGCACTGTCATATTACGAAAGAAGAAATTTCTTTTATGGAGGAAAAGCCACCAAATCCACACCATTTTCCATTCCTTGACATTTAATAACCGGGGAGTCCTGATAAGCTCCGGGGATCGGAAAAAATATGAAAAATTAATAGGCGTCCCCCCATTTATTAGGAACCTAAGACTAGATGTTTGCAACACACTGCAATGTTGATGGACTAAATGTTTACAAAGATTTCCAAGTGTTAAATCTGTGAAATAATTATGTAGAGTGAAATAATTATGTAAATACAGTACTAGACAAATACTGTATTTTCTGTACTATTTACCTAGCGCAAATATCATGAAATTTATTTATTGTCTAGTAGCTGTGATTTTATTAGGAAATTCTGTTGATATAATCATTGCCAGTTTTTTGAGCTCCATTCGCTCCTTACTTCATGTCTATTGAACATTCAGATCTGGGAAGCAAGTCTCTCTGGATTTCTCAATTTCCATTAAAGAAGCCAGTCACTTTGGGATATGAAGTTTCACCCGCTTTTCGTAGCAATCTTATTTGACAAATCTGTGAGCTGTTCTCCTTGGATAGATTATAATAGTGTGATTTCGAACCTTAAAGCTAGTAAATGCTCTTCTCCCTACTTCCTATGAATGTTGCACGAGACTGTCTTCTGCCTCCTTGTCAATGTTGAGTTATTGTTTTTGCTTTAATATGTTGTGGATCTCTTACTTAGGAGGCTGTTGAAGGACTGAAAGCTAGAAAAGAAGAGCTGAAGATACAGCTTGGGTCTAATGAAAATGACTTACAGAAAACAAAAAGCGAGCTGAAGTAAGTTATCTAGCATTAATGGCCAATGCTGGAAGACCCATTATTTACAGTATGAACTTCGTCAATCGTTACCCCTCGGCTTTTTTGACTTTGAAGAGCTTGACTGTCATAACTGTTTTTCCTTTTGAAAGAAATTTGAAAAAGAAATGGGAAGAGCGAAGCCAATTGATTGCTCAGTTGGAAGAGAAAGTATTCAAGATGAAGGAAAATTTTGACTCCAAAGAACAGAAGCTGATGGAAGAAAGGGATACAGCATTGAAGGCTACAAAGTAATCTTGATCTTTTTTTTCATCTAGCTGAGTGCCTTTTAGGATTTTCCGGCTATCCTGTATGGTTTTTCTGTCGTTGTATTATTATTATTATTATTGTTGTAAATGTTTAGAGAGGGTAGCCCTTCATCCGTAGCTACTTTTCAAGGGGCCCTCCATCTAAATATACTACAAAATATGAATAAAATCCTACATAACTTAATTACAATAAGTAAAGAAGTTGTATCATACATATAAAGTTCTACTTGAAAAATTAAAGAGATTAATATATCCTTCGGTAATTTTCCCCTCTTCGTTATTTTTCTCAGTGAAATAAGGGCTAAACTGAAGACCTGTGACGATTCATTTAGACGTCAATTAGAAGAGAACCGAAGAGAGCACGATTTACAGATTCGGAAATTAATTGCCGAAAAGAATGACGAAATAAACCACGCTAAATTAAAAGTTTCAGAAGTTGAAGATGAAATGAGAAGTTTGCTTGAAGAGAAAGCCACGTCCAAGCGAAATTTTGAACAGAAAATTCAGCAGTTGAGCAGGGCGTTTGCTGAAATTCAGCAAGGCCTTCATAGCTGATGTAAGTAGATATTTACTTATTGTAAATTAATTTATTGCAATTTGCATGTTTGAATTTAGAAAGTGCTTTTATCATAGTTCAAATGAACTAAATAATTTATTTTCATATATAAAATAGTTGCAATTGTTGAGAATACGGCGATTTATGAATTCTTAGTCCTCGAGTATTGCGGAATTCTATGGTTGGTCCATTTAAAATGAAAACTTTTCTAGTAACTGAGAGAAAAAGCGGGCTTAAACAAGCGATTAATAGTTGACTGGGAATGGAATTGAAAATGGAACAGAAAGTTGAAAGCGAAGTGCAAATTAGAAACACCCAAGAGCACTTCGAAATATTTTCCTTTCCACACAGATCCTATGCTACCTTTACTTTTTTCTCTCTCTTAATGTCCGCTTTGGTCTACAACGAGCACATGTTTTTTATTTTGTAAGAAACCTCGCTCAAGGCCTAGTAGTAAAAGCCTTCTTACTGTTTGGTCACATTTTAGAACTAAAAGTTTCTTAAAATTTTCTTAATTTAATGAAAAAATTGCAATCAAAGCGAAAAAAGTGTATAACACTGTTGTTTGTAGTACCCATAAGGATTAGCACATGAAACATGTAGTCGAAACTTGTTATATCAGTAGAGTCAAAAGGGGTTCAGAAGCTGTGAAAGATGGCACAGAAGTTTCTAAGGTTTCTGAACTCTTTCTTTGTAGTTCTATAAATTTCTTAAATTTTGATATTTTGAGATCTAGCGCTAGGTTACTTATAAACCTTCATCTTAAGAAAAACCTTGTATTCTAGCGTTTTGTCTTTAGCACTACTGTTAAGCTCTCCAATTACTGGAAAATCCTATCAGTATAGGATAATAGCTTTATGTTGTTTAAATTTCTTCAGCTTTTTACCAATGGGCAAGTTGATAGACTTTGGTCTTATCATAAACCCGTTTAACACGCTCAATATCTGTTGCATCGTCTAGTTACTTCACCTGAAATAGTATCGCTCTTCCGAGTCTCTACTCTTGATTTCCCTCTTGTTGTCTTGATTCTTTATTCATTAGATTAAGTCCTTTTAGTACATCGATTTTACCAAGATAATTCTATACTTTTTGCTCAGCCTGGCCCGGAATACCAAATATAATCTTTTGTTTTCTAAAACAATATCAAACTAAACAACATACCAAACATCATCCTTCATTTAGCTGTTCGTGATTCTCTCTCTTTCTATATATGAATATTGCTTGTAGAACACCCCTTATATAGAAAGTGAATGCACCTGCTGTACTGAGTGGCTGTGCGTTTTAAATACTATCCTCCCCGCATAAGAAGGTAAAAAAGGTGTTTTTGTGTTACAATTAGCATTGTCGCGCGTCGGTTTCTAGCATAAAAGAGGGGCCGATTTAAACGACTCTAAACGTGAGATTAGATTTGACTTAGGGAAATGAATGAAAATTACAGAACTCAAGAAGAAGAACGATTATGCCTTAATGACTTGAGGTTGTTTGTGGCTAAGTGTTTCGAATTAAATAATTGATCCTTGGTACAGTTTGCACAGGATGACGTGAGCTGTGCGGGAAGTTGTCAAGCCAGAGTAGCTACGAGTTGCCACTGTGCAGAATTGTCGATAATTGTTAATTGGTGTGAACAGGGTTCTAAGTATTGCTGAGTTATCAATCATGTCGCGCTAAAAGATTTTTGGTGACTGTTTCATTTGTTCAATTAAGCATTTGTATTGTTAAGTGAAACAATCCGATGAGCAAGTGTATCTTCTTGTGATAGCTCAATTCAGTCGATCATGTAGATGTTTTAATTGGTTATCCGTGCCATATTTCATTATTCGGTAGATCATGCAGATGTTCATACATCCGTGCCGTATTTCATTATCTGCTTTAAAATGTCCCATTACCTGTCTGGCACATCATTGGGAAATAGCAGTCTCACGGTAAATCGGAGGGCAAGGCAAGCACGACAATAAAAAGAATGATATTGTATGAATCTTTTCAGGCATTCCAAGATCCTTCATTAGCCTGTAGAATAGGGCGTGCACTGCCATTTTGTAAAACAACTTTGAAGGTGCCAAAAAGGTGACAACCGTGCAAAAATAAACTATCTGTAATTCTCGAAATAAATTTAATTGCTTTGCTAACTGGCTAGCATTTTCTGAGGGAAAAACATCGGCATTACAAAACAACTCACGTAATTTAAATTCTCTTTAAGTTCTCAATTGATTGTTGTGTGTAGATTAGTCCCCTTGATTTTTACAGAATTCAACCCAATTCATCGAGAGTAATTACTCGTTTCTAGTAATGTTCTAGTTCAAGTAACCCAACTGTTGTAGTCTATGCATTCTTAGGATAGGGGAATCACAAATGAACGAGAAACACGCTTCAGCCTGATCATTCGGTAGAATGGAATTATTCTGCACCAACTCTCAACATAGCACTTAAATACATGAGTGCCGAGAGGGAGGAGGGCGAGTGGAACAGATTGCTCCGGGGCCCAAACGTGATTGGAGCCCCCGAAAATTCTAAAATAATTCTATGATGATTGCAGTAGCTGTCCAGTATCATAATAACAGCATCAGAGACCCTTAGTTTCAATTTTCCCAGTCCTCAGAATAGCTCTCGACAAGTCTGTTTATATACTCAAAGTTTCGGTTGCCAGTACTGTTCTGACATCAGTTAATGACTGATACTAGATTTGTCTTTAATCATTAGAATCTTTTTTGATGAAATTTCTAAATACGAATTCCATTTATTTATTTGAAGAAGTTGCCACCCCTTCTCCCCTCTATTGATTTCCCCATTTGCCCATCATTCAATCTATACCAGGTACTTTGAATGAGACCTTCGATCAATTTCTTCGTTTCCTCATTTTTCTAAATATAAGTACTAGCTATGTTCTTTAATAATAAATATTTATATTTATGACATCATTATAAGATTATAATACAAGCAACAGTAATAAATAAAACAACTAATATTTCTATGACAACGGCAATATGGCTGCTCACTGACATGATCTTGCCAGCAGATTATTGTAAAGGTCTCGAGTACATCTGAACATTATTGAACTTATAGCTCTTGTGATTTTCAATTTCGATATAAGAAAAATCTGGTGGTTCAGGAATTGTGATTTGGTTAGTATTGTAGGATCTTGAGGAGATAATACTTCATTGAGTCTGTAGCTGCCAAAGTATTTCGACTTCAATAATTAATACTGAGTTTCAACTCTCTTTGGTTTACCTTTCCGAATTACTTTTCTGAACGAGCCGTTCTCTGCAGTGTCAAAGATTGTTTGTTTTGTTTCTGTGGCAGACTGCTAGATTCAAATCAATTCTCCAAATTAGAGTTTTTTTGTAATGCTGCCAGTAGCAACTGACCAGGAACTACGTTTAAAATTCGAAATACTTCAAGGGTAACCTTTGTCAGTATCTAGTCTGACATGGTGCCAAATTTTGGCTAAATGAGAAAGGAGCTACTGATATCTCTGGCTATCTTCTAGCGAATAACAAGCTTTCCTATTGACTAATGTACAATTTAAATGCCAAACAAGATATGGACAAAGATTGAAGTATGTGTTAGACAAATAGATAGCTGTTGTAAATAACAGAGGAACGTTGAGTGTTTCAAAACGCCACTATAAGTTGTAGAAATCGATCGTCATGAGAATAGAGATCGAGGCCTTTGCAATGAAAAAGACCCCTAAGTCATTCACCCAAATGTTCCTGCATTTTGTTAGAAAAAAGGATCAGTGGTTTGGAAATTATGTAACACAAGTTAGGTGAAATTTTGTTCCTGCAAGACATATGGAGATCAGATTGCCATTAGCAGTTTGATGAGCTTTGATTGTGGATGAATGTTGATACATTAGACCTTTACTATAATCTAGTTGGCATACTCACCGTTATTTTCGTTTCCCTTGCAATTCTATTGATTACTATTTCATAAATGTTTTACTAAAAATAAGTTTTTGATAATTTACCAGCTCTTCTCCATATGAAGAGTCATTCAACTTGATAGAAACCTAGGAATCTTTATTACAGCAACTAAATTGTAGAACTTTCTAAGACTTATGATGCGCAATGTATTCGATCAATACAGATTCGGACGACTGTTCCCAAACAACTTTAAACTCTTACTATTGCAAAAGAGGATATCCCTTTACAGTACGCTATTTTTAAATAATTGTCACATGCCTTACTCTATCAACTACAGACAGTAAAAAGCACCACTCATTAAATTGTTAAACCATATTGAATGGGGGTAAACATATCTTGTTTACAAGACACATGGATCTAAGTGCGTCTTCGATTGTAGAAACTATGGATAAAGCCTCCTTAAAATCAGCCTTGGAATATTTTCTGTTGAAACAATGTGATCTTTCGTATTGTTTGATAATGAGATGAGTTCATTATTTCGCAAGGGGGCTGTGTTATTCGTAGAATGCCTACTCTATGCCACATAAATTTACCGTGGTGCAACGGATAATGTCCTTTTGATGAGTTATCAATGCCAAAGAAACTTTATAAGATATAGAAGGATTATATAAAATAGTTTAGCAATTATTGAGTAACTAGGGCTAGTTACTGGGGTCAGAAAATTTTCTGCACCTTGAAGACTCCATGTTGAAGCTGTATACAGGGACGGAAGTTCATTGAAATCGCAGAATCCACCGACGACATTGTCTAGCTCTGTTGCAATGATCATTAAAAATTTGAGCGTGAAATATATTGCATATTGTCTACTTTTCTTATTTATTTAAACATTTAGGGTTTCTTTAGAAGAGATTGCTGGGGCCTGTCTTTCCATGTGCTAAGAGTTAGGAAACATTAAAGAAATATTGAGGGCTAATCCCAGTTCAAGTTACCTATTAGATATGTGTAATACACATATCTATTATACGCGGTTTTGATTTTGTATCTTGTAGCAAACTATTCGTTCCAAAACGACAATTAAAATGGATCTTCTGATCAGTGGCGTAACGGAATGGCTTGGGGCTCTTTGGAATATTTTTCTTGGGGGTCCTTTCACGCTTAAAATTTTTTCCCCGAAACCTAGACATAATAATGAGTAAGCATTTATCAATAACGGAAAATAACGGTTTACTAAATGTCTTTTCACATCAAGAAATCCAAGAGACTGTTCTTTGAAAACCTCTAAGGGGTCTCTTTGAGGGCTCACGAGCTTAGGGGGGGGGGTCTTGGGAGTTGCGCTAACCACAACCTATGTCTGTTACGCCACTGCTTCTGGTATTCCTAAATGATGAGACAAATGAAGATGGCTAGAGAGTAAGCTCAAATAGGATAGAAATCTGGGTATTGTAAATATTTAAAACAACTCATGTTTCCCCCAAGGCTTCTCTGGGGACAAATAGATAATTATATATGAGTTAGAGCTTTGAAGTTCATACCCTCCATGAAAATACTTGACGCTACACTGGTCATTTGTGACGTGTCAGTTTGAAACACAGGCACATTGTCGCTGCTGACCACTCTGTCATTATTCTCTATGCGTGAGTATGCTTGAGTGCTATTGATCTGAGCCGTAGTGAGTCCCGGTGAATATCCTTGATAAACTTCGTAAGGTGAATGCATGCTTTCGTCTGATGCTTCGTCGTGCCTCTGGTCTGTTCGCTCTTCGTCATAAGGAAACTGCGCTATCTTTCGCTCTGCAATCGAAGAAGGTGAACATTGCTGGTCCCGTTGATAGTTGTGAGCCATGTAATAATCAAGGTACCCATAATCCATCAACTGATTGTAAAATGAACCAAATTGGTGGTATGGCATCGCGTTGTTTTGATAATAATTTGCCTGCATGTTGGCTGCGTTTTCTAAAGCGGCTAGATTCGGCAAAACAGATTCATTTCCATCAATTGCATGTTTATCGTGGTGGCCTATCACTGCTTCTGATATTTCTTTTTGAGCTGTTGGGCAGCTTTTACTGTCTGTTCTTTTGGTCGTCTCCTCAGTTGGATCTTCTTCAATCCATTGCGATTCATTCCCTTCCTTTGATTCACTGAAACTCTCGCTTGTTTCAGAAGCACTGCATTCATTTTCATCGAATTTGTCTTCCCTTTTCCTATTCCGATCAGAGTCACTTTCGCCACTGACATATTTTATCTTCCCTTTTTTGCTTTCTTTCTTTCGAAAACGACGTCTCCGTCGCAAGTAGCTACCATTTTCAAACATATTTAGGCTGTCCGGATCCAGCATCCAGTAGCTACCTTTACCCGGCTTGTTGTCATCTCTTGCTATTTTTACAAAACACTCATTCAAAGACAAATTGTGTCGAATCGAATTTTGCCATCCTTGCTTGTTCTGCCTGTAATATGGGAAACGGTCCATTATAAACTGGTAGATCCCACTCAATGTACTCTTTTTATCTGGTGAATTTTGTATTGCCATAGCAATAAGAGCTATGTATGAGTATGGAGGCTTTACGAGATCTTTTGACTGTTGTGCATGGGACATGTTTGTCATATTTGAATTGTAAAAATAATGCTGCGATGGGTATCCAGACATATGTTGGCTACCTCCAACTGCATTTGAACACATTGCTGCCTCATAGAAACTCTGTCTGTAATACATCAGTGCCTGATTTGCGTCGCAAGAACCAAAGTTCAAGGCATCGCTTGCGAATGCTGGATACTGATCCATTGTGACATAAATTTATTCGTAGGAAGACCCGAAATATATAGACACGGTGTTGCACTAGAAATGATCAAAATATACCCCTTCGTATTAAATAGTATGCTCTTCTCTGTTGTCTTCCCGTTTCTGTCGATCATCTCAATGGTGACCTTATCTCCTTCTAAGCCAACGTACCAGGCTGAATGATGTCACAGCTTTCAAGTGGGTAATCAGTGGGACTTTTTAGGGCAGAACAACGTGCGTCAAACAGCGCGCTGTGCGTGGCCTCATTTTATCATTTCATCTCATGCAAATGGGAAGTGGCAGTCCATTTGGTTTGCAGAAATTCCGACAACGAAAGAAATCGGGCCGGATTTCGCAAGATAAACGATCGCGTTAAATTTCCGTTCAGTGTTCGTTCGGGGGTTCCAAAAATATTTCAACTAAAATATCTGGAGCATGTCGATATTTATGCGTTGAAAATATTTCATTTTATAACTATTTGTATATGAGAAAATGATCCTAGCAACAGAATTTCAGGCTATTCATTTGACTTCTTTTTGTAAGAAAAAGTACCAGAACTTTGTGAAGTAAGAGATATTAGAACTTGTGAAGAAAGAGGTACCAGAACTTTGTGAAGGAATAAGTACCAGAACTTTGTGAAGAAAGAGGTACCAGAACTTTGTGAAGGAATAAGTACCAGAACTTTGTGAAGAAAGAGGTACCAGAACTTTTTGAAGAAATGTACTAGAACTCTGTGAAGAAAGAGGTACCAGAACTTTGTGAAGAAAGGGATACCAGAGCTTTGTGTTTATTCCATCGACAAAACCCATTATAGGCCTAAACGTTCGTATAATGAAATAAAGGGGTCTTTCTCAATAAAACGAACAGATGTATAGGATGAGTATAATTAAAGTAATTATCCCCATATTGAAGAGAAAATATTGTAGAGTCTAAGTTTTTCTAAGTTATTTTCTCTTGTTTAAAAGTATACCCCCGTAGTTGGCTTTCTGCCTTACCCTTTCGATCTCTGGAATTTGATCCTTTGAAGGAGTAGCGATGTAGAAATCTGTTTGGTGAAGTGAATTTTATACCGAGGATAATAATAGAGTTTTTGCAAACTTGCACTCTTTTAAAAAGTAGTATTTTGCTTTTACATAAACTTCACATCAGTTGATGCCTGAAGGGAGATTACTATATCTGTTTTGAAATTTGGGGCCATTTCAAGATTTTCCCTCAGTACGAATTTCCCTCAGGGACGCCGAAGGCAATAAAAGGTAAGGGGGATGGTGGGAGGTAGAGTTTTAGAAAGAGCATCTTCAGTGGCTTGGTTGTTTGCACCTAGGAAAGTAATGCATGCTACCCACGGTGTAAAGAATCGGTTGATTAAATTTAACATTTTGTTAGTTACACTAAATTTTCTATAGAAACTAATGTTGAAGCAGTATATTCCAGTTATAACGTACTTTAAATGGAACGACTGATTTAGTACGTTGCACTTTTTTTCTATATAAAAAACCCTGCTGAAGGCCTAGTGGTGACAGTTTCTCAAGTTTTGGCCTCATTTTAGTTCTGAAAGTTTCTTAAATGTTTCTTAAATCAATCTTTCTTAAAAGTCTCATAAATGTTTCTTAAGTCAATGACAAAAGTTGCAGTGATAACGAAAGCTAAACGTAGAACAGTGTTCTTTGTAGAACATACTGTAGTGGGAACTTGTTAAATTCATGGAGGATAAAAAAGGGTTTCGGAAATTGTCAAAGATGGGACATAAAATTCTAAAGTTATTGGTGACCCCTTTTTTACTTGCGAAAGCTATGGCAGGAGAATAGACCATAGCCAAGGGGTCGATAATTCTTATGACGGACCTGCAAAGGGGAAAAACGAAGAAATCCCTGCAAAGTACGTTATTACTGAGGGAATTTGTCTCGATGGATCATCAGACATGTACGTTGTGACCGAAAGTGCGTAATAACAGAGTACGTTATATTCGGGGTGCAATGGAATCTCGGTAACCGCGACTCGTCAGCCCATGGTTCTGCTTAACCCGCCGCTAACCCCTGGCTCTTGTATTACCGTAAATATGATATTGTGTGTGTCAAGTACTGAGGTCTGGGACTTAGTTAGTAGGGGATTGTACCCGAACATTCTTATATTGCTTGATTAGTAATATTCACGAGTCTTCGTTTTACGTTCATAAAATACGGTTATGGTTAACACGCTTCATGATTCATTATGTATATATTTTTGTATATAATCACGTTTTGTATATAATTTCCAACTTGTCTACTCTCTGGAAGTCACTGTGTGCGTATTATATTGTCATATATTGATAATTATAATTCATGTATGTTATTTCATAAGCAATGTATCTAATTAGCACTTTATATAGTGAACTCTCTTTCTGATTTATTACATAAATATGGATTTGTTGCGGAAACTAAATAACTGCCAGTTATTATTCCGGTATTCCGGTACCATATTATTGCCCACTCATGTGTATTCAAAGCTGTCCAAAGGATTTGGCCTCGGGAGGAGCTCGCAGCTCTCTTAACCCGGGGGGGGGGCGGGTCATGGTTCCCAGTGACCGCTGGCTAACTGGATTCCACTGTATTTTTATAAGGGCTTGTGTGAACTTTTTCCGGGGCACGCCACTCAGTACGTTATATGCGACAGTACATTAACTGAACGTACGCAATAGCAGAGTATATTACACCGGGGGTATCGAAACGTCTACGTTAATGTAAAGTATATCTTTGATTTAGTCTGTTATTTATATTTGTATACTACGCAGACGCGGCTTTGATTCAGTAATATGCATTCATATATTTATATAGCAATTTGTTTGTTTATTCATAGTTTCCAAAAACTTTGGCAGAATAAGCACACCTCATTTTCTGTCCTTTCGAAAATGCCTTGGAAACTGATTAACTGTCTAATCAGTCCATTGCTTTCTTCTGATATTTGGAAACATAGTGCTGTTTAGATGTTGTGGTTCCTTCGTCTATAAAAGCAATTCCATTTAACATATATCATTTTCTTGGATAGGGAACACTCGCCTCCTTTGTCTCTCATGAAGATAGGCAAGGTGCACTGCCATCCTATGCCCCTAAGTTCTGGCACTCCAGAAATAGGAAACATTCTTTTCACTTTTTGTTATTCTGTAGCACAGAATCATACAGTAGCCCTATTTTGTTCTTTTTGTATACACGCTTTGTTAATAAGGAACGTAGTTCAAGGCCTAGTTTCAAAAGTTCCTTATTTTTAGACCTCCAATGATCAAATTGTAGTCTAAAAGTTCCTTAACAGTTTCTTAATTTTCAGCTCACAATTAATACCATAAAAATGGCACAGACACATGTAAAATATAGAAATCCTGAATTTTGCCTTTGCTTTTGACTATAACTTAAGATCAATGAAAAATGAAGGACTTAACACAACCATAGCAAACAATTTACGCGCGTTTTGGCTTCAAATGCATTGAACCAGCTTCCTAATTCTTGATTGCTTGCTGTTATAAGTTTTTCAACTTGAAAAGTGCCTTAAGCAATTTTCCTTAAGTAGTATAAGTTCTTTAAATATTTCAGCATTCTACATGTAGGTTCCTTATAAAGTCGTTCCTTATACAAAAATGCGTGTACTTCGGTTCCTTCGTATTTTCGTTATTTTCGTGACTCAAGCGATTAGTGGCGTCCCATTTGCTATCCCTTTACTAACCATTTGGACACCCTATGGAATGAAGCTTATATTCAACTCAATACCCTTCTTTGAAATTGTTCTTTTGACTACAAAACGGGAAGCAGACAGACGCGTGACCATCACAAGAGCTACACTCCGAAAAATGGCCGAAGGGGGAAAGTAAGTAATTGTTTGGTATTGCTAAACGCGAGCATTTAGGGGTGCAGGTTTACTTTTTCCGATTATATCTCATAAATACTGAATAACATGCATAGAGGGCCCAAAGGTAGGAACGAGGATCGAGATAGGTACTACGTGTATGTTGGCGTGGCTATAAGTTTGCGTAAAATATTTTGAGACATTTGGGAAGGCATGCATCCCAGAAATATTTGGCCCAGAAATATTGGGACCAGAAATGGTGTACCATCTCATCGCTATGGCCTATGTTTTGGGTCATGGCATTGAACAAACTGCACAATTTTGAACTTCTTCAAAACACGAATCCATGAGTTGCGCATGAGCTCAAACTGACAGCTGACATTACGTAGGTATTTTAAGTGTTTTGCACTTTTTGCATTTTATTAATACTAAATGCAAGATAGGACTTCTGTCTTTTGAACATTTGCTCTGAAAACACATCTTTGCCTTGCACTAACGATTTTATACAGAATCATTTTAATTGATGTGAAGTGTGTTGTGAATAAATCTCGTTTGCATGATAGTTCAAGCGAAATATTTTTAACTTTAGCTAAGGTATTATTAGAGTTTGATATGAGTGTTGATGTAGGCTAGGCTGGCATAGGTATTTCAGCTCAAATGCAAAGCTGAAAGTCCCTCTTGCACTGTTGGCACATAAAGAAGTCACACTAAGGATTATGTTAGCCACATGAAGTTGTTGCTCTTGAGTTGAAGTTATCTTGCACAAAGGCAAATGTGAGCACACTCATTGTTGCCATACATACAAAAATACACATGCAGTTGCATCTAATATGGTATATGCATGCTTGCACAAACAGCAAATACCTGTTCACACCCATGTGATCTTGTTGAAAAATACCATACTCCCTAATGTGTCAAAGAAGGACTCTTCTGTTTGGTAAGCTCTGTTTTGTGAGCATAATTGGTATTATCAAGGCAGTTGGCTAGGCTATTGTCACTATCATATTTACTTGTTATTTCTGTGATTCTAGATGTTAGCATCAAGACAAAATTCAGTTGGTTCTATATTCAGTGTTTCATATCTGAAGATAATGCAAACTGAATAGAATATTGTTACTATAGCTTATTTAAACTTATATGCTGTTCTATGTTTCATGTTCATTGCAGGCAGTGGAGCATTTTATCAGCTTTTTCATCTGACTCAGCTTTTGGTGACACTAGAGACCCCTATATGCAGACTGCTTATCTTTTTCAGATGAACTTTCTAGGCCCTCCCCATTATTATTGGGACACCCATTTATTAAAATCTCAATGTTTCATGGAAAAACCTGCGAAAAACTTAAGTTAGTATGTTTAAATTTTCTTAATGGGAATGTATATGCAGTACTTTAGTTATATGAACATTGTGATCATTCCTAAAATAATGGATGAGGATTATTTGTGGTGCTTTTTGTTAGGTTTTTGTATGAACACTCAGTGGGACACATTTAGACCAATTTCCAGCCCCCCATTCATTAAGCTGTAGTATGATATTGTAGTAAACTTGTGTATATTCAGAGCTCCCTTGTTTCCAAGTCAGTTAGCTAAGTGGAACCTATAATTAATAATGGTCATCTCATGTTTGATTCAATTCAGGAGCAGTTTTTCTCTTGGAGACCACACGTTGCAAGTACCATTTTCTCTTCATAAAAAGAATCGTGATCGTCTTTGTGAGAGACTGAAAAATAATGAAGACTACCAGAAAGGCTCCGTCGTATTGCTGGAGGGAGGAGAAAGTAAAACAAGATATAGTAGTGACACTGATATAGTGTTTCGACAGGTATTCAAAATTCTTATCATTAGATGTGGGGTTTCTTCTGAAAATTCCTCATTCCAGCAGATTTTATATTTTTTTCTATTTTGTTTAGCCATATATGCTTCTTAGGCTTTTGTCAGAAAGGCCTGCATTTACATGCACATGGCCTGGCACACACATACAACTTCCCAGGTGTACAAAATCTCTCATACCTTCATGGCCTTGAAGTGGCAAGTTGCCATTGCTCAGTTTTCAATGTGATCTGTTATTATTTCCATAAATGAAGCAGTTTTCTTCTCTGTTCACACTACTCTGTTTGTGCCATGGGGCCCAAAACAACAATGCATATCTTTTAGTTCATGTTCACACTTGTCCTCAAAGATGCATCTGACTGAAGGCCTCTTTTATATTAGAGTAGTATGAACACAAATCAGACATGGATCAACACATCTGTTTTTACCCTGAACTGGAGTTCTGTGACTGGGGCCACCTTTTTATCTCCTACTTCCTTTAGTTCCATTTTTGGGATGCAGTAATGTGAACACAAAGCCAAAAATGGAGCTGAAGATATCTCTTTTTGTCCAAAGACAGAGTATATTCTGAAAGGAACCTAATAATAGTTATTTTACTCTTTATGATATGCTTAAGGCCTTATTGCATTAGATAAATACATGCCTTTCAATGAGTAGATTAGATGTGTGCTGCTAATCGCGTGCATACGATCATTTGCATGCGCTAAGCAATCAGTTGTGAGAACTTTCCTTAGTACTTGGATGTATATTTTTCATATAGCTGGCACAGGTGACAAATCGAATGCATGAACTGAGATGGGTACATGCCTGTGCACTCATCTGCAATCGTGTGCGGCTCATTGCAAGGCCTGTAACTAGTTATCATTGACAGATTATATCTACCAAGCCCGGGATCTGTTATTAACTAGGTCATAGAAATTCAAATATACATGAGGACACTACATGCCACCACACACCAAGATGGTTTTAGGTGTGTGATAGCTAGCTCTGCTACCATAATCTTCCAATAAAGGTCTGCTTCCAAAAGAGTGCCGATGTCAGTTCCTTGTTTGTATTAGGTTTTACAACTGGAACACTGAACTGCCTGTTTTATGCTTGGTAATCAGCTTGTGCAATTTCATTGGTGAAGGGGAAAGCCTGTTAGAAACTTATAGTTGTGCATGGTGATTCCAATCAATAGTGAACATGAACTATTATCCAGAGCTCTTAGGTCTCATGCATTGGGTGTGAGAATCATGCATTTGTGCCTTTTCTCATTCTCACACATGAAATGAAGATAATCTCACACATTCTTTATATGTCCTAATGAACTCAATCATGGAGAGTATGGGGAAGCACTTTCTCCTACTTTGCAGAAAGATGATCCTCTGGATCACCATTAAATCAATTCGAGGGATTTATATTTAAAAATGTTCTCCTCATATCGCTCCATTGTACAGAATAGTTATGGCAAAAGTACCAAAGTTCCTGTGGCTAGTGCCAAGTGTGGTATTTGAGAGATGTACTCCATGCGAAAATAAAGGGCATGGTTCCAAAATGTTTGCTTGGGGCTATGCCCTGAGACCCCATTTACTTCTGTAGTTGCTTGAGACTGTTCCCTTGAATCTTGTGAATTCCACCTTTCTACACTTCTTTGAAGCCTCCACCTTTGTGGAGTGGAATATTAATGTATGTTGAGCCAAACTGAAGATGTTAGAAGTACCCAAAAAATTTTAGGACTAGGTAGAAATACAATCTCACCCATTTAGTTCTGCAACTTGAGAACTCTGATTTCAACTGTTCATAATTGTCTGTGCCATATGAAACTATGACTCTTTATTTATGATTGATTTCCACTCAACTATAGGAGTCATATTTTCATTGGATGTTTGGTGTAAAAGAGCCTGACTGTTTTGGTGGACTTGATGTGGATTCAGGCAAATCATTCTTGTTTATCCCAAGGCTCCCTGAGGAGTATGTGGTTTGGATGGGAAAGTATGTTCTGTTTATCATTTTTACAAAATAGATATTTGAAAAGTCTATATTTCACAGCCCTGAATGTTAGTTAGTCTGTTGCCTATTATTTCAACAAGCACTTCATACTGAAAGAGGGAATGTTACTCACTGCTCAATAATGAATGATTCAAATGCTCCAATAATGAATGTGAAATGTTTCAAAGACACTAGTGTTTCTTTTAATGTGCTTTATGTCATATGAGAAACATTGCTTAAGAATTTTTTTTGCTGCATCAGGCAATTGAGAGTTTTTTCACCAGAATTTTCATTGAATTGAACATGTTGGTGAAAAAACTGCCTCATCTGCCTGGTGCAACAATGAATTCATTGTTATAGATATCATCTGACTCATATTAGTTTAGAAACTGGCTAGTTTAAATTATTAACATATCTTTGGTGAAACCTCCCATCATTGATTCCAGCTTTAATAAATGAGTTTCAATAATCAGAAACTTCTGTTTTATTAGATTGATGAACAAGCACTTTAGGTGCATACAGTATTAAGTGTTGTGTGTACATAGATTTGTATGTATGTATGTGTGAATTTATTTATTAGGACAAGAATTCAGCTGCTGTTTTCTGCCACATGCATTGTATTTTGATTAGCCAGTATTCTTAGAATTTTAGTGAAATTTGTTTGCCCATGTCCCATGACTCTCAAACCACAAGAACCTAGATTTCACTGTATTTTGGATAATATAATCAAAAGCTCTTGAACATGTTTGTTTGCTTTTCTTATAAGGATACAGCCAAGAGAGCATTTCAAGCAGATGTATGAAGTAGATGAAGTTTACTTTACAGATGAGGTTTGATTTGATGTTGTGTTATCCTCTGATATTAAAGTTTTATATGCAGATATATATTTTGCAAGTGGCCAAGTGGTAAGAGCACTTTAATGCTGAGCAAAACATCAATGGTTTGAGCTGAGCCCTTGGATCATAGTTGGGATGCTCACTCACTGTCCACCCAGCAGCAGGAGGGTGCCTGGTGGCAACACTGGGGAAGATAAAGGCAGTGAGGAAAGGAACTGGCCACCCTACCTTACTATGCCAGTGGCTCAGGATAAGTGTCTGCTCTAGCAGGCACTCCCCAACATATGGAATCGTGTATGGGACTAACAGTTACCTGGATATATTCTGCAATTCCTTGTCTCTAGTTCAGTTCTATCTTCATGATACTTTTTGCAGAAATTGCTTTTGTTCTATAATGTTCATCAAAAGAAAAGTATGTTAAAAGGAACATGAATAATCATTTTGGAATTTTTAAAAACCTTTTTTGATCATAAAAGCTGGTTGCCTTTTATCATTTCTTTTGAATTATGCAAGTGTATGACAAAAAATAATCCCCATCTACCATAGACTTTCATTTGTACTCTTTGGATGTCCCTTGGAGCTAGATAAATATTATTCCTGGAATTATGGAAGTTTCCCAGATCATTTTCTTTAATTATAAAAATGCTAAAATTTTTTGAATAATATCTCCTTTTGCCATTATTTAGTTCTATATTATTATATATTTCACTACAGCACGAAAAAGCGGTACCATGTTTTAACCATACTGAAAAGCTTTTTTTCGTCCGACACTCGTCAGAGTGTGAAACGTCGGATAGCGACCGAAAGGTGAACCGAAATTTATAGCCAGATATGCGGGTACACGTGATATGATGAATACGTGTACCCGCATATCTGGCTATAAATTTCGGTTCACCTTTCGGTCGCTATCCGACGTTTCATACTCTGACGAGTGTCGGACGAAAAAAAGCTTTTCAGTATGGTTAAAACATGGTACCGCTTTTTCGTGCTGTAGTGAAGTTCTGTAGTACCAACAGACTTTTCACGTATTATATATTTGTCTGGTTTCCATTATGTGAGGGTGTATCAATTTTGTTAGTGAATTCTAGTTTGTTATAAAATAAGTGTAGCCTTTATTCTCTCTTGGCTAATCATACTTGTTTACTGTGACAAACACTAGTTTTGATGATGCATTGATATGATAAAACATGGCACTGTATTTATTCATGCAGATTGCAAAAGTATTGGAGAGTAAAAGTCCTTCACAACTTTTGACACTGGTGTGTTTATTTTTTTGCAAAGAGTTATTTCATTGCTTTTGTTAAATTTATTTTCATAATCAAGCTCAAATGAAGAGTTAAGACTGTCTCCACTCTTAAATTAATTGAGAATTAAAAGCTGACTTTTAAACAATTAATGTTAGAGATTAGCGCAGCTCTTGTACCCTTTCAATAAGGTAGTCAAAATAGTATTATGACTATATATTGTCGAAGTTTAAAATGTCATGGAAAGTTTAGCAGAGTTCAAGTTTTTAAAATTTCATTTATAGTATATGGGATTTTGTAAGTTAGAAATATGGTAGGTTTGTTTAGCAAATGCAAGTATGTTTGTTTTTATTCTTGAAATCTCAGCATTACTAGTTTTCTTCCAGCATGGCCAGAATACAGACAGTGGCTTGTTTACAAAAGAGGCAGCATTTGATGGAATAAGCAAGTATGCCTTTGCATTTGCCATCTATTCACATACTGTATTTCTTCGATTATAGGCTACCTTTCTTTATAAGCCGCCCTCGATTATAAGCCACATCCACGAAACTCGTAACTGAATGCAGCGGTGTTTTTTTA
>OZ025272.1:4011492-4048992 GCA_964019165.1 Mastigias papua
TTTACAAATAAGCCCCCATTACGTTAATTACTCCCAGGGGAATCCCTTGACAACTTGAATAGACGAATTGAAAATCGTTTTGTCGTTTATCGACCGTATTAGCATTTTTGTAGGCTGTGATCATTTTCCCAACTTTCAGCACAACTACCAAGCATTTGTCAATGTTAGTGGAGTATTCCACCCCCCAGAATCGCCAGCAGGCACGCCTATTGTTATCACTTTGACATATTAGCAAAACTCTATCTCAGTTTGAAATCGTTATACCTTTCTATAGCACTGGTCTTGGGTAGCTTTAGACTCTGTGTATCATTTCAGCATAGCTCTCAGATATTGCCAACTTAGCTCTCAGATCTATTGCAGCACATTTCTCGTGATACCTGATGATCTTCGCATAATTTTTATGGACATTCATTCCAGTTGCTCATACAGTTTTTGAATTGAAATAGCATATGATATATATATATATATATATATATATATATATATATATATATATATATATATATATATATATATATATATATATATATATATATATATATATCATATTAATTCGGCTAAGGCTGACATAGGTAAATACTAAGTCATGAGTGGCATATGATATATATATATATATATATATATATATATATATATATATATATATATATATATCATATTAATTCGGCTAAGGCTGACATAGGTAAATACTAAGTCATGAGTGGGCTACCACAATTGGAAAATTTATTTTGGCCCCAGTGCGGATTCGAACTCACGATGTTTAGATCAGAAGACTCCTGTGCTGATCAATTGCGCCATCCAGGCACAATATATATATATATATATATATATGGTTGTAATGAATTTATGGCACCTTAGACCAATGGTTAGGTTTTTCCATAATTTGTACTTATTGTTTCTACAGGTAATGAAAAGAATAAAGCCAGGAATGAAGGAATACCAGCTAGAAAGGTTTTTATGTTATGCTAGTCAATTTTACACGCTATATTCTTGCCAGATCTGTTTGGAAGCTTTCAGCATAATCCTTTTGCAGAGTTCATGCGGTCAGGAAAAATCAGGAAAACCCTGTTTTAAGGGCAGGCAGGAAAAGTTAGGAACCTTTATTGGAACTTGAAGAAAGTAAGCAAAAAGTCAGGAATTTTGAACATCCATGCAAATTAATACTTTGGTGCCCAATAGAAAACTCTGCGCATTAAGCAGTTTTTGATATTTTTGTTGCTGTTTGAGAAAATAGTTGACCAGAGAGTTTCCATTTCTTGCCCAAATTGGGGAAATGTGCTCAATTACTTTGTTTTTGAAGATGGGTCAGCCACTCGCATCATTTGTAGCACTGGCTGGTCAGGAAGAACATTTATGTCTTCTATGGAGTCAGGAAAAACTCCTTCGTCTTCAAGAAAAAAGTCAGGAAAAGTCTGGAAAAGCATCAGGGGGGATGCGTATGGACTCGGTTTTCATATGTTTGCTTGCTTAGAATGTAGGGGTTAAAATAATCGTTTGCTCTACTTGTGCGGAAAACTTGACATTAGTAAAGATTGTCTTCAGGGTTGGCGCCAGGGAAAGAGTATAGTCCCCCGTCGGAAGGTGAAGAAATCTTTTCTTGGAGTCATTTTAGCAATAAGGTACTTGCAGTGGTCACATGACCATTATGTAATCTCGATTATAATTGGCCAATTCGATCTGGTGGGCAAAACAACTTGTTGCAAAGAAAGGCAATGTCTGAACTGCAAGTAGTTGGCTGTGAATAGCTGAGCCACTGCTATCATTCACCGGTAATTTGTCAAGTCTTAAGTAATTTCTAAATATCTCAGTTCACATACTATTTCATTCACATTGTATCAGCATTTTCTCATGCAAACAAAGGACTCTGAATGCGTTTATGAGTTCCACTTTTAACCCCGCAAAGTCAATCAAGTCTAGGAAAGCATGATCACAGTCGTGGTCAATAACTTGATAATTTTAATTATTTGCCTATCTGAAATGTGACGATAGGTTTTAAAAGTTTTAGATTCCTTCTGGAAGCATTCACTTTGTAAACTCTGAGTGTATTGCCATCGATATAAAAGACTAGAAAGAGCTAGATTGGTATCTTTTTTATCATCAATGAACACATCCTGCATAGAGTGACAAGGATTATAACAGAAAAAACTTATGATGTCTATAATAACTATTCTTCTATCAGATATCCGTAGATCCACACAAGGCGTGGCAGTTGTTTCATATCTTTGTCGTCCCAAATAGGCCAATAAGGATTAATACTGTAGACAATAAGAGCATTTGAAGTGAGATATGACTCGGAGAGATTACGTTTTTGATCTTTCTCTTTAGCATGTTCAGTCATTACGTTTACGCAAGAGGAGGATGCCGGAATGTTTCATATACATGTATTGCAGCAAGGTACGTTGTTTGTGCAGATTTATGCAAATTCGTGGTTATTTTATCTAACCAATTCATGCTTATCTTATTTTCGGTTACCATTATCTTTAGCAATGCAGAATCACAGAGCGTTTAACTTATCACAATTCATACCAGTGTTTCTTAATTAACATTTATTGTAACTTCTTTTCGACATAAATACGCCTATACCCGTACTTCTTTATTCAAATGTAAATATTTCATCAATATAGAATAATATCTTATGTTCTATTGGTGAGATTTTTATTTCGCCTAGTGGTAACAATGCAGCCACACTACATTATGGACATGCTGGTGCACCTAATGACAAGACAATAGATGACGGTGACATGTGGTAGGAGTTTCATTTGTTCATAGCTTTTCCACATTCAGATAAAGTTAATGTCATTGTCATTCATCTGAACAAAAAATCCATACATACATTTTTGTTATTGAATGACCGGACTTGTCTGTTATTAACTCTGTTATTGTTATTAAATAAAGTACTTTACAGTGCAGATAGCCAACCACACATCTGACGTTAAGCCCCTCAGGCATAAAGTTCTTCTGTCTAAACTGCCAGAATGTCATTGTAAGTTTAGTATTGATGAAGTTTTTAATCAAACCTTTACTTACAGACAAGTGTATTTTTGGCTGATTCTTTCTATATATATATATATGTATATATATATATATGTATATATTTATATATATATATATATATATATATATATATAAAAGTTAATACTACTGTATATAGTCTTTAACTTATATATATTCTGCTTTACTTCACGGTATCGAGCACTGTATTGGAAGAATTCATTACTTCTCATTTATCGTTATATATATATATATATATATATATATTTGCAGAATACTGGTCAGAAAAGACACAGCAGCTTAGTCAGTACTAATAGTTTCATGCCTTACGGCAATCCTCAGCCAACTAAAAACCGTTAAAACGAACATTACACAAAAAGAACATAAAAGTTACGTCAGATTTGACTATCAAGCGAATACTTAGTCAGTTGCGATCACTTTTGCAAGCAAACTATCCACTATCACTCCACATGAACATGAAATAATCTTCCACGCAAGAAAGTCTCTACTTTTTAACAATGGTGAGAGCTGGATGAAAAAGGGTGGCAAACTATTTGATGTGACAATGGGGGCATATGACGGTGCCGAAATATGTGAACTAGTTGGGTGCTACATCCTTCAACAAATCGGCGGTATTGTACCAAAAGAAAATATTGGTCTTTATAGAGATGATGGCCTTTCCTTCTTCCGCAATGTCAATGGTCCTCAAAGTGAGCGCATTAAAAAAGATTTCCAGAAAACCTTCAAGAAGAATGGTTTGGACATCGTTATTCAATGCAACATGGCAGTGGTTAACTTCCTTGATGTCACACTAGATCTGCAAAGCTCAACATATAAGCCATACCATAAACCTGGGAGCGAAACCAACTACATCCACAAACAGTCCAATCATCCACCGTGTATAATCAAGCAAGTACCATTGTCCATTGAGAAGCGTCTTTCAAACCTATCTTCTAATGAGGATATTTTTAAATGTGCTGTTCCATATTACGAGGAGGCTCTTTCGCGTTCTGGCTACTCACACACATTTACGTACAGCCCAGACAAGATACATCATAAACGGAGGAGCAGGCAACGTAACATCATTTGGTTTAACCCTCCATACGATAAATCAGTATCTACTAATATTGGTAAAAACTTCCTTCACCTTATTGCGTACCATTTTCCCAGATCTCACAAGTACCATAAAATTTTCAACAAGAACACCATCAAAGTTAGTTATAGCTGTTTGCCCAACATTAAAACAATCATTACGGCCCACAACAAACGCATTCTAACTTCCAGCACATCACATACCAGCGAAAAGACATGTAACTGTATGGTAAAGCAAAACTGCCCCATGAATCAGAACTGCCTGGCGTCCAATGTCATATATGAGGCAACCATCCTGGCTACCAAAGCTCAGTTACCTGATAAGAAGTACATTGGTCTTTGTGAAACGACCTTTAAAAAACGTTATGCAAACCATAAACGCTCTTTCAACCACGAAGATTATAAAAACAGCACCTCACTGTCATCCGAATATTGGCGTTTAAAAAGTATGGACGCAGAACCGCGGATTTCATGGAGGATTGTTCTCAGGGCACCTTCATTTAAACCAGAGTGGAATAGATGCCCTCTGTGTCTGGCCGAGAGGTATGAAATTATAAACTTCAAAGATCGGGACAAATTGCTGAATAAGAGGAGTGAAGTTATGGCTCAGTGCCGTCACAGAACTAAGTATTCGCTTGATAGTCAAATCTGACGTAACTTTTATGTTCTTTTTGTGTAATGTTCGTTTTAACGGTTTTTAGTTGGCTGAGGATTGCCGTAAGGCATGAAACTATTAGTACTGACTAAGCTGCTGTGTCTTTTCTGACCAGTATTCTGCAAATATTTATGCTGTTCTCCTGGGATTGAGCACTGTATTCGGTACTTTGGAGATCCGACTGTATTTTATTATTATTATATTATTATATATATATAAATTATATATATATATATATATATATATATATATATATATATATATATATATATATATATATATATATATATATATATATATATATAAGACGAAAAAATACGACAATGCTTTTAAGTGTGCAATACATGTTTCGGATTGTTCCAATCCATCATCAGTTGCTAATTACAATGAAAAACTTCTTGGTACATAAACAAACGTTAAATCATCAATCGAATTTATTAGTCGAAAAAGGAATCAATGTAGCGAAAACAGGTAAGAACGGTTAAGAAGAATAGCTAAAAACTTAATGAAAAGTTGTAATGCTGAATCTGCTTATTTAAATCAGGTCTTTCCCATTGGATATGTAACGCTTCTTTAATTTTAAGTTTAAAAGAAGTGTTTGCAGAATCCAATACTGTAAAACAACTATCGTTACATGCCTCTTTACAAGCAGCTGAACCTTTAAGATGTTTAAAAATATTTGAATTTTTATCAGTAAATAAATGCTCTCGCACTCGAGTAGATAAATGTCGGCTTGTTTCACCAATATACACGGAATTACATCCGGCACATTTAAATTTATACACTACATAAGAGCGGAGCGTTCTGGGCACATAATCTTTAACCGAGATCAAATTTTTAACCTTAAAGGAAGAAAAAGCTAACTTTATTTTAATACTGTTACAGTATGTATTAACAAGCATACGCACTTTACCTTGAGTAAAATTGGAGAGCTTAAGATATGGCAATTTGAAATAAGCAGTGGTAATATCAGTAGATGAAGTTGAAGTTTTAGAACTACGAGCATTACCAAGATACGAATTGACTACCCGGCTTATAAGATATTCAGGATATTGATTCTTTTTAAGAACAAAATAAAGTTTTTTAACATCATCATTAAATTTGAGAAGAGTATTATTAATTCTGTAGGCTCTATCCACTAAAGTACGAATAAGACCAATCTTATAAGAAAAGGAAGTGAAGCTGAAAAAGTTAGTGAGTAAACCAGTAAATGTATTTTTGCGATGTAATGACGTTAAGAGACAAGATGGGTCTTTATTATCGACACAGACATCAAGAAAAGACAACTTCTGGTTAATTTCCTTCTGTTCAGCTTTATCGACGTTATGTTGATGATACTTTTTGTCTTTTCAATACTGAGCAAGATGCCTTATCATTCTTTGATTTTCTCAACTCACAGCACCCTAACATCAAATTCACTATTGAAAAGGAAATTAACCAGAAGTTGTCTTTTCTTGATGTCTGTGTCGATAATAAAGACCCATCTTGTCTCTTAACGTCATTACATCGCAAAAATACATTTACTGGTTTACTCACTAACTTTTTCAGCTTCACTTCCTTTTCTTATAAGATTGGTCTTATTCGTACTTTAGTGGATAGAGCCTACAGAATTAATAATACTCTTCTCAAATTTAATGATGATGTTAAAAAACTTTATTTTGTTCTTAAAAAGAATCAATATCCTGAATATCTTATAAGCCGGGTAGTCAATTCGTATCTTGGTAATGCTCGTAGTTCTAAAACTTCAACTTCATCTACTGATATTACCACTGCTTATTTCAAATTGCCATATCTTAAGCTCTCCAATTTTACTCAAGGTAAAGTGCGTATGCTTGTTAATACATACTGTAACAGTATTAAAATAAAGTTAGCTTTTTCTTCCTTTAAGGTTAAAAATTTGATCTCGGTTAAAGATTATGTGCCCAGAACGCTCCGCTCTTATGTAGTGTATAAATTTAAATGTGCCGGATGTAATTCCGTGTATATTGGTGAAACAAGCCGACATTTATCTACTCGAGTGCGAGAGCATTTATTTACTGATAAAAATTCAAATATTTTTAAACATCTTAAAGGTTCAGCTGCTTGTAAAGAGGCATGTAACGATAGTTGTTTTACAGTATTGGATTCTGCAAACACTTCTTTTAAACTTAAAATTAAAGAAGCGTTACATATCCAATGGGAAAGACCTGATTTAAATAAGCAGATTCAGCATTACAACTTTTCATTAAGTTTTTAGCTATTCTTCTTAACCGTTCTTACCTGTTTTCGCTACATTGATTCCTTTTTCGACTAATAAATTCGATTGATGATTTAACGTTTGTTTATGTACCAAGAAGTTTTTCATTGTAATTAGCAACTGATGATGGATTGGAACAATCCGAAACGTATTGCACACTTAAAAGCATTGTCGTATTTTTTCGTCTTATATCTACTCTTATATCATCGAGAAATTTTGGGAATATATATATATGTATTTATATATATATATATATATATATATATATATATATATATATATATATATATATATATATATACATAATTTATATGTATATATATGTATATTTATTCATGGTCATGCAAGACACATCATTCAGGGCAATAGCAGTGGATCCTTTGAGGAAAGTGCACATGAATCATGTTTCATTCTTACTTTCCAGTTTGTTTGATATGGGTGGAGAGTACTTCTGCTATTCATCTGACATCACTTGCTCCTTCCCAGTCAACGGAAAATTTTCTGAGCAGCAGAAGATGATTTATGAGGCTGTCTTGAAATCAAGCAGAGCTGTAATGGCAGCAGTCAAACCAGGTTATTTGATGGTCATTTTGTCTCATCCACTTTGATTCAGTCAAAGCTGCTCTTCTCCTTGATTCTTTCAGTCAATCCTAAAATACATGCTTTTTTCGTTATTACCAACATTAAGTGTTCAGCTCTGAATATCCTTAGTACAGTTGTATCAACCTTGAACATGCACATTAGGGAATAAGGGAATCGCTGTAGTGGATTAAGTATCCAAGTTTTGTTTATCACATTGTGAAGTTCTGGATACTTTGAAATTGATAGTCTTTAGTCGCTGTCTCTCAAATGGCAAAGTCTGTTTTTCTTGTCTTGGTCCTACTCCATAGTAAACCCGTAGTCTGCAATAGGTTTCTGCTTGATTGCTATGGGACCAAGTGCATTTTATACTAGTTGAAGTAGCTGTCACTAGTACAGATAATTATGCACAACTCGCATGAATAAATACCTATGGGATTTAATATTGAAAATGAAGATCAGGTAGTGCTTTTTATGTAGGTATTTGTTAGTCCCATCTGCATCCAATCTTGCTACCAGTTACGCAGTCGCTAGCGGATAGGTAGTAAGCCCGCACCCAGCCAACACTTCGAGCCATCTACCTCATGTATCGTCTGTATTTCATGCAGACCTGATTATATGTGGTAACTTAAAGAGGTATTCATTCGGGAAAGCTATGACACGCAGGTAACAGGTGCTGTTTAGTGCATTCAATTTTGAATGGTGTCTCTTGCCGGCAGTGGTTGGAAACATACATAAAGTTTAAATACTAAAAAGCATGAATTTGCAGCAAGAGATATTCTGAAGCGTATCAGTTTAATTCACTGGGTGATTCGATAGTTTGATCGAGCCCATAGATTTATCATCGTTCTGATTGTTACTTAGCTATAGTGGCTTGTAATGTGTTTTTATGCCAACCATCTCCGGGTGTTCCAAACTGGCACAATTTTACTTGATTCATAACTTTTTTCATTTGCTAGTGATGTTGCATTGACATGCTCAAATGTCCTCTTCTGTAATAATAGCATGAAAGTTGCCTTAACTTTAGCTCTATTTCTAGCAGTTAAGATTCAGGTCTTACTTCTCAGCATGTCTTTAATGTTTTTCATCCACAATTTGTTAGTTTCGCCATACTTCTTTTTGCAACTTTTCAGTAGAAGCCAGTAAAGCTCCAGCACTTTCATTGTTCTCCTCTATACATGTGACCAATGTTTTGTTTTGAAACAATGCATTGTTTTGTTTCATTCGTAGGTGTATCCTGGGTTGATATGCACTTACTTACCGACAGGGTCCAACTTGAAGAGCTTAAAAGACATGGCCTGCTGCAAGGTGATATCGATGAGATGATGGAAGCAAGATTGGGAGCCATTTTTATGCCTCACGGGTTAGGCCATTTCATGGGACTAGATGTTCATGATGTTGGGGGATATCCGAAAGTAAGCTCGGTTTTCTTTTGAGTAAAGTCAATGTCTGAAGTGCTCCCATCAGAACAACAGATGAATTAGGAGCTTAAGTTACGGAGACTTCTTTAGGCAGCCCTTATATGAGCAAGCTCAGACTGGTTTGAGTTTCAAATGGACTTGAAACCCAAATGGGTCTGCATTCGAAGCTCTTGGGGTGCTCAAATGATGCAGGTGAACTGGAACTCGGATCTACCTGAAACTTGTTACATTTCTCAAGTCGACATGAAACCTTCATGTGAGCAGACAGACCTTTCATTTTGGTGTGAAATGGCCTTTCAAAACAAGAGTGAATGGTATTGTGGAATGGCTGTAATGAAATGCGTATGTGCAGAGAATGTAAGGTGAACTCAAACAGATCTGAAAATGTTCATATGAAGGATAGGCAAATTAGCATATACAGCCAAATTTGAAACCGACCTGAAACTCAGATCGGTCTGAGTTGTCTTATATGAGGGTAGTCGTAGGTCATTTTTTTAGAGATGCACGAATTGCAATGTAATTTATGCAGTAGGAAGGAGATAATATGGATTGTTGGTGTTAGGTTTATCTCATATCAGTTTGTCGTAGATTTCAATATTTATCGTTTGAGTTTCGTTTCAGTTTTGAAACTTTCTTAAGGCTTTCTTGGCCAGAATGTTTGAGGTTGTGTATCACTAGGGCATGGACAAGCAGCGTTCTTTGGACAGTGGCCCGTTATCCAAATCAAAATGTTAACCTGTAGACAGGGCCTTTCCTTTCTGGTCCGGCCTGTCAGATCAACGAAAGGGAAAGTTTAGATTCCCCCCCTACGGACAAAGGGTTGCCCTTCCCTGCAGTAGGTGTTGCCCTTCCCTGCAGTAGGTGTTGCATAGACAGACAAGCACTACACTGAGGCATAACAGTGAAATTGCACATTGTTTTTATAAGAAAGTGGTTTATAGGAAGGCAATACTCGACTGCTTGAAATATTAAGAAAGTTAAGTACTGGATGTCTGAGACCCTAGAAAGTTGATAAGTTGGTACACGCTTCATATTTTCATATTTCATATTCAAACCTTATTTAAAGTTGGTATTTACAATAGTAATGATAAAGCTACTAATTCAAACCAACTATTTACAAAAGAATATACATTACATAAAAAGTAGCGGTATATTTTGCTGGTGCATTTCATCACCAACCCAGTCGCTTGAAATTCCAATCTTCACGCCAGCCCGTCATCTCTTTTGTTTAATTTGCACTGTCTGTCTGTCTGTCTGTCTGTCTGTCTGTCTGTCTGTCTGTCTGTCTGTCTGTCTCTCTATCTGTCTGTCTCTCTATCTGTCTGTCTCTCTATCTGTCTCTCTGTCTGTCTGTCTCTCTGTCTGTCTGTCTGTCTCTCTGTTTGTCTGTCTGTCTGTCTGTCTGTCTGTCTGTCTATCTGTCTGTCTGTCTGTCTGTCTGTCTGAAATGTCACACAAACTCGGTTATTCTTGTTAAAAAAAGTTTAGAAAGTTTCAGTGCTGGACGAAAACAAATTATGGAAAAAGCCTGTAGTAGATTGTTACAGGATATCTTTACAGATTATGCAAATGAGATGATTGCATTGCATGAAAATTGGAATTTCAAAATGTGTATTAACTGACCAACTGTCTTAAAATCCACTGCTGAACATTCTTGACGTTTTGGTTTTAAGCAGCCAAGCACTATCTCTACTTTCTTGTAAACTAATTTCTTGGAAAACAACATGCATTCATTTCTTCTACCTTTCCACGCAACTTTTATATTCATTATTACATTTTTAGGGAGTTGAGCGAAGTACAAAACCTGGATTAAAGAGTTTGAGAACAGCCAGAACACTGCTACCTGGGATGGTCCTTACAATTGAACCTGGAATTTACTTTATTGATGCTGTAAGGACAATTAAGTTGTTTTCCAAGTTGATGAGATTTTGCGGTTTGATTTTTCACCGAGATAGACTGAAGAATTATTCTTTTACAGCATACCGGGGTGTCTTTCGAAGTCAAATTTGTGCTTTCCTGTATCTTTTTACAGTCAAACTACCCCACCCCACCCCAGCCTACTTTTTATTGCTACACCATGGCTGTTGCCAGTTTTCTTTCTAGATACTCGTCAAATTTAGTATTTTTTGGCGTATCTTTTGGATGCTTGTGCTTTATTGTGATAGATCATTTCCTCTCAGGTCTTGTATTTCTAACAAACCAATTGCATTTTGTTGTAACCGTAATGGCATCATTTCAGCATTTTTTTCTTTGAGAATGAAGAGCTCATTGATTTAATCAAAACTTTGCAGAGGGATAATAAATATATGAATATATTCCTTAGAGCTTTTTTCAGGCATGTTTATTTCAAGGTTGGATGAAATCAAGTTTGGTGTTTTCTTTTGTTCGATGATGTAAAGATGTCTTCATGAGAAACTACTTTGACATAAATGCTGTTGTGCCAGTCAAAGCTTCCTACTTTAAAGTTACATATCGCAAATGAATTTGCTGTCTGAGGCAGTACGGTTTAAGGTAGGGTGAAGATTGTGACTAGTAGCAGAATGATCTTTTATGTTCGCACAGTCATTTACTTTAAGAGTTTTTGTTTCCAGGTTCTAGAAAAAGCAATGAATGACCCCGCCCTGTCAAGCTTCTTGGTGCGAGAGAAGATCGAGCAGTTCAAGGGATTTGGAGGGGTAAGTACATACTTTAATTACTAGCGACATTTTAGGGGTTTTAGATTGAAAGTGAGTAGGACAGTGAGGGTAAACTAGACTTCTGTGCAACCGCACTGCGTATTTGTAGGTATTGTCAGAGCGCGAAGGTTGGAGGCAATATTGGGAAAGAATTTTTATCGGTCGGACCTAGTGTATATAGATATTTTTATGAGAGAAGTGTAGAAGTTTTATGTTTTTTAAGAATCGCATGGTTATGAGTTGGGCTCTAGGAAATGGGATCTTGAATCCATAGATCCTATTATTTCAATCACAAGTGTTGCTAATTCTTGACACCAGTATAGCCATCTCTATTACTATTTTCTAAGCTTTTGAGCTGAAAAGCTTTTTTGTTGCTCACAGTTTCACCTATAGCAGCCATATGAACGTTATTGTGGGGATTTTTACCGCATCGTGTTATTTGCTTAAATTTGAATGGCATTACATCGAGTTATTCCTGGTCATTGTCGTGTTTGGGCAGTGGCTCTTGAAACCTGGGTTCGCCTGAACCATGTTAGGGCAGTGGCTCTTGAAACCTGGGTTCCCCTGAACCATGTTAAGGCAGTGGCTCTTGAAACCTGGGTTCGCCTGAACCATGTCAGGGCAGTGGCTCTTAGAACCTGGGTTCGCCTAAACCATATTATGACAGTGGCTCTTGAAACCTGGGTTCGTCTGAACCATGTCAGGGCAGTGGCTCTTGAAACCTGGGTTCGCCGGAACCATGTTAGGGCAGTGGCTCTTGAAACCTGGGTTCCCCTGAACCATGTTAGGACAGTGGCTCTTGAGACCTGGGTTCCTGTGAGCCCAAGGACTCGGTGAATCAACCTCAGGGGTTTGCCGGTGGTCAAAACGCACACCTGATTCGTATGCCCAATTTATGCAGTAAGAAAACATACGTCTATGTTGTGAATTTGAAAAAGTTCATGCTTTATTTTTCCAATTAAGAATAGCTCAATGAATACCCACATGGAACTGGTGGGCGCTCAGTACCTCTAATACAGTTCAGAACCATTGTTTTGGAGTCTTGGATAATGTGTAGTGCAGGTTGTCATTTTGTAACAGAAGGATGTTGAATTTAATGCCTAACTTTTGGTGATAGGAGTTTGGTTTTAGGGTGCGGTCTTAAGTTAGGGTATTGGGTTGTGCTCGGGTGTACTGGTGGAAGTTTGATGTCAGTGTACCTAGGTTGTTATTTAGACTAAGGCATTTTGTTTGGATATGGTACTGGGGGTTTGAAGCATCAGTTTTGAAGCGCAGTTTACTAATAAGTCTGTGAACGAGGACGACAATAAACAGAGTCATTTTTAGCCAATATGATTCATATATATATATAATTCAATAGCATATATATATATATATATAATTCAATAGCCTTTCCACTAAAAGTTTTTAAAAATTTATATAGACTCTCATAATAAAAACAACTGTTTAACGTTTTGCGTATAGCTTCATCAGAAAAGTCTTTTATATATATATATATATATATATATATATATATATATATATATATATATATATATATATATATATATATATATATATATATATATATATATATATATATATATATATATATATATATATATATATATCAAATAGAAGGTGTTGTCTTCACCAGCATATAGTGCTCTATGTACAAAGTACAGAGCGTTGATAGCAGAAATATAGAAAAGGAAAAGACCAATTCTCTGTTACTCTGAGTTTCGTGCCTAAGCACTCATCAGACAGACTATAACTGTCACTGTCCGATGAGTTATAGTCTGTCTGATGAGTGCTTAGGCACGAAACTCAGAGTAACAGAGAATTGGTCTTTTCCTTTTCTATATTTCTGCTATATATATATATATATATATATATATATATATATATATATATATATATATATATATATATATATATATATATATATATATATATACATATACATATGTATATATATATTTATGTTCATATATATGCAAAGCTCGCTATTTCGGTAGTTTGAGCACGCTCGGTGGGTGTACTATAGCATTCAACTAAATTCACGCTCAGCTGAGCTGCACTGATGTGCCATAAATAGTGAAAATTTGCATGAAGTTTGTAGTATGTATGTTTAGCGAAATATGACGTGCTCCATGTACCGTGTTCAATAAATTGAAACTCAAAAAGTGACAGCTAATGTATATACACAGAATGTATATATACTGCTTTAACATTATTCATACTGAAATTCGAGTCCAATTGGTTTAAAATGCTTTTCAATAGCTTCATCCATACGTGTATTCATCTCATCTGTGAAATAATTCTTCCAATCGCCAACTTCTCCTTTCCTCATAAAACTTCCATCACTAGCAAAGTACTTCTTCATCTCGGTTCTTTATCTTCTTCTCCCTTTTCCATCTCGGTTGACAGCTGAATTGTGTTTCATCTTTTTGAAGCTTAAATGATCAACCAACGCCTTTATTTGCTCATTTGTTACTTGCTTTCCAAGGAACTTTGCGACCTTCCTAACACTCGATGCCAAATCCTTTTTCATATCTTCAAAAAACGACAGACGTTTGGATGATTCCTTAGTTTCCATGCTTCCTTCGTATATTCAAAGTATGAACTGTAGATAACAAGATCGTCCATGAAAAGGTCAAAATAAGTTGAGAAGTCACCTGTATAACCATGCACTGTTATTAGCTTCTCGTGGTGATAATAGGAGACAACTGTGTCTTTTGGATTCCTTAGACAGATGACAGCTTTGCTCTTTTCCACCAAATCATCTGGTAGTAAGCAGAAGTGAAAATGAGATTTGAGTAACCTTGGAGAAGGCATATCTTCTATCTTTTTAAGAACGTCACCTCGCATGAATGGAGGTAGTTCTTCCATAGTAAAATCTTCCAGAGCTGCATTGTCCATAAAAGGGAATCTTTCATCTATTGGGACAGTTTTCGCTTTTTGAAAGTGGCAGTTGTTTTGTAGGAGCCAAATGGGCTCTTGAGACCATGTTTTTCCATTTTTTATGAATGTTAGGACGTAAACATCGTCTTGGCGTACTTGCCAATTCTTGAATCTGTGCTTGAACTTCTCGAATGCTGCAGGTACAGTAACACGGCCGGGTATTGTTCTGATGTAGGATTGCCCTTTCATGGAGACAGGAGTGTAGACAGCTTTAAGTCGAGCTACTTCTTCCTGTGATAGTGGCTAAAATGTGATGGGAGCCATCTTGAGTGAGGTTGGCTGGTACAAAGCGCCAAGTATCCTTTTAGGTAGGTTGTTTCTGAGATATATCGAAAATAGTTGTGGTTTGTTGGTCCACGATAACTTTTTCTATCTCAAGTGGAAATCTATTTAATAAGATTAGAGTAAAGCCTAGTTCGTTTATCATGATGACTTAAGCTAAAGTGTTTGCATAGTAGGTATGTTATCAACCATGAAAGGAAAGAAGCAAGGAAATTTTTATGAATCGGATAAAAAGTATCATGAAGAGTAGAAAAGGCAATAATAACTAGTTATGAATGGAGAAGTTGAGAAAAATGAGCTAGAAGAAGGGCCTTTGGGAATTAGAAATGACGGAGGGGAATTTATGATTGATGGAAGTTAAGAGGTGCTGGATCATGGGTATTTAGTAGTCCACGGTCTATGCGGTCAGGGAAAGGAAGGGAGAATGGGCCTTTTTCACGTAAGTGAGGGAAAGTCATGGAAAGTTAGAGAAACTTCCAGTGGTCAGGTAGGGAGGGGGGGGGGTCATTTTCGTGATGCTTGTAATCATCAACGAAGTAAAATCTCCCTTATTTTGTAAGAACAATTGATGTTTTGATAGCTGTCTCATTTGGATGCACAAAGAGAATTTTGGTTGTGCAAAGAGGTTTTATGGCGTTATACATATTGCTAAAATGAAAAAGAAGTATCCTGCTATTTATTTAGTTGTATCATTTCAGCCCTCTCAGGTCAGGGTAGAAAGGTTGGGTTTCTTGAAAAAGATCAACGGAAAAATATGATCTTTTAGGGAAAAAGTCGAAAATTGTTGCCTTTTAGGCAGAAGTCCGAGGATTTTTTCAAAATGTCTGTATAGACCCTTTTACAAGAGATGTCAACAGTAAATTTAACTGCCCTTTGCATCTATCTGCTGCTGCTCAAAAAGCTGACGAATTATTGATTATCTATGTGAGGCATTTTTTCGGGTGGTGTACTGTGGGAGTTTTTTAACGTAAAATATGAGCTTTGGTTCAAACCAGGTTGGGAAATACTGCGAGGGCTAATGGAGAGAGGACTAATGTTTGTTTGTTGCAATTATAACCAGAAGCTGAGGAGTTGATACGCTATCAGAAAGTTGTAGCCATCGGTAGAAACTTTCTGAACTGCGGCTGCAATCTCTCACTTTTGTTACAGTTATTGAAATTCATCTTGTACTTCTCTGCTTTCACGTTATCCCGTCAGAAGTGACCAACCAGAGCATTTCTGATGCTGACCACCTCATTTTCAGAATATTGTAGTGAGCGCACAGAGTGAGCGTAGGAGGAACTGAGTTATCAGAACAAGGATTGACCATGGAAAGGTCAATTTATTTCGCGAGATCTCCTTTTTGGCCTTTTGTGAATTATTTCATCTTCTACCGTTTCGAAAACAGGACATTTTGTCACGTGTCTTGTCATCATGGACAATACTGTATTACTCTGATACTATTGAAATTTATAACCTTAGAAGTATGTATGGATGATCGAATACAATGTTGTCATTAGTAATAGTTCGGATAAAAATGATGATAAATTAATGTATCTGTTGCATAGAGCAGTATAAGCAATTTGTTGGAATAGCAAAATAGGTGCGTCCTTCTATGTCCTGTGCATCTAGATGTAATAGACTGCTTTATAAGCGGTATTCAAAGCAAGTTCGAAATGTCTTTTCGCAAAGCAAACGCGCAACTACGTGGTGGGCCCTGGGGTCTAGCCCCTTCCCTTTTTCTTAATAAGGTTAAAGTGCCTTGTTCTTGGAGAATCTTAAAACTGTGGATTTTACGTGTGTTAAATAGACCTGTTTATAATCTTATTATGCTTGAAAGTAACGAAATCCTGACAATTTCCGTACGATTTCTTTTGTTTCTAAATCCGAAAAATATGTTTTCAAAATACATTCCCTTTAGAAATTTTTTTAGTCTGTCTATTTTTGTTGATTAGACCCTTGCCCTCAAACTGTCATGGTTGCGCGCCTGCAAGGTGCCCTAAATCTGATAGAAGAGGGCTCTACGATTTATCTCTGCACATAGGGTCTATCACGGCAATGCTTTCGATAAGTTCATTCTTTTTACACTTCTGATAGTTTTATTTGAATTAATATTCTTCGAACCTAAGCTGTTACTTACTTATCCAAAGGTGAGAATCGAAGACGATATTATTGTGACTGAAGATGGAATGGAGCTGATGACTGATGTTCCACGCACTGTTGAGGACATTGAAGCGCACATGACAGACGGTGGCGATCTCAAGCCAATTATTTAAACACTCCTACTTGCCATTTGCTAAAGAGATAAGTTATATTGATTAATGTATTGAAACGTATGATTAAAATTACATGTGCGAGGTGCCTTTCTGCTCATAGATTTTGACCACATGTTACAGAAATACTCGTTGACTATATTTTCGACACATTTTTTTATAGGAAAGTGGTTTTTAAGAAAGCAGTACTCGCCTGCTCAAGAAAGTTTAGTACTAGATTTTTGAAATCTATGAAAATTGATGTCATATATCTTCAACATTCCAAAACGCACACACGGCAGTAATCGGTTTTACACAATATATATATATATATATATATATATATATATATATATATATATATATATATATATATATATATATATATATATATATATTTATATATATATATATATATATATATATATATGTATGTATAAAGTTCTTGTGATATTATATGTAGTAGAGTGTTGTGTTTGTGTAGTGCCTGTCTATCTGTGTAACATTGAAGTGTTAAGGAAGTTTTAGTACTGAAATCATGAGAAGGCCAAGAAGTCGTCTGTGCTGGATAAAAAACTGTCCTATAAGCACAGCCGCCAAATGTTTGCGAACTCGGATAAAGCCTATTTTCTCCCAAGCTAACTGACCAATCATCATGCAAAATGGGCCTTGTCTTATCATGTGTGGTCAGAATCATGCATGATGATTGGTCAGTAAGGTTCGGAGAAAATAGATTTAACAGAGCTATCAGACATTTTGCGGCTATGTTGTCCTATATAGAAGCGTGTATACGAGCAAGCAATTTGCTTGCTGTCATGTTGTAACCTCCATGGTACAGAAAGTATTTGATAATATATAGGCTGTATAAGTGGATACTAGCATTTGTTGCTTAACCCCAGCCACATATTGTTGTCGTGCTGGCTTTCTGATGATAATCTCGCCATGGCACATTTATACAGATAGAATCGAAATCTCGTTAATTTTTGACAGTATATTATTTGGATGGGTTCTCTCAACAGTGTACGTCCAGAGATATAGGGTATAGGTAACTTTATGCCTGGTGCATTTGATCTTAATTTAATCTACAACACAGCTTTTCAGTTATCATGGTAAGAAACAATTTCAAAATTTGTAATTTTTAAAGGATTGTTTATTAATAATTTTTATGAATTGATGTTGTTTTTTGATAATATAAATTCTACATGCGCTCGAGATAAGTTATTCTAGCTTTTGTCGTTTACATGCAAGAGGTGATAAAATCGATAAAGAAACTTGACGAAGGCTGTTTCTTGGACAGTCTTTGCTTCTCTGTTCATAAGGTTGAGTTATGAAACCAATCATGAAATCATCGCATCAAAGTTGAGTTTTATTTCCCAGAAATTCAATGGCAATCCCAGCAATCAAGATGGTGTGGGTTCATTCGTAACGATTGACCAACCAATTGGAAAGTTATCCATAACTGACGGAACAATAGGATCTGTACGTAGTTAGCACGCTAAATCGTCAGAGTTAGCACTCAGAGTTAGCACGCTAAATCGTCAATAGTGCCAAATCATTTGCTTCTTTCTCAAATTGGCGATTGTAGTGCAATGGAAGACGAATATGTATATGGTCTACGATACATATAGACTTAAGAACGCATTGAGCAGGCATAGAGCTCTAGAATCAAATGAGGAGGGAGGAAGAATTGCAAATGGTAGCTTAAATAGGTAGCACGTAGCCATAAAAGTGATGCGAAAACCCTGCTGATTTATATAGTCAGATTTCAGATTTCCATGTCTACCAATGAACTACGTACAATTTACATTGCATGGGTAAAAACAGCTATTGAAGAATAAACATTAAACATAAACGCAACATGGTTATAGCTAAAACTGCTTAAAAACAACAAACAGAATGAAAGAATGAAAGCTAGCAATCGATTTAATGAGGATTTGGTGGAGACCAAACATTGGTAGTTTAGCAAGGAGACGTTTGTGCCACACGAGATCAAAGGCTTTGGAGATATCAAGAGAAGTCGCTCTACTCTCACCGTAGGTTTCTAGAGCAGAGGACCAGGCGTGAACAGTGTAAGCTAGAGGGTCACCAGTAGCCCTGGCTTGTCGAAAGCTATACTGGTGATGAAGGTTGTTTGTCTCAAGGAAAACGAGCAGTGGTTTGGTGATGATAGTCTCCATATTCTTAGAGATGAGTGAAGTGATTGCGGTTGGGCGGGCGATAGTTCGAAGGGTCAGACTTGTCCCTTTTTGGGGATAGGGCAAACGTGGGCAAGTTTCCAAGAAGAAGAAAATATACCGAGAGAGCAAGAAAGGCTGAAAGAGTTTGTTGAGAACAGGGGCAAGTTCAGAGGCACATGATTTAGGAACTATGGCTGGTATACCAAAAGGACCTTTAAACTTAGAGGTATTGAGCTGCAGAACAGTTTTACAAGCCTTGCGCTAGAGAATTTAATAGGTGACATTTTACACACTTTTTATAAGAATATAATCTATAAGAATATCAAGGCTCAAATTCTTTGAAATTTGAGCATAACTTAAGAATAATGAAAGGCCAAAGCTTCATTAAGGTTTAGATTTGTTGTTTATTTGAATTTCTTTTAGAAAACAAAGCAAATGTGAGCTTCACTTATTCGGTCAGGGAGTCATTACACTTTGATACAACTCGGCAACTCTTCGGGGAGTGCCCGTTACACACTTTCTAGTATAAAAATATTGTTTATACGAGAATTAATGCTCAAAATCGCTAAAATTGAAGAATAATTTTAAGTATATTCTTGGGCTCAAAATCAACAACTTTAAGAATATCGAGGCTCTGTGAACAATTATGTAGTCTAGTAAAAAAGTGTGAAACCTGTATCAATTGATTGAAGAGCCAACTAATATACGCAATGAAGGCAACTCTTGTGTGGATTTAGTTATTACTGATCACCCTGACTTTTTTCGAATATGGTGTTAATCCCACTTTGAATGAACATTTTCAACATTAAATTATGTATGGAAGCTTACTTTATCCCTGCCATCTTCACCTCCATGCAAAAGAACTGCCTGGAACTATTCAAGGCTGCAGTTCAAATGATTAGGGAAACAACTACTAAAATCAATTGGGCTGCTTTCTGAATTCTTCTCATTGTACATACAATCAATGCCAAAAGTCTTGGAACACTTACTGTATTTTTTGATCTGGCTGGTGAGCGTTCCCCTCTCCCCTTGAAAACAATGTTGATTTATACAGGTTGTATACACAGTAAGTAAGTCAAATTGCTTTCACACAACTGTCAGCTAACCCAACCGTCAATTCAACATTGTTCTGGGGGGTAGGGGGGCGTAATCCGTTGTGCTTCACCGGAATCTCATAATTGTCACATAAAATGCTGCGGTCAAAGGGTGTTCCAAGGACTTTTGGCAGTGATTGTCTGAGACAGATACTGCCCATGCAATAGTATGACAATAAAATATATATGTATCATAGGGTTTTCCAAGGTCCTGATTTCAATGGAAATATTTCCAAATCGATATCTCTATTGGTTTTGGCAGGAGCCATGGTGGGGTACGTGAAAAGGTAGCATTTTCACTGTGAGAGACAAACTATAAATGTTGTAACAGAACATCACATTCTATGTCAAATTTTCTGGTGTGGATTGAAGATTAGGTTGTATGCTATAAAAACAGAACACTGCTACTGGAATGCCATTCCGTGCACTTCGCTGCACCAGAAACGAACTACAGCAAAGACGTCGAATCTTCGAGCGACACACCACTTTTTGCCCCTGCAAAAGCACCCATTGTTTTTGGTAAAAGCCTCTGTTATACAAGATTGTGAGATTGAAATGATGCAGGTACGATGGGGCTTCTTCTATGTCAACTAGCAGTTCTAGCAACAGGAGCAGAAAATGCCTCCCCATGCGGTCATTGTGTCGCATAGATGTTGTTGCAATAGTGGACATAGGCACGTCACTTTTGTAAACACTATTGTTCCTCCGTAGCGTTGACAAGCTACGGTGTCATTGTAATGGTAGCGAAAGTGCAATTTGGCCACGGTTTACCATTTCTATTTTCCCTTCTATCCTTTACTGGTAGTAGGTACCCAAGAACAGACAATGCTAAAAGTGGTACATCGATATGTACCTTCATGAGATGACGCGAAAATACATGTCTATTACTCGTACCTTAGTGAAATCTGGGAAATAGCCACGGTTTACCATTTTACGCAGATAAACATGAATAGGATCAAAGTCAGATTTCAAAAAAATGGTAAACCGTGCAGTTTTTCTCGTTTTTCTCAGAAAATCTTGAGCAGATTTATTCACAAATATAGACAGCTGTAACTTGTGTTCATGTACCACTTTTTCCAAACTTGCAGCAATATCGAAGAATTCCTTCGTATTTTATAAGGAAAACTAGAATGGTAAACCGTGATGGTAAACCGTTGGAATATACCATTGGAGACGGAATCCAATTCAATGCGACTTTGGGCTGAATTGAGTTTAAGTCAAAGGGCGACTGGTATTCATTGAGGACACCTTGTTGAGGACACCTTGGGAGACCATAGACAAGGGAAAATTCGCTGTAATACTGCATAATTCATGTGGTTTAAATACTAATGAACAAGCTGTAAGATATAATATTGCAAGTAATTTGAATGAATTCAGTATTTAGTTCTATATCCACCAGACTTTACAATTCTCTGTAGACGAAGGGTCATTGTCTCTATAGTGCGGTCAATAACAGATGCATCATACTGGAGAAGTGTACTCAAGACCCTTTGTTTAAATGATTCAAAATCCTCCCTGATAATTTTTCGCTTCAATGCAACCTCCCTAAGACTACGCTTAATATTATGAAAAATATTTTCTATCGGATTTAGGTCTGGTGATCTAGCTGGTATTTCTACAAGTTCAGCACCAATTTCCTGCAAGGCATCTTTCGCTACCATACTTCTTTGGCTTGGGTCGTTATCCATAACAAGCAGTAATTTCTCCTTGCGTTTTAGCACTGCACAATCCATTAAGACCTTTTGTAGAGTTCCTTGCACAAATTTGGCAAACCACGGTCCGTTCATCTTCTCATATTCTTCAGCAAGAACCACTCCTGTTGAATGTGAGATGCCCACCAAAAGATGCAACGAACGTCCCCCTGGTAAATTTTTCGATCCTTTGCTCGTATATTTCAGCCTTTCATTGCTTTTCCTCCAGACTTTTCCACCAGCACATAACGCATCTTCATATGGCTTTTGATTGTGCCTAAAAGAGACACCGGCCAAATACAGAAGAACCTCGCCTGTCCAAAAGTGTGTGTTATAGTTTTTCAGAGCTGTTTTTGCATACCGCACTCTGCGTTGCCTGTCATCTGATGAAAGTATACCTTTTCTTCTGGATCTCAAAAAATGATACCCAGCATCATTTAATGTACGTATAAGAGTTCTGTAGCTGATGCTTGTGATTTCACACTCTTTTGCGACGTCAACGATGCTGACGTTCGGGTTCTCATCTCTCATTTTGCGGAAAGTTCGACTAAATCTGCCCTTGACTTTCTTCGTCATCAATGTTGGTCGACCCGTTCTCTTCTTCGTACTTTGGCTAGAAAAGCCCTCCCGGCATATCCTCACAGCACTTGATGGTGAGATACCACAGCGTCGAGCAATCTCCCTGTACGACAAGGAGGACTCTCGTCGAAGGTAGCAGATATACGCTCTGGCTTTGGCACTAATTCTTACGTGAAATACCATTTTGTCTAAGTTATTCTGATGCGTGGCGTAGATGAGTATTAGATATATGACACCTTTCCTTAGATTCCCCTTTTTACCACTTAGACTTTTCCATTCGCCATATTGCACGGACAGGAAATTAGTGGGTTTGAATAGAAACTGTATGCCATATGAGTAAAATTTGTCATGTATTGAAGAGTTTCCTGCTGCCAGTATGTGTTTACTACGTATTAATCACTTGTTTTTATTGCACGAGTGTTCGATACTGACAAGAACGGGGACAAAGAAAGACAATTATTTGTGACTAAGAGACAACTGTGACTATAAGAATAATACACCTAAATTAGCAACTCCTGAGGCAGAATTCTATGAACCCCTTTAATTCTACACCTTCCCCCCAATATATGTAATTTTAGATGGCACCATTGAACTCAGCACTATGGAAAACCCCTACCCCCCACCAACTATTTCCTGTACACCTCAACGTTTTACAGATTTTCCTCAGACAATCAATGCCAAAAGTCTTGGAACACTTACTGTATTTTTTGATCTGGCTGGTGAGCGTTCCCCTCTCCCCTTGAAAACAATGTTGATTTATACAGGTTGTATACACAGTAAGTAAGTCAAATTGCTTTCACACAACTGTCAGCTAACCCAACCGTCAATTCAACATTGTTCTGGGGGGTAGGGGGGGCGTAATCCGTTGTGCTTCACCGGAATCTCATAATTGTCACATAAAATGCTGCGGTCAAAGGGTGTTCCAAGGACTTTTGGCAGTGATTGTACGTAACAGAGTTGTTAAATTTGATGATAGGGATCCAACATGGATGAAGCAGGAATTAGAAACTGCCATCAAGCGCAAGCATAGAGTATATGCAAAGTCTGTGAAAAGGGGCAGAGAATCAGAGCATTGGAGCAGTATCAAAAGGTACGAATTAAAAGCATAGCCGCTGAATGTTTGAGAACCATGTTAGGTCTATTTTCTCCCAACCTAACTGACCAATCATCATGCAGGATTCTCACCACACATGCTGAGGGTAGGGCCATTCTGCATGATGATTGTTCAATTAGGTTGGGGGAAAATAGGCTTGACAGGGCTCTCAACCATTTGGCGGATATGCTTAAATTGAAACTCTCAGAATGATAACTAATGCTCTGAATGTATACTACGTAAACCTTTGGTATAATGTTATCAAATAACACAATTGGAGCTAAAATGTATTGGTCCTTACTTAACAGACTTAACCAGCGTAGATAAAGTTTCTAGCATGCCTGCACTCCTTGAAAATGGACTATTTGTTGCTAATGTAGAAGATAAAGCTAATATCTTTAATAAGTATTTTTATTGCAAAATGCAGGGAGGTTGAAACTGTTAGCACAATTGCAACATTTATCCAGGGACGTAGGAACCGGGGGGCCAGAGGGGCCATGGCCCCCACATTTTAGCAAACTATGCAAAGTGCCCCTTTAAGCTCAGGATGGACGTGGTCATGTACTCCTTTTAGGATTTGGCCCCCCCCACTTTTTAGATGCTTCCTACGTCCCTGCATTTACCCCGCAATTTCAATTGCCTTTTTCAAGCATACATATTGAAAGAGACAACGTGCTTCAACTCATTAGCTCTTAGGATACTAAAAATGCTCATGGATATGATGGAACTTCCGTAGCTGTGATCAGAATTTGTCATCAACCTATAGTAGTACAATTATGTATTATTTTGAAAGATGCTTAGAAACAAGCATATTCTCCGCCCATTGGAAGAAAGCCAATATGATTCCCGTGCATTATAAGAGATGTAAGCAGAACAAAATCATTTATCGCCCTACCTCTCTACTTTCAATCTTTGGAAAGTTATTTGTAAGATTTTTATTTGATGTTATTTAACATCATATCTGCAAAACTGATTGAATATCTCTGCAAAACTGATCGAATAATCAGACTTTCGCCTTAGGCTGCGTTCATAATGTATGGCAGAGGGAGGGGCAGGTGGAATCTTTTTTGCCAGAAAAATTTTCGACACCCTCCACCTCAACTCTTAAAAATTAGCAGTCCCTCAAGCAAAGCTATTAAAGTTTTCCTTCCCCCCTACCCACACGAGCACAATAAGGTTCATTTATTGTCGATGTACCTATGCGAGGAAGTCTTGATATCTACTACTAGGTCTGCAGTGTCGTCCATATTGAGAAGTTAGTGTAGATCCTCGATACACCTGAGGCACACTCGTCTCATCAGACTCGTTGTCTTTCCCACTTTCTTCACGAAAATTTTCATCTTCTGAGTCACTTCCTAAAACAGCGAGCACTTCGTCATCACTATCATCATCTTCACTTTCTTCTCCATCATCTTCATCATCTTGCTCTGTTTCATCTTGTCGGTCATTCTGAGATACACTCTTATACTGTGAATGCCTGTTGGTGCCGTTTTGTCAAAAAGTTGACGTGTGCCATTATCCGAGTGACTTTGTCATTCCTCAGTCCATTCATTGATAGTCTATGAAAGGTTAAGTATTTGTCAAGTTCTTTAACAGTTAGTTTCCTTAAAGCATCGCTAGAAAAGGATAACTCTATCCATTCATAATCCTCGTATGATTTGTTCTCTACATCATCGACTTTATCCCGTTTTCTTTGGTTTACTCGGATATCTGTGGCCCTTTGAAGACACAAAAGATGGTTTACGTAAGATCTTATATGGTCTTCCTCAAAGCTATATTTGTCGGAAAATTCTTTAATGCTATTTGGATTTTCTAGACACACTGTTCCAGCAGAAAACTCTATCTTTAGTTGTGCTCTTGGAAGGAAATCATCCACGTACGAAAAATTTTGCTGACTTCATCTTTATAAAGGGGTGTTTCAAAGACCTCTTTGTATTTGAACTTTGGCAGTTTTGATTTATCTGGATATGGAGCAGGAATTCCCTTAAACCTCGCAGTACTAGTCCAAGGATTATTTCAGCAAAATTAGCACTGTTTTCCTCACCTGGTGATACAACAATCTTTAGCGTACTCGATATAGACTTCTCCCCTAACATAATGATTATCATAAAAGTCACACAGTTTTTGAAAATAGGCAGCACCAGGACTGTTGGTGTTTCTGTTCTGTATGTACTCTTTATTGAAAAAGAACTGATCGTTTTCTTGGGGAGATTTCCGAGCATCTATTAATTCTCTAAGTATCTGAGCACCATCAATTCGATAAACCACTTCTTCTGTCACATCCAATGCATTTCTTCTCATAATTTCAAGTTGATGTTCCTCAAACTGAATCAAAGTCAAGTTTACTATCTCGTCTTCCATCAACCCATCAAATAATTTTTGTTTGTCCCTGTGTATTGTCCCCCCATCTGAAGAAAAGTAGGAAGCAACCCAATTGTAGGCTTATGAACAGGTGCTCAGAAATATTGGAGAACCTTCTAGGATCCGACAAAGCTAAAAATATTATTGTCATGTATAAAGTTTTCCCAGGAAATTCCTATGCAAATATGTGATGAACAAGAAATGCAAGCATCCCAATTATATACTCTGACATCAAAATTCGATCTGAAAGCTCTATCTTTTATTAGAGGTAAGGGTATCTTTTGTGGAGAAGCTTTAAGTCATGTAAATGACACTCTACAGAGGCTTGAAACAACTATCCAAACTATAGAGAAATATAATGAAAAACTAGAGGAGAGTGAGGACACAGATGAGGAGTAACTATTTATGGAAAGTTTTCCATCAATGATAATTGCTGTTTTAATGAATATTGATGATATTGATGATTAACCAAAGATTTTTACTAGACAAATTTAGAGTAGTGCAATATTCATATGCCTAAAATTTTTGCTTCTGTAAAATAGGCTTTTAACAATAGAAGTGTTATTTGTGTAGCTAAATTGGACAAATCTCATAGATTTAATTACTTCTAACCAATAGGCTATTTACAGAACTGTGAAGTAAGCATATTACCATGATGTGCTGCAAAAGTCCCACTTCACACAAAATTCCCACTAAAGACTAACACAGCATATGTAATGTTATGAAATAAAAGTATTTAGGATGTCTTGGTTACTCTTCTAACATTCTTCATAACACAAATGTGGTATACCCCCATTTTAATGTAGAAAAAATTGAAATCCCCCTTTTTCTTATATATTTTTTCCCAATCCACCTCAATTTAACCTGCCCCCCTCTGCTATCCATTATAAACACAGCCTTAATCATACTGAAATTCAAGCCCAATTGGCTTAAAATGCTTTTCAATATTTCCATCCATTTGTTTATTCATCTCATCTGTGAAATATTTCTTCCAATCTCCAACTTCTCCTTTCCTCATAAAATGCCCATCACCTCCGAAGTACCTCTTTCCTTCTTCATTTTCTCGGTTGACTGCTGAATTGTTTTTCATCTTTTTGAAACTCAAATGATCAACCAACTCCTCTACTTTCCCATCTGTTAATTGCTGTCCTAGAAACGTTGCTACCTTCCTAACACTCGATGCCAAATCCTTTTTCATATCTTCAAAAAACAGAAGACAGACGTTTGGATGGTCCCTTAGTTTCCATGCCTCCTTCGTATATTCAAAGTATGAACTGTAGAGCACAAGGTTGTCCATGAAAAGATTAAAATACGTTGGAAAATCTCCTTTGTACCGATGGGCTCCTCTTAACTTCTCATGGTGGTAATATGAGACAACTGTATCTTTTGGATTCCTTAGACAGATGACAGCTTTGCTCTTTTCCATCAACTCATCTGGTAGTAAGCAGAAGTGAAAATGAGATTTGAGTAACCTTGGAGATGGCATATCTTCTAGTGTTTTAAGAAATTCACCTTGCAATAATTGAGGCAAATCCTTCTTAAGGAAATCTACGTAAACTGAAAAGTCCATGAAGGGGGACCGCTTATCTAGTGGAACTGTTGTCGCTTCGTCAAAATTGCAGTCATTTTGCAAAAGCCAAACGAGCTCTTGTGTCCATGTTGTACCATTCTTTGGGAATGTTAGGACATAAACATCTTCTTGGCGGACCTGCCAGTTCTTGAAGATATCTCGAAACTTCTCGAATGCAGCAAGTAGAGTAACATGTCCTGGGATTGTTCTGATATAGCACTGCCCTTTCTCTGACACTGGAGTATAAACAGTTTTAAGACGAGCTACCTCCTCCTCTGAAAGCGGCATCAACTCGATGGAAGACATCTTTATGGACAATTTTTTTGCATTGAAGAATGGTTTCCTTTAACGGTTTCTAGACCATTGTTATGTATACAGTAGAAATATTATTTGTGGTTATTTGCCACATTAACATACAATAGGACATAGTAGAGCTATTTGAATTTCTTTGTGCATTTAAGCGAGATGACATATGTATTATATAGCCACAGCGCGCCACATAAAGGCCAATTTCCAGTGAGAAAAAACTCTGCGAAATTGTTCTCGAGAAGTTTATCGCGCGAAAAATTTCTCGAGAAATATTTCGCAAGTGAGTTTCCAGTAGGCGAAATTCTTCAGAGAAATCCCTCTGCGAAATAGTTCATCTTGAATTTGTCGTGTGATGACCTGTAGATTTTACTTTCGTTGTATCGAAGGAGAATACATAGAAGATATAGAACAGAAAAAAGGTTTTGGGTTCGCATGATATTTGCAGAGGGAAAGGAGAAGGGAGAGTATAATAATATTTTCGGGGAAATGCGGCTTCATGACCACGAATTAATTGTTTTTTCAAAATATTTAGGATGACTCCCTCCCAATTAGAAGAAGTGTACTCTCGACGAATTGTCGAATTGAAAAGTCCTCATCGCTGATTGTAATTGTGCTCGCCATTTCAAGCAACGAAGGATGCTGTGTTGCCATTTCTATTTAGGCCTGTTTATGATTACATCATGAAGTTGAAATGTGGCAGCTTGCCAAACAATTACGAATTCTGATTGGTCTACGAAAGAATTTCGCAAGCGAAATGAGAAAAAAGTTGAACTCAAGTGAACTTTTTTCGCTGAGAAATTCTTTCGCTCGAACTCTCTGTGAAATGTCACTGCGCATGTCTGTGACGTATTTCGCTCGAACATTTTCGCATTTCGCTGTGTTTTTTCTCACTGGAAATTGGCCTTAGAGGCCTTAGAGGCCAATTTCCAGTGAGAAAAAACACAGCGAAATGCGAAAATGTTCGAGCGAAATACGTCACAGACATGCGCAGTGACATTTCACAGAGAGTTCGAGCGAAAGAATTTCTCAGCGAAAAAAGTTCACTTGAGTTCAACTTTTTTCTCATTTCGCCTGCGAAATTCTTTCGCAGACCAATCAGAATTCGTATTTGTTTGGCAAGTTGCCACATTTCAGCTTCATGATGTAATCATAAACAGGCCTAAATAGCAGTGGCATCACAACACCCTTCGTCGTTTGAAATGGCGAGCGCAATTACAATCAACGAAGAGGACTTTTCAATTAGACAATTCGTTGAGAGTACATTTCTTCTAATTGGGAAGGAGTCATTCTAAATATTTTGAAAAAAATAATTCGTGGTCATGAAGCCGCATTTCCCCGACAAGATATACTCTCCCTTCTCCTTTCTCTCTGCATATATCATGCGAACCCAAAATCTTTTTCTATATCTGCTCTGTTTTCTCCTTCGATACAGCACGAGTAAAATCCACAGGTCATCGCACGACAAATTCATGATGAACTATTTCGCAGAGGGATTTCTCTAAAGAGCTTCGCCTACTGGAAACTCACTTGCGAAATATTTCTCGAGAATTTTTTCGCGCGAAAAGTTTCTCGAGAACAATTTCTCTGAGTTTTTTCTCACTGGAAATCGGCCTTAACAGGTGGGTTTTACATGGAAATTCCACTGTTTTCTTGTAGCTGAGTTGCTTTATGTCTTGCTTGTTCTGCTAGCCCAGATATGTTCCTTTTTTGAAGATTTTTGTCACGTACTCTTTTTGCTTATTGATAAACTAGAAATTTCTTGTGTAAAGCAAGCTTGCAGCATTGTTTCTGACAAATAAACGCTCTCACTGAAGTTTTGCTTGGATGGACCTTTCCAAAGAGTAATGCGCCAATGGAATAACCAAGCTGAAACTACCGAAGTTTGTAGGTATTATAAGCAACACGACTCTAGTTATGCAGGGCACAAAATCCTAAGACAAGAATTGTACATTCGAGTTGTCAATGTTTTCCCCAAAAGTCAATCACTTTCAAATCATTGACGATCTACATTCAATTTACTCGAAATGTTTGAAAGCATTGTCCCAGGTCCGTTGCCAGGGGTAGGCCAGGAGGGAAAAGACCCCCTTAGAATTCCAAACATTGATTTGGTACCTCTGATAGAAAATGCAGCACTAATTTTATTTTTCATTTCATTTCAATTCATAATATTTATACACAAAGCAACCCTTCAGCTTAACAAGAGAATTACAAATTAAGTTATGTATAATAGAAGCAGTCATTAAATAGACAAAAAATTTAAGACAAAACCTATTTGTTGTAGAGCTTCTCTTCCAGGGGGTCGTGTTTATTCATGTTTTGCTCTTCATATGCAAATTCAGTTGCCTTTTAAAGGTATGTATTGTTGGCAACTCACGTAAATTAATAGGCGTATTATTCCAGTCCTTAAGAGCTGAGTAGTGAAAGCTTTTCTTATAGTGCTCAGTCCTATGCTTAGGGATCTGGAGGTTTTTGGCTATTTCTCGTATTTTAAGCGGAGAAACTAGACCTTGGTTTATACTTTTCTAGAAAGCTTTCTGTGCAAAGTTTGTGCATAATTTTAAAGGTCATAACACTCCTATCAAAAAATTATGTTTTCTACACTCATCCCAGGACATGACCAAGTATCTTTAAATTTGGTGTTCTTGATTATTTTGAGAGTCTGTGTTTGGAGTCTCTGCAGGGCAGCCAGCTTTGTTTGCGATAAACTGTCCCAAACAACATCACCATAGCCATAGCACAATTGACTTTCTACTAATGCATAATAGATCATGCATAGTTGCGATTGCGGAGGTATCTTTTTCAATCTCTTTGATGCCCAGATCCCAGAGTAAATTTTGTCCATTGTGCGGTTGAATTGACCTTCCCAGGAAAGGTTTTCATCAACAATCAATCAAAGGGACTTCATTTGCGTTACTCTTTTTATGCTCTGGTTATTAAGCACTAAGCTTTCCGGGAGGCTGGGTGTTTTGTCTTAGGTGGGTGCCCTATGACCATGAATTCTGTTTTTTGAGGGCTCGGGCTGAGTTTAATTCTCATCCCTTCAGAAAGATTTAGCATCTCCTGCTTTGCATTATCTGTCAGTCTTTTTCTGTCATTAGATGCAACTATCACATTTGTGTCGTCTGCATAGATGTTAGCTCTTGAATATTGAAGGCTCTTTTCAAATGTAACAGATAGATCGACTCAGAGAGACAGATAGCTCGACTCAGAGAGAGACGTCTTATTTACTTCAAGTCTGAATCTCAACTAACTAATTCTTCTAATTCTCTAACACTTAACTAGAATCATAACTACAGGGTACGGATGCACACGCGACAATAACAGGACATTATAGAGACAGTACTTACGATTGACGATATTACAGACTCACCGGCTTAATTTCACATATACAATACAAATCATACACAGGTAATCACACAATATTACACAAAGTCATTCAGCTATTTTCAAAGTCATTTAGGTAAATTATAAATAGAAAGGGGCCTAAACAAGAACCCTGAGGTATACCGCATTTGACTTTCTTCGGTTTGGACTTGTTCCCATTCAATGTACAAAACTGTGTTCTGTTTTTTTAAATATGATTCAAACCAATCTCCAGCTCTGTCTGAAATCCCGTAAGAGTTGAGCTTCTTTATAAGTATGTTATGGTCCACAGTGTCAAAAGCTTTTCTTAAATCTAGAAATATGGTAAGGTTCATTTTTTTGTTATCCACATTCTCATGCCAGTGATCCGTGCTGCTTATTAGGGATGTTGTTGTGGAATATAGTTTGCGAAAAGCAGCCTGACTGCTCGTTAGAATATTGTTGACCTTCAGAAACTCAGATAGTTGGTCATGTGCCAATCGTTCTGACATCCTTGCAAATACTACGGTCACTGAAAATTGGCCTATAATTATTTAAGTCTGACTTAGATTCTGACTTATGAATTGGGGTAACACTTGCTGTTTTCATCAGGAAAAACCCCACTCGTTATTGAGGAATTGAAAATGCGCATGACGGAGTAGGCAATAAATTTTGCAGCATCTTTTACCAGAGTTATGGTAATTTTATCTGGGCCTGATGCTTTCCCATTCTTTAGTCGACCGATAGCACCTAAAACGTATTTCTTATTAATTATATTCAAAGCCATTTTACAATTAACAGATATGACATACTTAAAGCATTCATAATTTGGCTCTGAGGTTACTTTTTTGCCAGGTTTGTTCTAACAGAAACAAAATAATGATTTAATGCTTCAAGCATATCCGGATCCTTTGTCAGGACTTTCCCATCTTTGTTGATGTTGGAAAGCACCGTAGATTGTGTATCTTTATTAAGGACTCTATTGATAGTTTTCCACATCCTTTTAGGATCCCCTTTACTGTTTTCGACTATTGCCTTATACTGATCCTGAATAGAATTTCTTATTAGCTTAGTCAATCTATTTCTTTGTTTGGTGTATGAGGACCACAATTCAGGAATACGATTAGCTATCTTTTTGAGCCTATCACGTGACTCCATTGCCTTTCTGATATTTGGAGTAAGCCATGGAGCGAATTCTGTTTTAACTCTTCGTTTTTTAATTGGAGCCTGCGCATTAAGGACAGAGTTAAATATTTCCTGAAATATGCTCGCCATGCCAGATGGATCATCAGTAAAAGTATCAAGGATGGTTTTCCAATCTATTTGTTTCAGGTCCTCTTCGAATAGAGATTTATCATACTTTCTCATATTCCGAGATTCGACTATCTTTGGCGATATAACTGGTTTTATTTCTCGCCAAGCATTTATTTTCCTTATGCCATATATCAAATAGTGGTCCACCATCTCTGTTTCTAAAACATCAGTCTTAAAAATATACTTTGATTTTGATGAAGAGAAATGGTCTTTTAGTGATCTACTTATTCTTTTGGTGCCATTATCACTAGCATTGGTGGCTACCCTTGTGTAAGTTTTTGTCAATTGTTCCTTTTGGAATTCTGAATATACCTGTTTGTATTTCTTTATGTTGGCATCTCTATTATGCTTTTGTCACACTTGGTGTCTTTACGTGCGAGTCTTTACGCCTAAATGCAGCAAAATAGGCCATCTTTGAATGAGGATTGAGCCTTTTTCATATTCTTTTTCATATTTTTCCGAGTTCAGTGTTAGGCATATGCAACGACGACACAACATACACATGCGAATAATCCTCCTAGTATTACAAAGAAAAGACACACGACACTTTGATATTTTTGAACCCACTCCGTTATCCACAATAAACAAAAAAAACAACTCTTTACACGAAGAAGAATGTCCTGTTTTAATCTCTAACAATATTTCCCCTATAACTGTCCTACTACTTTTTATTTTCCTTTCCACCTCTTTCTTCTCTCTTCTCTCCTTGTTTCCTTGTACCCAATCCCTTGAGAACTCCGCAGAGGGTCTCACATCAGTCCAAGTTATGTTTAGTCCTCTCTGACAGGCCAGCGAAAGTATCCCTCCAGGCCGACCAGATGTTTGATATTTACACTCTTTTTGTATGAATGTAGTTTATAAGAATATCGAGGCTGAAAATCGCTGAAATTTAGGAATAAATGAAGTATACTGCGATGCCCAAGCTGTATCAAGGTATGAGAATTTTTTTGTATCATAGTTATAATGCTGCGCTCAGATGTACTTGTGCATTATCGATACAAAATATAAACTCTTGCTTAGTTTTATGATGTAGTAACACGTCACCAAAGATTAGAATATATTTCTAAAACTTGTAGACGAAGTTACACCTTTGGTATTTAAGAATAATTTAAGAATAATTCTGGCTTCAAAACTCGAAAAATTCAAGAATATTGAGGCTCGGAAAAAATGTAGGTATTCTTATAAAAAGAAATAGTTTATTTCATTTGTACTCCCTAGCAAAATCACGCTGGCTACCGGATAGCATTGACCCTAATGTAAGGTATGTAAGACTTAGGTAATAGGAGCGGATTTGGTGGCTTAACTCGGAACTTTGAACGATTGTTATGTTTTTAACCACGCCCTTCAAGCTCTCACAAATTCTTAATAGGCATCTTGCTTGGGAATTTTGCCTAATATTTTGTTTATATTAGAACGACTTTGGTTAGTACTTTCATTATTCTAGTATTAATTTTAAAATACACCTTGATAATTTTGAACCAAAGTTTTACTAATCTGCAATATTGTGTAATTCTGTGTCAGAATGAGAAAGGTACAGCATTTTAATATCCATCTGTAAATTTTCATACTTTTATTGCAAAATCATCCACAACAATCGGCACTTCAATGCAGCGGAAGATGTCTCCTTCACTGCTATTAACTATAAGATTGTCCAATCGCCGCTTATCCATTTTTGCTCGCAGATGACTATTTACAGTTAATTGAAGGCAATTATGAAAGACAAAGCTCCCTCCTACTTTGCTTTCTTCCACTTTTAGCAGTAATATTCTGTAGACACATTGAATGATTAACAGCGAATCAAATAAGTTGACAAGACCGGTGTAATTAGAAGTTTCGACTAAAACTTCTGCTTAGTCATTTACTTTAAGTCACTTCCCCACAAATTCTATACTTGTGGATTTATCTTTGGCACTAAGTACCCTTGTCGTTGAGGAAAAGACTAACATTTTGACAAAATTTTTATTTTTGCATTTTTCGATAGCAAATTTATCAGAGAACAGGAATATATTCATAATGTTATTTACTTGGCAGGGATTATATGCGAAATAGCACTTTTTATTGCAACCACTGCCAACTTTTGTCCATAGCAACTCCCTAGCAACGCTTCTCTTGAGATTTTTGTCTGCGTGTAACTTCCCAGAGTCATAGTCCAGGTGCCCCAACATATTGGTAAAAGGTCCTAGACATAGTCTATCTTTTATGCATGTTTCTGTGCTAGTATACATGAAGAAGTTAGCGAACGAGATGGAGGACAGTGGCGTTTACAATGTAATCTCAAAGTACCATCTGTTACAATCTTGAAAATTCGTCGGTTACTGGTATCGATATAGCTAGAAATATGTCGAAAGGTTAAGAAGAGAAGAAACACATTGAAATCATATACTGGGAGTTGATCACTGCTTAGCAAGGGAGCGGAGATTGATAGTTTAGCTAATTCTGTCATATTGGAGGAACCGGAAGCAACTTGGGCAGTTGTAATTGCAGAACCTTAGCTACATTCTGGAAAAACCTTTTGTTAATAGACCACGGTCTACATTGGGTGCTTCATTTACAACACCAGTTCCTCATTCCAAGCTTAGTACTCTTCTAATTTTGACTGACAGCCCTAATGGGCTTTGACTGATTGATGAAAGACTCCAAAGAAGAGGTGTTATGCATGCTCTTGAGCCCAAATTGTAGACAAGAATTATCTATGATTAGTGAGAATATGAAGTATAGATGTATGCATCTCTAGCTAAAGTTATGGAGACTATGTGGTGACTGAAATTCAAATAAACACATTAACATAAATAAATTCATGTAATATTTGAATAGCTATTGAAATCTGCCCACATATTATCCAAATTTTGATCTAGTGTAGCAATTAGGCTTCATGTATTTTGCTGACTACAGCATGTAATTTGATTCATCAGGAGTGCAGAATGAGCAATTCTTGGGGGAAAATTTTGAGAAAGGCACTTTTATCATTTGAACTCTGCTGAACACCTAAAGCATCATTGACATCTGTCTTTGGTTATAGTGTATCATTGATTATGCAAGCTTAATTTTTCAAACGCTGTTTTCTCAAAATGGCATTTTCCACTTACATGGGTTCATTGCGGCAGTGATACAGAGAAAGTTATACAACCTACTGACATGAAATTTTCACCATAGGTGCACTGCAAGATTTAGAGTGCAATGTCGAGAGGTTTTCTGTTTCTTTGTCATATTTTGTCAGTTATGCTGATTTTACCCAAAAAATTTTGACAAAAATTTTGCTTCATGTTGATTGTTCATCAAAAACCTAAATCTGATAGATATCAAAATTCCACCTCGAGATTGCATAGACAAGCTTACTGTCTATTCATGGTAAAAATTTTAGGACAATCACAAGAAGTTTGTCCACTGTAGAGCTGCCACAAAATCATGGTTTTTTCACATACGGAAACAGGAAATTGGTTGTCATGGTAACATAGGAGCCATTTTGGACTTGAAAATCAGGTAATTTTTACCCATTTGACCTTCTTTGCAACTTTCTACTTGATATAGTGCCAGAGAGCTCATTTTCTAGAAAAAAAGTTTCAAGGGTACTAAGTGCCTTGCACCCATTTTGCTTGGATTGCAAACATACAATTGTCGCTCACATTGCCTTACAAAGTAAAACACTCTACTAAACCCAAGCCTAGATTAGTCCCATTAATTCTACAATGATTTTGGAGAAAGACTCAATGACCACTTCGTAGAGTAGTAGGTTGCCTCACCCCTATTCCACTTTAGAAATACCATTGCCTGATGTACTAAGGTATGGATACAGGCTGATAAGATGTTTGCCTTCAATGAGAGGCACTTTGCCTGATAAGATGTTTGCGTTGAATGAGAGACACTTTGCCTGATAAGATGTTTGCGTTGAATGAGAGACACTTTGCCTGATAAGATGTTTGCGTTGAATGAGAGACACTTTGCCTGATACGATGCTTGCGTTCAATGAGAGACACTTTGCCTGATAAGATGCTTGCGTTCAATGAGAGACACTTTGCCTGATAAGATGCTTGCGTTGAATGAGAGACACTTTGCCTGATACGATGCTTGCGTTCAATGAGAGACACTTTGCCTGATAAGATGCTTGCGTTGAATGAGAGACACTTTGCCTGATAAGATGTTTGCGTTGAATGAGAGACACTTTGCCTGATAAGATGTTTGCGTTCAATGAGAGACACATTGCCTGATAAGATGTTTGCGTTGAATGAGAGACACTTTGCCTGATAAGATGTTTGCGTTGAATGAGAGACACTTTGCCTAATAGGATGTTTCATTTCAATAAAGGACACTTTGCTAAATTGAGACTTATCGTCACCTAATTGAAGACTTGAAGAGGCGATGGATCCTTCGAAGGGGACCCAAGCGACGCATACCAGAGGTTTTCGGGTACCACTCCCTTTAGCCGGCTGTCACACCTTCCCGAGCCCTTATATTAAGTGAGCCAAAAGATTATAACGAAGATGTGGGAAATTAACCGTTTATTTCCGGGAATAGGGACCATACGTTAATGATGTCGTCAATATTTGAACCGCTTTTGCCCCTCCCTCCCTTGATCGAGTTGCATCGTCTCAACAAACACCCGCCCCCTTTCTAGCAATGAAAGAATCTAATGTGAAACCTCCTCCCCCCCCCCCATTTTACCCAAATAATCTATGGAAATCGGAGAGAAAACTAACGTTAACGGCAGCACTTACCATTGCCATTTGGAACTTTTCCAAAGAAGATTAGTAATTTTAATCCAGTTCTATGAACCTTTGCAAATCACTCCCCCATTTTACCCAGATAATGTGTGTAAAGCGGAGAGAAAACCAACTTTAACAGCAGCAGCTACCATTGACGCTTTGTCT